>VZTD01001446.1:3124-69719 GCA_013397725.1 Rhagologus leucostigma | reverse complement strand
CGGGCGAAGCCCCGCGGCCGCGCGGCCGTGGGGTGTGGGGGGGGGGGGGGGGGGGAGAGGGAGGGACGCGGTCCCGAAGCTCTGCGCCCGCAGCCGCCCAGCCCACCCCAGCCCCGGGGGCAGCGCACACCCCCGGCCCAGCACGGCGGGGCCCGGCCCGNTGCGTCGGCAAGGAACGCGTAACGAGAGAGTCGACGTGGACAAAGGGAGGGCGGACCACAACTCCCGGCGTGCCCCGCGCCGCGTCCCGTCCCCCGCGCTCCCTCAGGCGCTGCCCGGAGCGGCTCCGAGCAAGCCCCAAGCGCGCCCGAAGCGCGGAGTGTGAGGGCAAGTCATGGAATGGCTCGGGACGAAAGGGACCGTAAAGATCAGCTCATCATGGGCACGGACGTGTTCAGAGCCCCGTCCAGCCTGGCCCTGGACGCTCCCAGGGATGGGGCAGCCACGGCTCCTTTGGGCACCCTGTGCCAGGGCCTCACCACCATCACGGGGAAGAACTTATTCCTAAATACCCAGTCTAACACTCAGTTTGAAGCCATTCCCCCTCACCCTGTCAGTCCATGCCCCTGTAAAAACTCCCTCTCCGTGCTGCCCGCAGGCTCCCCTCAGGCACTGGAAGGAAACACCTCCATCACTCCCAGCTGCCTAAAGAACATTTATTTAACAAAATCCCCCAAATTATCACACACTCACAAAAGCAGCCTCCCAGCAATGGAAGTGAAGAGCGTCTTTATTTCCACGACAAGCGTTTGTACGAAGTTCCAAGCAAATACAGTGTGTTTCATGTCCTGGCCTTTAACAGTGGAAACCCCATGGAATTTCACACCACAGCCCGCTCCCGTCAGGGCACCCGACCCTCGGCCATGGGCCACGAGAGGCGATTTATTACGGTTCCCGGTTTTTGAAGGCAACTGCAAGAAAGCAACAAAAACGACGGAATGGGCACATTATTATCATTTCTGATCAGTGGTCCCATGTAACCTTGCAGATTGCTGAGCTCGTCTAGCCAAGCTGTCGCTTCTAACCAAGTGGGGTAAGGACAAGAAAAACTCCTTTATCCATTTGCAAAGGGACAGAAAATGCCCAAAACCGGGAAAAAAGTCCTCTGTCCATGAGGAGCTGCAATTTAAATTCCAGAACCAAGCAACGTACAGACTGAATATTCCCCATCCTTTCCCATCCCACTGGAGAAAAACAGCTGAGCATCTGCATTCAGCAATGCAACTCGTATCACAGGAAAATATTACCCAGACCTAAGCCTGCCACAGAAATAACTCCAAAATTACCATGATGGGAATACTTATGCAAAATGCTCTCTGTACAGATGTATCTAATTCATATTAGAATGAACTGGTTTCCTTTTGTAGGAGGCTGCAGTCTTTTTTGCTGCCATGCCAATTGTCTTTCACACAAAAAAAATACTAAAACCCCATCATGTCCCCTAATTTTAGCTTTAAAAGGCTGCTGCTGCTGCTTAACTCTAGAGCATGTTATAAATTTGACGTCACTTAACACTCAGTACCAATTAAAAATAGTTCATGATTTGTAAAAGTGAAGCAGCGGCAGTGAAATAACCAATGATTTGTAAAAAAAAATTGGCTGGCAGTGGTTTGTATGTTTACAAATTAGTATTTTTGCATGAAATATAAGGAGGAAACGAGTCAAAGTACTTCTGCAAGGAAAACATCTGTGACCTTCACTTTTCCATACCACAGTACAACTTCTAGAATAAATAGGAACTGCATTTATTTTACTGCAGTGACAGAGCAGTTAATCCAGTTACTCAACAAGGTTCCTTCCTCACACAGTAATATTTGCCTGTTCCTCTAGTGTCAATTCTCTGTTAGTATTAAAGAATATTTTGATAGCATTAAAAGACTTTGCACAGTTTGCTGAAGTTAAACGCTAACACATATTATGCTCCCAGGACTTTATTTCTTCTCATCTCTTTATGGACATAAATCCTGCAGTCCTTGCTGCAATTATCATTAATCTTTGGTGTCTTGTACTGTATGACATTCAGAAGCAGGCTCAAAACACCAGGCCAGAATTTCAAGTTGCCTTAAACTGACTTCTAAACTAAGGTCTTGCATTTGAAAGGCCAATTTACTAAGATACTGAGTTTCATCTCCAAGCTCTTCTGTGCAAACTGAGATGCAAAGAACACATTTAAGCAACTCTGTGCCAAGATCACGGCTTGATACAGATCGTGTGTATGAAAGTGGCTGTCTCATTTTAGTAACTGCTTTTGTAATGTGATTCCGCCCTCCAAAATCTAAGCACATGTAACAACCTCTGGCTGCCTGTCACTTCAGTTAACATCTGCATTAGAAATTACATGAAATGATTCTGATATTTCACAACTGTTGCCACTTACTACATGATTTCCACAACTAAAAAGGCCTACAGACCTGGGTAACTCAGTGGGAATGGGAATGGCAGGACTCAATATTCTGTACTAGATAGCTGTAAGTGAATATTTTATGGTGGGATATAAACCAGAGAAATGCTGCCTAATGGTTATAGTTATTGTAAACATTCTCATCTCTCCCTTCCATAAAACAAAAGAAAACAAAATAGCCATAAAGTGCTCTGGAAGGCTAAATAACCCCGAAGTGCAGAGTGGGACTGAGAAACCTGCTCCCATACTTTCCCCTTTTTAAATACAGCAATAAGAGAAAAAAAATTTAAAAATCAGAATATTTGCTTGTCTTTGATATCTGCCAAAACTTGAAAATAATTAAGTAATCAGTTTGCAGAGTTTGCACAGTGTGGCTTTTCAGCAATCTACTAAATCAACTATTTGGTTCTGTTTACTACTAAAAAATGTTTTTATTTCCTGTATACTGCATGCAAATACTAAAAGCATCCTCGAGTATGTATGTACCAGCCACCAGAATCAGAGCAGTACTTGTCAAAACCATGCATTTAAAAAATCAAGAGCATCCTAAGAACAGCTAAGATGTTAAAAGAAGTTGATGATAGTTGGGCGTTTGAAGCATTCAGTGGTCACATTTTCAGACTTTTTCTCTAGCTTTAAAAGGGAGAAAATTTGAAGTGACAGATGAGGTTCCTCAGCAGTAATCTGGTTTTAACCAAAAGGAAAACCATCACCCATCCCTCAGGAAGGGATCCGTGGGAAACCTCCAGCAGCTGGGGACACCACAACAAAGCCCATTTCCTCCAGCCCCGACCTGAATAAGTAATTCACAATTGAACAGGGATTACTGGAGTAAATAGGTCCTGCAGGGCTGGGCTGAAAGCTGCTTTTTACTCCTCAGAGTTTTGCTGTGCCGAACCATCTTCTCGGTGTTCTTCCGGGAGAATCGCTTTTCCTCCTGTGCTTTGAATTCCTGCGTGTGAACATGACTGATCTCCTGGCTCCCCCTCTCGCCCCCCAGGCTCTGTGTGTGCCGCGTGCTCTGCCCTGGGCTGCCCCCGGCGCTGCTGCGGCACCAGGGAGACCGGCTCCAGCAGTCCTGGGCCCGGGTTTGCGCTATCCAGGATGGGCACGTCCCTCGTGGCTGCATCTGCAGCAGGGCTCGGAAGGGAGCTCTGTGTCCCTGCCTCCCCTGGGACAGCGTGGCTGTTCCCTGCCCCTTCCTCCCCACAGAGCCTTTTGTCTTCCACCGCATTTGCCGTGTGTTCCTCTGGCTGCAACCTCTCACCTCCCGCACCCGTGTACCACACACTTAGCTTGCTCTCCACCTCTGCCTTTGCCTCCTGAGGCGGAGCTGAGCTCTCCACCAGCCACGGTGCTTGTGCCCCCCTGGGCACGCTCTCTACACTAGTACCATCTGTCCCCAGGCTGGCTGAGGACAGTCGCTCCTCCTTGAACTCCACACATTCTGCTGCATCTTCACTCCTCATCTTCTGGCTCACCTGAATTTCTGCCACAGCCACTTTGCTCAACTCGTAGTTCCCATTATGGTGCTCCTGCAACTTCAGCAGCTCACCCTTGCAGACCTCCTTTATGTTCTCAGCTGGAGTATCTGCTGGGATCTCAACTGTCAGCATCAGCAAACTCCTTATCTCATTCACATCATCAGGGGATTTATAACCCTTTTCTTCCGACTGGCTTTCTTTTCCAGGACTATCCCCAAACCCTGCTTTCCCTGTCTTTTCATCCTGGGAAACAATCTTTGTCTCAGTACTCTCAATGCTTTCTTTTTTACTATCCCATTCAAACCCTGTTCCTACTGCATTTTCACTCTGAGATAATTTTTCCATAATTTCATTTTCTACCTTGCTTTTCTTTTCCGCACTCCCTAAAATCTGTGTATCTGTTACACTCTCAGGTGGGGAAATAAGCTTCCTCTCAGAAACTTTTTCCTGTGCTGTGCTTGCTTTCTCAGTGCTGCTGACAGACACAGCAGCCTTTACTGTTTGACTCTCTGAAGTCACCTCTTCCTCTGCTGCTCCTTCAGGTACCTTTTCTTTTCTAGGGCTGGCTCCAAAATTTTTTACTGCAGTGTCAGTCCCAGAAGCTACTTTCTCCTCCACAGCTTCTTGTTGTGCCTTGAATTCTCTCTCAGCACTCGCTAAACACTCTGATTCATTCTCCAACATGCTTTTTTCCTCTGCAACTCCTTGTTTAGTGCGGCCAGCCGAAGGGGACTCCTCTTTGTCACCAATGTCTGTAACAGCCACTGCTTCCCTCCTGCTGGCCTGATCAGCAGCTGCACTAACAGAGGCGCCTGCCTCTTTGTCTGGTGACTTTCCCTCATAAGCATCCTTCTCCCACACAATTTTCCCTGTCACGACGAGCATTTCATCCCCGTGGCTCTCGGTGTCTGACCCCTCGGCTCGGGTGGCCACGGGCGCCTTGGCGGGGGTGCCCTGTGCTGATCCCATGGGGGTCCTCAGCTCCGTCAGGCTGGACACGCTGTCGCAGGGCACGTTCAAGTTATCCTCAAACAGGTTGTGCTTCTTCAGAACGGCAGCTTCTTTGATCACTGAATAAAACAGAAACACCAGAATACTTTGGGACGGCTGACAGAGGCACAGGGAAGACTGTACAGTGCTTTTCCAAGTTTGTGTTGTACATTTTGATATTAAAGACAACAATAATGTTCATTTTCAGCTTCCTTTTAGTTCACATTTCTTTTCTGGGGATGGGGATTTTATTTTTGGAATAATGGCATTTTAGTATGGACCTAAGCATTCCTGAAGCAGAGGACCCACAATGCACCAGGGTAATGCTTCAGTGCAGAAGGATTTACATTGAATATGCCAATAAAAGTGTGCTGGTTACAATTATTATACTGCTGTTTTGGAACAGGAGTGCCTATGGTCTGTGAAAACCTCCTGTGCAGTACATCTGCTTGTCTTTTATCCCAGATATAGACAGACAGGTACACATAGAGAGATGAAAGTATTTTATAAGTATTTATATATATATATATATATAAAATATTTATTAAGAATAGTTTACTTTTCTGACACAGAAGCAGAGAGATCTGCACTGGCATCAGTGAGTACTGGAAACTGCATCCAGCAGTTCATTTCATTTGCGGAAATGAATCTCTCTTGCCACTAGTCTTCGCAATTCTCTTAAGTCTTGTAATTGGCATAGTCTTGCCATTTAGTCATCACTAAGTCTTTGCAAGTAAGGACAGAATTTGCCTCCTTGGCCCAGGGAATCGAGATCAAGTGAAGTTGCCATAATTACATTTTGTTAGAAAAAGGCTTGTGCCAAGGCATCACTCCGAGTTCCACGGGTTTAGTAAAGCTGCCCTGTAACTCAGATTTTAGGGCTTGCAACACATCTTCAGTGAGCCAAATGAAAAAACACTGTAGGGACGTAACCACCAGTGCTGGAGAAAGTGGGACAGGAACAGCCAGGGGAGGACTCTGGGAAGCTCTGAAGGAACAGCTCGTGGGCCACAGGCTGCAATGTTATTCCTGTCACCTCAAGAATGTTCTCACCTTTCAGGGCCTCTTCAAGCAGTGTCTGATATAAAATCTCTTCATACACGTTCTCTACTTGGATCACACTTGTGTAATCAGCAAAAATGTACTGCTCGTATCTCTGCAGCTCCTGTGCAGGTAGGGAAGAAAGGAACAGATGGAGAAAACCGAGGGAATCTGAGTCCTACTGCAACCAAATAGCTTGGAGATGTCATGGAGCAGGTCTTGCAACACCCCGTGACAGCTCCTGGGCTCCAGTATTTGAACTGTGACTCCATGAGCTACGTATGTCCACAATCAATGACGTACTTTTCAAACAGTGTTCCTGCAGTACAACCAGTTATAAGCACTAAAGATCACTGCCTACTGAAACAAACAGCTGCTGAGGAAATGCCTCACAACTTGTTTGTCCAAGGAGGCAAATCCACGGTGCACGGGAAGATGCAGGGTCTGGTTTTGTTTTTCTAATAGGTGTGTAACATTTTGAGCTCACTGATTTATACCCAACAGGCTGTCTAGACAATAACTAAATTATTATCATTAAGCGGCTGCTTCATGGTCTATTAAAAGTAAATTAAGTGACCTCTGCCCACTTCTAGAAGAGGCACCTACATAAAACACCTGGAGGTTAACAAGTGAAAGGTCAGGACTTGGTGGGGCCTGTCAGCTGTGCCACACTTTGGCTTCTAGAGCTGGCTGCTCATTTCTGCAGAGGCACAAACACAAAAGGCTGGTGGGAAACTAAACAGAATGGGCCTGTGGAAGTTTGCTCCACCACTGCTTCCTCTATGATAGAGACATGAGGTGTCTGCACACATATTCCAGGTGATGAAATGCTTGTCCCTGTGCACAAACATCCTGTCTTGAAGGCACTGCTGACATTCTACAAGAGACTTGTTACTTTGGGGAGCCTAAGGAAAGGAGAGTGACATACAGAAGAGACTGATTTTAAATATATTCTTGAAAGTTGTAAAATTTAATTTAAAGACTTGCAAGTGTAATTTGGCAAAACACCTGGTTTTAAACTTGTTTTTGAAACTGAAACAAGCTGAGAGCTTAACCAAGAGCAGCACACTGGGGGTGAGAGCTCACAGGCAACAGGAGCAGATGAACGTCCATAGAAATAGAAGGGCAGGAGGCCAGGACAGCTTGGGGCAGGTCCCCTTTCAGCAGGTACAGGACAAGGCAGGAGAGTACCCAGGGCTTTCAGAGGGTTCAGACTTCATTCTGAGCCCAGGTGAACAGCATTCCAACCAGCTCTGCTGCAGCCACACAGCATCTCCACCGAACTGGTGTTTGCTGACTGAACGTGCCCTGTGTAATTACGGGAACAGAGATGGTCTCTCTGTGATTATTCCCTGGCTGTTGGGCAACACTTGCACTGGACACCACTGACAGCAAGGGCTGTCTCTTGCTGAGGGAGTTAAGCACAGGCTGGGCACGGTCCTGGCCAGGCCTCCGGGTGCTGCTGCAGAGGAATGAACACAAGGCCCAGCTCATCCCTGCATCCCAACTGTCCAGAGGAACTCAGTTTCAGGGACTTCAGATCTCTAGGGAAGGAATGAACCAGGGATGGGCAAAGGACTGCAACTGCCTTTGAGAAAGCAAGGAGTATACACAGTGTCCCTGTTTCCTGAAATCTTCCTTGGGCTCCACACCTATCCAACCCATGAAGTGGCAAATTGAAGCACTGAGCAGGCAGGAAATCTGCACAGTTCTCCGAGAGAAAACAGCCTGACAGTGTTAAGGACTTACTGCCAAGGTGCTGTTCCTCCCTTGCCTTTCCTTATTGTTTTTTGGGGTTTTTAGACACAGACACCTACTGGTTTGCACGTTGAAGCCAGTGTCTTCTGCATTGTGGGCAGAGTAATCTGCACGAGTGCCTCTTGGAATATCTTCTTGCGGATGGTGCTGCTGTCGTAGTCATATTGCTTCCAAAACACACCGGAAAGAAACAAGGCCACACGTGCCTGGGGTTATTCACCACTCCCACACGGAACTGGTTCCTGTCGCCTGTAGCTGCTGCGTCACAGGTGCACAGGGGTTTGCATGGCCATGCAGGTTAGTCCAGCTTTTACAAAACCACTCTAAAATCTACTGTTCTGGGATCGCTTTCCCTTCTTTTAACTCTTAGGCTAGAAACAGTGCCCGATTGCCCTCTCCGGGTATTTCAGCACTGCCTTTTCTGAGAGTAACAAATCCTAGGCAGGCTAATAATAAAGTTAATTAAAAATTATTTATCCAGATCCACAGCATATTAATAATCTGATTTACCTACAATTAAAGGGACTGCACGTGCAAATACTTTTGTAAGTGTATGCCCAGAACTAGGTTTTATCCCCCAAATGAGCAGCTCTGCTAAATGCCACCAAATCAATATTTTCAGCTGGATGGCAAAAGGTTATCTTCTTTCAGATACTGAGGTACATTCATATATTCTCTGTTTCCAAAAAGGCAGCTTGAAAATGTGCTACATGACATTTACCTTCAGCACTCTCAGCTTGACTTTTTCAATGGTCGTTGCAACTTTGGCCAAGTCTGCCTGGCGGCTTGGAGAGAACAGCTGCTCAAAAGTATAAACTGCATTTTCCATCAGCTAAAAATAGTCATTAAAAAATCTGTTAAAGACCAGCAACATCAAATTCCTGCAAACATGATAAGTGTAATTGTTAATTTGAATTGTGTTTCTGAAGAGCAATATGCACTGAAATGCTGCAATAAATAAATAAAATTTATTTATTTATTAAATAAACTTTGGTATTATTATCATGCTGTCACAGCTTTCTTGTACAGAATTGATCTCATGTCACTATCCAAACTGATGGTGACAAAGCCAAAATGTAAAATTGATTATCTATGTATACAGACCACAGTCAAAACTCATTATCCCTAATAAGAAGACTCCCATTAACTCCTATCATTAATCATTAATAAATAGTATTTAATAATACTGCACATAATTTTTAGTAATTTTCATTATAATACAAATAATAATCAGCAAAAATCGCACAGAGTGCAATCCTTTCTCACAGAATTATGCTAAGCTGGCATTTACCATATTTTCAGCTTATCCAGAGATAATATAAGAATATTATGCTCCTACTCTGAAGATATTTCAGACCAACAGTTCTGCAAGCGGTAATTGAGCCTATTTAATGAGGCTTTGCCTTTTCTTTAGCTGTTCCCATTCAAATGTTAACATTTTCTTATGGGAGAAGTACAGGGAGATATGCAGGGGGGCCATTCCTTCAGCCAGTTGAGCACCGTGCTCCCAGATTTCCTGAAATTGGCCACTAGAGGATGCCAAGCTCCCAAGGCAAGGAATCCTGCTCCACCCTCCACGCGAGGTACATTTTAGCTAAATACTACACCAACACAGACATGTCTGATTTTACTTATTTATGAAATAAACGTCCATGGACACAAAGGGAAACTACACAATATTTTTATGAGGAAAATACCAGCCTTTTAAAGAGGAAGATGCAATAACAGCATGTTTAGAACAACTCATGCTATAATTTAACTTATTTCTTGTTAATTTTGACTCATGTTCCCTTCAGAAAAAAACAACCTCTTGGTTTATATGGGATTTCTTTTCTGTCTACTTCTTTGTCTTGACTCATGGTCTTCACTGAGTGAAAGACACTTTATTTGGCAGCATTTTGGAATGGTCTCCCCTGAAAGACCCAGACATGAAATCAGAATCTTATTTCTGAATAATTCCTTGGCTGTTGGTCCTGGCTGTACTCAGAAGAGCTGTTTTTAGGAAAACCCTATCCCAGCACTGTTCTAGACACTTGTTTTCCATATTTATAACTCCCACTCCATAGATCTGGACCAACTCCATTTCACAAGATTACTGAGCAGATTATTAAATTTCCAAAATACAGATTAAAATCACAGGGTTCGATTTAGAGCTTCAAGGCCAAATGCGTCTTGTGATCTGGCAACTGAAATCAGTCTGCTGGCCAACTCCTCAGAGACTTCTAGCCAGGCATCCAGGAGGAATCCAGGCAAAGCATCGTTACAGCCTACACCAACACACACAAGAGGGGACGAAGAGGTGGACTTCAGTTTTCATCTGGAATGATATCGTCATCTCCACCAGTCCCCTGAAAAATGAGGCTAGATAAAGCACCTACACCCTGAGACATCGTCTGTCTCCAAGTTTCTAACACTAATTGCTTTTCTTTAAATTAGTGAGAAAATCATCTACCGAGGAGGAAACATTCCATTTTGGTAAAACACGTTTAAGACGCTTCCTGAAAAATCGAGCCTTGAGAATGGGAATCTGGTGAATTTTAGCCACCCCACTGGTTACACACACAACTTTATCGGGTGCTGAGACACTGGGAATTCAGAACATGAAAGTTCAGGGGAACAGATGATCCATCCAAAATTTGCATGCCTTGCTGAACAACTCACTCACACAGAGTCTCACAAATGTGTCAAGCAGCTTCTAGCTAGTTTTCTCAGGTTTTGTTATCTGTACCTTGCCTGAGAGACACTCTAGGGCTCTTTCCACAGCTTTTATCAAGATCACTTTGAAGGAGATTAGCAGGACAAACCTAACCTGTTCTCCCAGGAGTTCTCCCAGGAGGAAAAACTGGATCTTACAGTACCTCTTGCATGAAGTTCTGTGTCCTCTGAATCACAAAATCGATGTGATAGACCTTGAAGCGACTCTTGAGGTCCTGCAGGAGCTCCTGGAGCAGGTTCACTTTCAGATAACAGGGTTCCATTTTCACTGAGTTGAAGGGCAGGGTCATGAGCTGATCCATGTTCTGCATTCCCATGCAGGTTTCAAGAGAAAGCAACCAGAGGTGAATTTTTAATAGAGAATGTAACAATTTGGCTTTAACCCAAATTTTGGTATCTGCACTCCAGTTGCACAAATACCACAAGACTTTCAAAATGACAAAACCAAGTGCTCATGTGCTTCCACCTGGGAAAGCAAATTCTTCTGCCAGCCAAGGTCTAGCCAGAACGTCCTTGTGCTGATTTAAAGGCTCCAACTCTGTTTTGTCTTACCTCCTTTAGCCTGGTCATGTCATTGGTCTTCTGGAAGTCCTGGATAATTTCATTCACTTCCTTATCAAAAAGTGAGCTCACTTCCGTGAATCCGGAACTGATGGGGCCCATCAGCTCCTCCAGGATGGAGGTGAGAAATGGCTGGATATTCTCTGTGCAGCACTTCTGGGCAGGCTCAGAAACGCTGGCTGGAGGGTCACACAGGACAACGGTTGCATTTAGAGACAGAGTGAAAAAAGTAATCGGAACTTATCTCTTTACAGTTAATTCAATGATTTTGTATTTTCCCCTGGAGTCACACCTCCACAGAGGTGCTGAGGGTGTGAAAGGAGTTCACAGCTTTATGAGTGACAGTGAAAACTCTTGTCCCAAGCCTCACCTAAGCAAACACTGGCAACTGGGGGCACCATGAGGGCAGAGGAAATGGCAGCTCTGAGTATGATTACCAGCTTTTTTTTTTTTTTTTTTTTGCCAGCTGCCAGCTTAAACACCACCAATAACATTTTGCCTGCTCTTTACATACCTTTTTATATTCATAGCAAAATTATGATTACTTCACATTAATTAAAAACCACCTAAGGAATCCTTTGGCTTAAATATTATTTGGAAGCCCATGGACTTGTCACATAACCAGAACCTGGTTTTGCGGTGCATTCCTAGAGATCAAGTCAAAACCACTCCATTTTTAATTATGCTCATGTGACCTCTATCTTCACTACCTATGGCTCTGCAAGTGAAAATGAAAGCAGAATTAACAACTCTGATCAGGATACTCAAAAACCTGTCAGCTCCAATTTGAGAAGACCTGGTATTTTCACAGACAGTGGCCACAGGTATCAGTTCCCATCGAGGGCAGCAGAGGCTCATTTGTGTTCTGAAAATTGGTGTCTCCAGTTGGTTTTCTCAAAACACACAAGGATTTCAAAACAAGCACATCTGGTAATTTGAGCAACACAATGGGAAGCATTGGAGAATTGCTCCAAAGTACACCTGTTCCTCCACTAACCTTTGATTTTTCCAGCTAAGAAGTTCTTGGAGTTCAGAATCTGATCCATGTCTGAACGAATGGTCCCTTCAAGAGTTTTTGCAAATTCTCTACATTCTTCTTTCAAGGTACTTAATCCTTCTGCCACCTGCTGCTGGACTAAGCCATAGGTTTCCTCTACGATCTGGACCCCAATCAAATTGAGAAGCAGAGATCAGAATCAGCACCCACAGAGAGCTGCTATGAGCAACAGCTACTCTGCAAGTGTCAGTCCTTACCCCAAACCAGGCCCGTTTCCTGTCATTCCTCTTTCCCTTCATTTTAGGCAGGATCATTGTCTGGAGGTTAGGCAGCAGTTCCTCCATCACCAGGTTGCTCAGGATCTATATGGTCAGGAGATGAAAATGACAAGTTCACACCCTGTTCTTAACCTGAAGGCTGAGCTCTGCGGCACAGAGTGATGTGTCCTCCCCAGCTGTTCCTCCCAGCTGCCAGGAATTACCCACGGAGGCTTTGCACTCCCTCTGCCTAGATTTGAACTGCAACTCCTTCCTTACCTGTCCCACTCAAATGCACCAAATAAATATGCAAGACTTAATATACATCTGATTTTGGGAGTCTAGGCCTCCCTCTCCATGTTTTTATTTATAGATACTGTCTCTGGCCTGAGAAAGCTACACCAACAGCCCAGCACAATCCATACTCAGGATCACATCCCTGCTGTACCCAGTTGCTGGCTGAGCCAATACAGAGTGCAAAAACACCCCTCAACTTTCCATTTTCATCATGCCGGGGCTTTTTCATTTGTGTCAGTGCTTCCAGACACTGCACCTCATGTATTACAGCTGCCAGAAGGATCTCAGGCATGCACCAACACTAGCAGAGGGAAATGACAGGAACTAAAGCAGCACAAGTAAACAAGGGTTCTGACTGCAGCCCAGTGTAAAACAAGGCATAAACAGCCCCTACAGAAATACAACACACAATACACTGCTGTAATATACCTCCAATGTACCTCCAATATGCAATACACTTTTATTGTAGTTTCATTTAAGTTAAGTACTTGGAGATAATGCCACAGCAGCACTTCAGATTCAGCTCTGCTGATTCAAATATCTGTCAAAAGCAATTCACTAATTCAGGTCCTAAACTAATGGTTCACTTAAGAAAGATCTAATGAATAACCCAAACTATCACAAATAATAAACATGACAACAGATCAAACAGATTTAGGAGCCAAAGGAAGGCATGAAGCTGTGTTAGGGGAGGGTTAGGTTGGCTATCAGGAAAAGGTTCTTCCCCCAGAGGGTGCTGGGGCACTGACCAGGCTCCCCAGGGAATGGGCACGGCCCCGAGGCTGCCAGAGCTCCAGGAGCATTTGGACATCGCTCCCAGGAACGCACAGGGTGGGATTGCTGGGGTGTCTGTGCAGGGCCAGGAGCTGGACTGGATGGGCCCGGAGGGTCCCTTCCAGCTCAGGATATTCTGTGATTCCATGATTTTATATTGTGAAGAATCTTGAGTTCTCTGGGAACATTCTTAGGGCGTTGGTGGATCTTCCCTCAGGTGCCTGGGCTTGTGCTCCCACTCCAGCCATACTGCAGCCCCAGTGTGCGCTGACACTGCAGGGACTTGGCCACCACAAATGAGTGTCAGCAAATACATTTCTTGGCATTCTGCGGGGACTTTTACAGCAACAAATTGCAGCCTGCTTGCTCCAAACCACTCACTTAGCTTGGATATTTGCCTAAAATAATTATTATGTTTGCTCCAAGCAGGCCATGAGAACACACTATACTCACAGAATGACTTATTGCTAAGAAGATAATAGTGGAACTAGGCTGGATGTCTTCTGATTACAGCTCTCTTGAGGTATATGGGTTATGAGTAAGTTTTCGGCAAGCAATAGGAAAAATAAAACATAAAATGAAACTAGCACTATAATAGCTCCATAACATGAGGGAGGAGGGGAGAAGAGAAAAACCCTCATGTAACTCCTTAAAGTAAAGAATTTATTATCAGATGTTAGCAGGGAACTTCGATCCTTCATTGATGGCAGTGGGAAGGACACTGTTTATAGATTTTTCTCCAGATTCCACATTTTTCAGCATTTCAAAGGTGGGCTTCTTCTAAAACTAAAACAATAATCTGGTTCCTTAAAACAAACCCCTCTCCTTAAGGTTTTTTCCATTTTCCCAAAGGGAAGCCAGATTTCATCAAGGAAAACACCCAGCAGCTGGCACTAAAGTAAACATTTGCTGCTGAGTGCTCAGTATTTGGAAAAAAAATCATAAATCAGGGTGCAAATAATGCCCTAAAAGACATGTGGAGTGATGCCAGAGGGATTGTGGGGTAACCTAAGCTACCATGAGTGCTCCAAAGCCGCGTGCCCAAGTATGGACCCAGACCCTGGTCTTAGCATTTCATTTCTACAGAACTGAAGTACACAGATTTTTGGTGTTTAAATGTAACTGTTACTATGCAAGACTCTGTTTCAGAAGTTTTTATTAAAAAAGAATTATCATGTACATATGAGTAAGAGGTATCTTAAAATCTCAGGTATTTCTATCTACTAAATTTTCTTTTTTTAAGATGCTATTTTTTGCCAAGAGAATTTATAATCTTCACTATCCTCAGAGCTGCCATACCCAAAGCCAAAAAAAACCCATCAGGAATATATTCTTTTACCTCTTTTTCATTGCCAGTTATCATTTCCCACGTGCCATAGTGGCCTTTCTCCTGCCGGAAGAACTGAATGGCCTCTAAGAATGCCTCCACTTCATATGTGGTCTGTTTGAGAAAGTCTGGAGAAAACAAAAAGTAACATAAAGGATTTACCCAGAAATAACCTTTAAAAAATAGCCATCCTTTTCCAGTCCATTTCCCGCTCCACACGCACCTAGAAGTAGTATTTTTAAATAATTTACTAAGCCCGAATGCCTGCAGACCTTGGGCTTTCAGTAAGATTTAGAAGTGCATTAACATAGGAAAGCTCATCCCTTGCCCTTACACCTGTGAGCAATGTTAAGGTGGCACATAGGAAGACTCCGACAGTGTGTGCCAGGGCCAACAGTTGGGAATTCTTCCTCTTTAGTTTACTATAACAACAAGCAGGTCATTGTGGAAAGTTGTGTGCTTTGATAAATTGCTAAATCCTGAGTTAACACTCCCCAATAACCTTTTAGTTCCTTTGTTTTGTTGAGAAACTGATGATCAAGATGGTTTTTCATGGATATACAACAAAACAGACCTCAACAAAGAAAGCACCATGCTAGTACCAGTTAAGAGCAAAAACTCTGACAAGATCATGCTGGTTTCTCTAAATATTTCAGGAACGTTCAACCAGAGCTCTGGAATATCTGGTTATTGTGCAAGGCCACTGCTGCCAGATGGGAGCTCTTCCTGAGAACAGCCTGGCTGGCTGGAGACACCTTTGCCTTGAAACGTGGAGCAGTGTGGCTGCTTGGCAAACCTGAGTGAAAAAACCACCCCCGAAAACCTCAGGGATTGAAGTGGTGTGTTTTCACTATCAGAGCATCAGGATTATTATCTTGTGGGAAAACAAGGCCACAAAGGCTTACTGTCCTTTCTCCCAGATTATCTACTGCAGCCTTGAGCAGCTGAAGTCCTTTTGTGCACTCTGAGAACAAAGGAGGGAAGAACAAGAATGTTGATCCTCTCAAAGGGAATTATGCTGCTTTAGAAGGTACTGATACATACAAACAATCATGATGAGAGGAGTCAGGAGTAAGTGCTCAAGCCTTGCTTGTCAAGCAACACTTCTTTGGGCTTGTTCATGAAACTGTTCAAGAGAGAAGCTTTACAGGAGCCTTGTGTAAATGCCAAGGGCAATGCAGGGATTAGAGAAATTATGGGAAACATGGAGGATTAACACCACAGTAATGCCTGAAATATCTCCTCTATGCACTTTAACGAAAACAAAAGCTACAGAAACCTACAATTAACTTCATCGGGGCTTCACACTTGAAGCTTGAACAGAACTGCTTGAAAACTGCATGGTTTCAGATCTGCTCAGAGCCCAAATGTCAGAATTTGCCCTTTCAGAGTTTCACCTGGCTGCAATGACTGCAGGAAGGTTTGTTAAACACACTGAGGAGCACTAAACACTCTCTCAGTACCACTCTATTGCTACTGTTCTTCATCTGCAGATATTTAGAGATCCAAAGACATCACACAATTTGTCCAAGCTCATACTATGATCAAACAAAAAAAATCAGCCAAGTAAAATCCCAACCCTACCTTCACTGCTACCTCCAGGATTTATAGCATTTGTCATAGCAAGTCACAAATCAGGGTGCTAAAATATCACTATTAGTTGTAAGTCAGGCTGTTCAGTGCTGAGAGAACATCCTCTGACCAAAGCTTTAATGAAAGAATGGAGTGTTCCACCTGAGAAACTGAGGTGGAGCACTGCATTCAAAAACTTTCGTCCTCCCAAAATAAAACTCCAAATATTTTGATGAGCAGAGGTCCTGGTTTGCCTGCAGGGAAGGAAAACTGCAGCTCCCACAGCCTTCCAATCATGACTCACATGTTTTCCTCCTTCACAGCTGTGCTCCCTCCTAACCCAAAGGGACAACAGACCATCCAAGGGGCTGGATCTTGGACCTGCTAAGATGGTGATGCTGTGCTGACAAGAGTCTGCCCTCTAAGATCGTCAAGTTTTAAATCCATGCTCAAGGGAGTATTCTCTCTTCTAACTGTCCCCAAGCCCGTACTGCAGTGGGAAGAAGGTGCTGAAAATCCAAGAGTGATTCATTTGAATAGCTCATGGGAAAAACATCAAGCTGTAAGGGCCATAAAATCCCAATCACACATTCTTTCCTATGCCAGTAAACACAGGACACAAACACAATCATGGCAGTCTTGCTACAAAAACAGCTGCAGGCAGAAAGGAAGCTTTATCCTTCAAGGCTGCTACAATTGCTTAATTTAGGCAATTTCATTCTCACTTTCCATAGGAGGAAAAGATTACCTCAGTGATAAGGCTTTGAACAAATAGATCCATCCAGTGTCGGGCTGTGCAGAAGCTGCTGGTGAGGCACATGAGACAGAACCGCATTCATGGGCAGGGCTCAAGAAAAGGGAATTGTATGCAGCTGAAAGGAGCTGCCATGCACATCCTGCAGGACTTCAGCAGGGCAGAGCCAGGGTTCTGCCCGCCCCATCCAGCAGTCCATGGAAAGGCTGGAGGAGGGCAGTGACTTGGCAGCCACAGCAAGGCCAGGGAAACAAGGGCTTGGCTGTTGGGGAGCCCTGCTTGCGTGCAAGCAAGAGAGCGGCTGGGCCGTGGCAGCAGAGCTGCAGCTGCAAACGGGGCAGGTGGCAAAGCCCAGCAGTGTCAGGGACGAGTGTGCATCAGGGGAAAGCACACGGGCACTCCCCTCGCCTGAAGCCCTCACAGGGGCTTCCCCTCAGCCATGCTGGCACCTGTCCTGAGTGATCCATGTGTCCTACTGGTTGTAGGGAGGGGAGCAGCTTAGGGCAGCTTGGTGTAGTGCTGGCTGCACTCTCCCTTACCCAAATCCCAAACAAAGCCAGGAAGGTTACTGAGTGTCTTCCAGCAAAAGGCCAGTGAGGCTTTACAGGTACCCAGACTGGTACTGTGTGCTTAATCCAGGATGCCTTGCACTTGGAAAACCACCCAAGCACCTTCTCCAGCTGCTAATGAACATAACATACCTTATGTGTGGAGATTAAAACAAAATTCTGTTTTTTCTGTTTAATTTTTAAAAAAAGAAAACCTACCTAGAGACTCTACATATCCAAGCATAGAGCCCGATTTCAGTAACAGATATTGCTAACCACAGATTCCTTTTATGAATGCAAGAGTAACTGCTATAAAGCTCCCTCTGACTTTGGGACATGGAAGGACAACTGGAAGCACCACGACGTTATAATCTCCCCAAACTTGCACATGTCTCAATGGCATGGCTCAGTTTGTTCAGGACTGTAGAAAGCTTTCTGTAGGAAGGAGCTTCCCTGCAGTGAATAATTTCTCTTTTAAAAAACATAATTATGTCAAACCTCAACTCATCAAAATGATACCCAGAGGACCAGGCTACTGGACACCCACTGAGAGCACCTGCACCAGGTGCAGGACAGTTAACTTAGAGGGTCCTGTTCCCAGTCTCAGCTCGCTCCCATGCTTGGGCTGCCCTGGGACTGGCAGTCTCCTAACGGGGTGCCCTGGGCTATGAGCTGCTCCTTCTGTCCTTTGGCAGGTGAATGTTTGGGGAGTGATGAGCAAATCCTCACTCCCAAGGTCCTGTGGGCTCTCCCAGGCCTGTCCATGGCAGGACAGCTGCACCCTTGGAGATGGACATGGCTAAAGCCCCTCAGGACAGACTGTCCAGACAACATTTGTGACTCATAAACACTTCCCGTGTGTCCAACGACAGCAGCAGGAATTAACTGCCCTGGTGGATTTGGTCTCATCCACAGCCACAGATCAACTGGTCTTACACCAGTCAGAACACTGAAGAGCTCTGTGCAAGAACTTCTAGAGATGGGCCTCTAGACAGGCTGAGTGCTGCAGCTGCCTCTGGCTCAAACTGGATTTCCAGCAAATCCAGATAATATGAAATTTGTATTTGAACATTCCAGTTCAAACTGTGCATCTGTCTGTACTGCACACTGCTGCCTTGGGGCTGCTGGTGAGGAGGTTTAATCACTCAGATGATGATTTTTCTTAATTACAAGCAAAAGAAGATGCCTTTATAACACTGACATAGCTGTTAAAAAGTGATTATTTCAACATCCCATTTAAACTGCGTGTCCCTTTGAACAATAACTGTCACTAATGGCACTTGGGGACATGGTTTAGTAGTGGACGTGGCCGGGTTAATGGTTGGACTCAGCTGCAATTCAGTAACAGTGAAGGGGTTTATTGACTGTGGATAAAGTGCTTTACCAAAGTGAGCTCCACCATGGAAAGTAACTTCAGCCTTTTGGCTGACATTTCACACAAGGCTGAGGCCCAAAGACGTAGCTGAACAAGTTTTAAACCAGAATCCAGAAGTCTGAGCTCACGGAGCACGGGTTTTAATTAAAGAAATGCTGAACTCTGACATAACGCCCTTCATCTGACCACCAAAACTCAGGAGCAATCCACCCAGGCTTCATCTGCTTCCTGCAGCATCCCAGCCAGATTCTAAATGCAGGGAATATAATTTATATGATCCTGGAATTCTTCCTGCAGGTAACTAATTGATATTAAAGCAATGTGGCACTCAGTGATGGCTGTTTTTGTAGGAGATGATCATGTCAGAGCCCCTTGCCGGGCTCAGGCCCACCAGCCTCAGGAACTGCAGCTCTCTCGAATGTCTCTTCCCAACACAAGATATTCACAACCGATACAAAAAACTCACAACTTTTTAGTTCCTCCTACAAGACAGCAGGTCCCACAAATATCCCCTCAAATCATCCAAAGCCACAGGCTTTGGACAGAGAGTGGAGAAGGCAGGAGAACAATCACTTGAAGGAGATGAAGGTGACCAAGGAGTCCGCTCTGGTGGCCTTTCATTGAGGAGGACAATGTCACTTACTATTAATTTTTGGAATATAATAAATGAGTAAAAACTGCATTTGATTTTAGGTGATCTTACAATATTCTTTCCTTGCTTCCTATCTATTTGATGGAGAGCTGGCTCTGGTGAAGGCAGTGCCAAAGCATCTCTCGTAACTCCTTGTTGGTCACTTTATAGAGCCTTTTCCTGGGACACAAAAATCTCAGTACAGGTATTGGTGCAGGGCCTTCCTTCTTGTGATGTTACAAATAGATAGTAGGAGGCAGATAAAGAAATATTTGGAATTTGAAGTGCAGTCTCAAAAGCTGGTAATTCCACCCCTTCTTATTTCCACTAGACACTGCTGCCCTCAAGAGAATAGATTTCATGCTAAGAAATGCAAATTACGTTTTCCTAATTTTCTCATCCTTCCAAGTCATTCCCCTCTCACATTGGCATCTACTTCTTCTGAATATATTTAGACTCTTGCTTTTCCCCTGCTTTCCACTATACATGCTCTGTAATTTAAAAAATAATCAATTTCTAACTGATTTTTTTTTTAATTTAGTTCTTTCAAAACAAAAGCTGGTAAAAAAAAAAGAAAATACACAACCTCAAACCAACTAAAGAGACAGGATAATGCCAGCTCTTGTATTGGCACTTCAAAGATAGTGCTCCCACTCCACCAGCCCCCAAGGATTTGGTGGAGGCAGCTGGAGACTATCAGGGAACAAGAGACATTCCTGCAGGGAACCAATCACTCTGCCAACCTTCCAGCACCACAATTAGGGGACGCCCTTCAAATAAAAATAAATGAACATGATAAAAAATTATTTCCCTTTCTAAGAGCTCATGTGAGCTCCAGCACGTTCTAAGAGCTGCTGCTTTTTAGATACCACAGATAGCTAGTAAAAAGGCCATGGCCATCAACTCCAACAAAATTAAACTGTGGAAATTTCTGTCTCCAAAAAATAAGCAATGGTCCCAACCTACCAGGGATGGCAGGTAAGAAAAGGAACATGCTTTGAATGTGGGGAGATGAGGAAAGCTCAGGAACTGCACCTCAGGAAAAGGGAGCTTGGGGACATGGCTCAAGCATGGCTGAAAATGACCCTCTAAATAAAAGGACACACATTTTACCCTCACAAAATGCTGTCCTGTGTTGTTAGCATCCAAACTGAGAACAAAGTGAAATATATATGGTGCCCTTGGCCTGAGAGGCATCAGCCTCCCAGCTCTGGGGATTTCCTGTGAGCAGTGTGCTGTCACATTATCCACAGAGCATGTGGTGTGAAGCTGCTAACCACCAACAGAAGCTAGATGAGGTCACTTCCAAACATGATACAGCCCTGTAAGAATACGCTGTATTTATAGCCAATAGAGCTTTGCAGCATAAGTTCCCTCTGCGGCCACCAAACCAACAGTGAGCAGGGTTAACTGGTTATCAGCACACAGTGCCCAGATTAAAGCTGTTCAAAGCAGCACCAGACAGGGCACAAGGAACCTCCCCCGGGAAGACCAGCAGCTTTGGGTTTCATAGTCTAAAAAACTAACGAACACTGCATAAACACACACAAAGAATCGCGGTATCACTTACTTTTGACATTTTCCAAGTGCTTTTCCAAACCGGCTACAATATTCCTGGAGCAGGTGGGAATTTGTAGAAGAAAAGGCTCTGGGGTGACTTTATTGTGGCATTCAGTACCTACAGGGGCTCCAAGGGAGCTGGAGAGGGACCCTGGACAAGGGCCGGAGTGACAGGACAAGGGGGAATGGCTTCCCACTGCCAGAGGGCAGGGATAGATGGGATATTGGGAAGAAATTGTTCCCTGTGAGGGTGGTGAGGCCCTGGCACAGGGTGCCCAGAGAAGCTGTGGCTGCCCCTGGATCCCTGGAAGTGTCCAAGGTCAGGCTGGACAGGGCTTGGAGCAACCTGGGCTAGTGGAAGGTGTCCCTGCCCATGGTAGGAGGTTCCTTCCCACCCAAACCATTCCATGCATATGTGATTCTGTGATTTCTCTGCTGCAGAACTTTGAAGCTGGAGCCTGAACACCAGCTTACTCTGCACAAAGGAGTCTTCACAGCTGCTAAAACAGGCTGGGGTGGTGAGCTCAGGACAGTGGCTCCCCTGCACCACCCCACGCTTGGTAGTACATAAGAAGAAGATAATCAGCCCAAGGTGAGAGGGGTAGGAAGACTGTAATGGCAATTATGATTTTAGCACATTCATCATCTTGGTGTTTCAGAATGAATGTCACTCCTACAGACTGAAAATCCTCACCACAGTGTAGGAAACCAGACTGGCTGGAAAGGCAAAAGCCATGCTGACTGAATGAACTCATGCTGTAGAGCAAAAACATCCTAGAAAGAGGACAAATAGTCTTATTTCAAGCAAAATACTCCAAATTATACAAAAATGTTCTATATCATGTCCTAAAAGTTTTAGTGAGGTTTTTTTTTAACACCCCACAAGCCTCACCAAAGGTATTTCCAGTAAAATGGCTTTGTCTGTTATGACAACATTAATATTTCTATGGATGTTTACACACCAGTTTGCAAAGTCCATTTGGACCTCATATGTCTGGTGAAAGACTAGCCACAGTCTCAGCCACTCATGCGGATCACAGGAGGTCTGATCTTATTGACCAAAAAGGGATTTAATTAACCCAACTGCAGCAGCTGCTTGAGAGGAGCCAAGACACAAATCTTAGTAGATGAAGGGCTAAATATTGTCTCCATTTGTACTTTTTCCCACCCCAAATTACCACACAAACCTTCCAAAAGGCCTCACTTTCATCCCAGTGCAAAAGGACATTTTTCTTTAATGTCATAAAAAGCAATTTCCTCCTCAGTTCTCCTTTAATTGCTCCTTCCACATCCATTGGAAACAGGCAACAAGAAAATCTTTCCCTTCATCTCCTTCTTCAGGGAAGAAAGGCCACCCTGTTTGTGGCATGAAGACTCAGAAACCCTTCCAAAGTGGTATCTGGACTCCTGACAGCTGCTCTGCTCTGTATATAGAGATATTTAGACACATTCATCCCTCACCTCAAGGATTTCATGTCAGCTTCTCAACCTTTATCAGTGCTCCTGGAATTATTCTGAATTCTAGTCCAAGAGTTGGTAAGTCCTATACAGGTACTATAGACATGTAACATAGGAAAGTTAGAAATAACTATGAGAAAAACAACTGTCAGATAAATTCAGAGCTGAAAAAGGAAATGCAGACACTGATAATGGCAACCCTAGAGGTCAGAGATGGAGGAAAAAAACCTGCCCTGCATGAGCTTAAAACTACATTTTGTCTTTCTCTCTTGCCTAATGTATTTCTTTATTATACTTCTTTAATATATTTATTGCTCAAAATAATTTTTGTTGTTGTTTCTGTTGAAATTGGAGATGACAAGATATGGTTTTGAAAGTCCCTCAGCTTCCTGTGTCAGGAGGGTGACTGTCAAGATGTGGATGTGAAATTAAACCAGACGAAAGAAAATAAAATTATGAAGTGAAACCATGTCTCCCAGAATGAGCTAGTTGTCATTTCCTTCCCATCATGCAGACTTCCCTCTATCCCAGCACCAAGTGGTCAGGGTTCTCCACTTCCAACAGCAAATACTGAGTGAAACTCTTAGAGGAAGCAAGAAGACCTCCTAAAAAACCAAAATTATTCAAGTAGTACTCAGAAGAAACTTCAATCTGATTTTCAAGGCATGCAAACATAAAGGATTAAAACCTGGGAGACAGGAAATATTAGAGCCCTGCAAATATTCTGAGCCTTTCCCTCACTGTTACCATTGTGGGACTGATAGAACATCCCCACTGGGGGCTAGGTGGCCTCTTCAGCAGCAGATTTCCCCCAAATTTGAGGTGTGCACTTCTCAGCATTTCAGTAAGGAAACGGGGAGCGAGACGGAACCAGGGAAGTCCAGGCTATGGATCAAAGTGGATCATGGAGATAAGGCAAACCAACGAATCCCATGCTGCCACCCCCATCTAACCTGGCAGGAGCAGCTTAGGAAATTGGAGGAAAATGCTAAACCACTTCCTCCACACTCCACCTAAACGCAAGCAGAGCTTCTTTAAAAAGCTGAGGAGTTTTAAAAATCCTATACTGCCGGAGGTCTGACCTGCAGAGACACTTGGGAAGAACAGGCTCCCTGGAAGCAGCAGAGAATAGTCAGCAGCCCCCTCCGTGGACCCCCTGCACCCGCCAGGCTGTTGGGGTTCCCCTGCTGCTCCCTGGGTACTTGTCTTCTCACTAATTAGCCCTAATCACACCACCTCACAAATTAAAACCCAAAAAGCATTTGATCTTCATGTTCCATTGCTGGTGAAGGAGATCATTGTCTCCTCAAACCACCGAGCCCTCATCAATGAGTACAAAGGGCAAAGACAAGAGGAAAGTCGAGAGGGGAGCGGCACAACAACCCACACTCTGAACATCTGAATGCCATTTCCCAGTGGTGCTCACTAAATCCCAATGCTTTTGCTCTGCCCAGAAACACAGGCTGGGCTGGGAATTCATACCAGAGGGACTCTGGGGATAGGAAGCAGCTGAATGCCAGGGCAGCTCCCAGCGCTGATTCACTCCATCTTTCCGTGTTTAACTCTGCTTCCTGGGAGAAAGAAAAACACTGTACCCACAAACTTCTCCAAGTCCTTGGCTAAAGCCCAATGCAATACATTCCTTTCCAGGAGTGGCAGATCACAGGCTACTTCTGATCAGACATGACATTTGTCTTTGTTCGGCCCTTGCCAAATCTGCTCTGGCAAACGTGAACTTGGCACTTTGGGAAGAGGTGGAGGGAGTATTGCTTTGGTCCATGCTCTCTATCCCACTAAATTATATTTCACAATCAAACATGAAGGATTTTTCACAGTTCTTTTCTCTTTTCAACTATTTTTTAATAAAAGAGCACAGTAAAATTTTCTACCTCAATCCTTACTACCCATTGTTTTGCTGCACATAGCTGTAACTTTGTCAGATTGCTCAGACACCTGTTTTTGTCAGCAGAAGTGTTTGTAAAAAAGACATTAAAAAGTATTAATAAACTAATATTTTTCAGTGATGTGAGAATGAATAGGAATCAATACGAAGCCCTCGGAAAAAAAATTCTCTCCAAGGGCAGAGATCAGCTTACTGAGGTGCTTGCCAGTGATCATTTTTCCACTTGCAGCATCTAGGTCTCCAGGGGATGACATAACTACAAGAAATCCACATAAAAGGGATAGCTTTTAAAACTCTTCTCCTGGTGCAACAGTATATCCTAATCCAGACTGTCTTTATCTGCCTCTCACCCTGTTGGGCAGAAGTAAGGATGAGCCTTGAAGCACTGTCAGATAAAAACTGGACAACGGGAAAAGCTGGGAGGGATAAATCCTGGAACAGATGCATAAATGAGCAATAGCTGAGCCATATGAAATATAATGAAGTGCAGACTTGCAGGCTTTGGGGATGGAAAAGAACTTTTAGGTCATCTAAACCCAGCTTCTGCCAGTTCAAGATTGGCCCCTAGCGTGATGTGCTGAACTTTAAGGAAAAACCAGACTGCCAAAAGCTTTGTCAAACCCATTACACTTGTTCCAAGAGAGAAATGAAAATCCCCAAACATCATGAACAGGCTTCAAGTCGTGGAGTGCCAGGAAAACTTGATTGTGTCCCCATCTCCCTACCAAACCTTGGTGAGGAGCCAAGTCCAGAGTGTCAAGGCAGTGTACACCACCTGGATAGCACTGGAAATGGGGACTGTACACCACCTGGATAGCATCAGGAATGCAATTAGGGATTGTACACCACCTGGATAGCATCGGGATCGGGAATCCCACATGTCCTGTGAAGAAGGCCCCTGAAACCAACCACCCCTGAGCACCACACAAGTAACTGCACTTCTTAGGAAACTGCCTAGAAATGCAGTCGTGTGTGTTTTTCTCATGGGAACGGAGTCCTAAAGGAAACCAGGAATGCCTTTGGCAGTTGAGACAAGGGAAAAGAGATGGCAGTCGAGAAGGATCCAGGGAGGACAGCAGAAGAAAGCTGTCTGAGGGCAATGGGATGAAGCTGATGACCAGGAGACTAAAGTGACAGCTAAAAAAACATTAATCGGAAGCACTTCTATAAATAAAAGGGACTGTTCACACCCTGCACTCATAATTCATTTATCCACAAGCCTGGGCTTCAGACCCAAGCAGCTGAGATTGCCAGAGAAGTTGCTGAGTGTTCCCATCTCTGACCAAGGGCAGCAGGAGCAGATGGGACTCCAAAGTGACACTAAAGGCATGGAAGACCCTGGAGACTAGTGGGGAAGTGAGGGCATTTTTGTGGAAAGAAAGTCTTCTGAAAATTAGGAAAGCGTTTCTTTTTTTGAATGATCCAACTCATAAATGATCTTGCAATTTCATGGGAGCAAAGTTGTTTTTATAATCCTAGCAAGTCACAAAATGGGGTTTTTTTTTTTAAGTTTTCTAGTCTAACCTACCCAGAAAGTGACATTTAAAATTTATCTTTGTGCAGACAGTGAATACTGTGTCCTACACACCATTCATGGACCAGTTACAAGGCTTAGCCATGGCTGGGGCTTGAGCTGCCACTGAAACACCTGCAGAATGGCCAAATGTTTGATCAGGAGTGATGTGTGTGTAACAACACAGAGATGTACTGGGGGACTATACTCCCTCCATGTTGTACACACCTGGTGTCCTGTATGGCACAGGGTGGGATTCTTGGGATTGTCTGTGCAGGGCCATGAGTTGGACTCCATGATCCTTGTGGGTCCCTTCCAATTCAGGATATTCCATGATTCCTGACTCTATAGCTGTGATGCATTTTCCATCTTGCAAATGCAGGTGAGGGTTTGCTGTGCCTTAGTAATAAACACCTCCTAGGGATTTTGTATCATTACACAACTTCCAAAGCAATTCCCATGTTTTCTACCCAAGCTCATCCCCACTGCACCCCAAACCTCATCTAACTGAGCTCCCAGCACAGCAAGCAGCAGTGCTGTGTTGATTCATTCCTCGAGGTGCTGAAGCCAAGCACCTTTCATGCGTGACTTGTGTTTTCCCACGGGTGTTCCAGCATTCCCAGGTGGGTGACACTGTCCTAGGCTGAGCCCTTCCCGCACTCACCATGGTTGGAATGTCCCATACAGTCCCATCCCACACTCATCGTGGTTGGAATGTCCCACACAGCCCCCATCCCGCACTCACCGTGGTTGGAATGCCTCATGCAGTCCCATCCTGCACTCACCGTGGCTGGAATGCCTCACACAGTCTCATCCTGCACTCACCGTGACTGGAATGCCTCATGCAGTCCCATCCCACACTCACTGTGGTTGGAATGCCCCACACCGTCCCCATCCTACGCTCACCGTGGTTGGAATGTCTCACGCAGTCCCCCAGCACGGCGCTGAAGCGTCTCTGTGCCGCTGGCTCTGGGAAGCAGTAGTAGCTGTGCCGGGAGAAGGGCTGCCACAGGTACACCGGGAACTCCTTCGGGAGCGGAACGAAGGCTGTAGCTGCCTCCTTCTCACTCAAGCCTGCACGAAAACACCTCTGTTTGAGAGCTGCAGATTTCCTGTGTGCCACACCTTTGCCAGCAGGGAAATCTCCTTCCCAGTCCAGGAGATTAGGCACAGAGGGCAGGGGGACACAGCTGGAATGGGCACACTCAGCTGGCACCAATCACCTCTCTGTGTTACACCACAACAACTTGATGGTCTCTTGCTTTGTATTCAAGGTGGCAAAAAAATACAGAGTTCTGGCAAAATTTCAAAGAACGTACTTCACTGGATTGCAGCTGCTAGGCAAGTGGTTTTCATGGCAAATAAGTAAATTAGTGGGGAGCTCTGGTGTGTTCCACATAAGAGACCATTTAGGAGCATATGGACTTTCTTATAGAAACAAATGGCATTAAATAAACCATGTTGGAACAGCAGTGCTTTCCCTGGTTCCAGGACTTCCACACACAACTGCCCCTAAAAACTGACACTTCAAGCCCCTGCAGGTGATGTAAAGAAAGCACCAAGTACCTCCAGCTCCCACCTGCCCCAAGTCCCTGCACACAAGGGATGATGGACAGCACATTTAGGGATGACCAAAGCCAGTCTGGAGTCACTGACATGCATCGAGAGCCCAGACACAAGAGGTTCACCTCGGCGGGTCTTCAGCACCACACAGAAGGGGAGTAGGGCCATAAAGATGAAGTGATGCTCTTTTTGAAGGGAAAGCCTTGGGAAGCCCACGAGCACCCTTGGGGTGCTCCACATCACTCAACCCCAACTGCTGCGGAGCTGTGGTGACATACACAGGAGACCTCCAAGCCCCTCTGAGCCCCGGTGCCCTGGGAAAGGGTGTGAGGGGGCACCTAACTTTTAAATCCTAAGGATTTAAAGGACTCAAAAAATAAATCCTTGTCTTCAAGTTGCCCTTATCCCTTTTGTTATGTGGCATCCCGTTCTCCAAATCTGACTCTGCAATGTGAGACCCGCTCCCGTAAAGCCTGCATTTTCTCCATCTTGGTGGAGCGGGGGCAGGCAGGACCACAGCAGTTCCCGGCCCAGAAACAACAAACTCAGAAGCAGCCACCTTCCTGCCCTCTCTGTGGGACTTATTATCAGCTGTGAATCAACACAGACAGCTGGCATCTAAAAATGGAAACAAATAAACCAGGAATATTAACAAAGCCTGGGAACAATGGTGCTGTGGTTCCTGCCCTGCGTCTGCACAGCTTCCAGCAGCTTTGTGCTGGTATGCTGGGAAGAAAGGGAGCCAGTGTTTCTCTGAATGCTGGCTTACAGCATCTGCTGTGTTCATCCACTCTGGAGCTGGGCTTGGACTTGGGAAAAGGGCTGTGGGCATCTTCTGCTGCCCCATTTTAAAGTGGAACCTGAAAGCCTTCCCAGAACAGAGTAAGGAACAGAGCCTGGGCTTTGGCCATTCAGCTTTGAGCAGGACTTACCAACAGGGTCTGGAAAATGTTTATCAGACAGCAAATTGTAATCTTCTTCTGAAGTCAGGACTTTGCCTCCTGCAGGAAGAATGTGATATTTAGGGCTGGCTCCCTTCTGGTAGGCCTGGAAAATCAACAGAGAGGAAGTATTATCAAATAGAGATTTAAGGAGAGAGAAAATATAAAATACACAATTCACTGACAAAGCCAGGAGCTGACTCCATGATCCTTGTGGGTCCCTTCCAACTCAGAATATTCTATGACTCTAATGCATGGGGATATTGCCCAAAGGGGGGATCTTTTTGTCAGGCTGAATTTTGGACATGTTCCCTAGGCATGTCAAATCTAAAACATGGTTAAATGTAAAAAACATGTTTGAAAATATCCTCTCAGCGCTTATCTGCTGTGGTGGCGAGTCAGGGATGGAAGGGAGGGAAAAAGGATGGGATTTTCTCCTGAGCCAAATTTGTTGGATTTGTCAACCAGGACTAGTTTGACTGTGGCAGCTTCCACACAAAAACCTCCACTGTAGTCAGCCTGGAGCCACCCAAACCCTGCTACTTCAGATCCAACTGCAGGAGCACAGGGATATATTACAGGGATGTACAGATGAGAAGTGTTCTGGGACAGGCACAGGAAAGTTCAAGTGCTGTTAAAAGGATTTCTCAGTTCTTGCCAACATATCTGGCCAAGGCAGGGCACTTGGCTGTACCCTCAGCCATCCCTGTGGGGCTTCCACTGGAGCCACCCTGATGAGGACAAGGTTTTGCCTCGTATTGCTGAAGGCAAGGCAGCAGCAGCAAATCCACTTGCTATGGTTTATCTGCGAGTGTTCAAGCAGATCTAAGGAAGCAGCACTCACCTCTTTGGTCTCAAAGCAATCCACAGTGTAGTCATTTTTGATCACAACATATCTGTCCTTCCACTTCTTCAGGTCCTCGGCGAAGTGCAGCAGCTCTGCTTCGTACAGAACTGTCCCGGCTTCCCCCGGGGGCTACAGGGACAATTGGTGACATTTGAGACTCCTCTGCACCACTGATCATCTTGAAGATTTTATTTCTACGTTTCCATAATGCTGCTCCAAGGGCTTTTGAGCCTTCAGATGCAATTTGGAGTCATAAACGTCTCTAATTTCAGAAAGTTCTACAGACACAAGCAAATTCTTGTCGCCGAGGTGAGGAGGCAGCAGAAGAGCTCTGCCTTCCAAAACACTGCCAGATTTCTGAGACAGATTTATTTACCTTTCAGCTGGCATGCTGAATGCAAGATGAGAGAATCCTACAATGGTTTCGGTTGGAAGGGACTTTACAGATCATCTAGTTCCAATCCCTGCAAGATGACTTGGAGTTCATCACCTCTTATTTTCCACTACATAATATAAATACTTAATTGATATGAAAAGCACGGTTTTATTATAAAATAGGAAATTGTTTCCCATTTCTTTGTGGTGCTTCTGCATCTGTACTGTAGTAACTGATATTTCTGAAAGACACAGCTCTTCTATTATCCCACCTGTTACATCCCACCTCACTGCTTTACTTACTCATTTCAAGGGCATTGGAAATCCATGATTTCCAGTATGTTCAGAACACTTAAATTTGTATCTTCTTAAAGTTGAAGGCTGGTTCTCTGCATTTTCCTCTAATAAAGAGATTTTTGTCTCTCTTTTTGTCTCCCCTCTAATAAAAAGCAGCTTTCCATAGTTCACTCCACAAAGGGAATTATTGCCATCTTCTTTAAGGAACCCTGAGCCACGGATGACAGGATTAATTATGTTTCCTACATAATCTCTTCCCTGAAAGTATGATCTCTGTCCCTAGATTTTGCAGAACCTTGCAACCAGCAAGAAGGAACCAGTTTTGTCCAAATGTCCAACCCTTTGTACCAGAAACTCGTGTCATGGTTCTCCTCGTGCCACGATAAACAACTAAACAAGACCAAAATAAAGATGAATTTTCAAAAATAAAACTTCAAACCTGCACCCAGATGTAACTTTTCCATCCCAAACCGAACTGACCCAAATCCAACATCTGCACATGCAAACTGCTGTGTGCGCTTGGGTCACCAACAGGAAAATCAGTGTCCTCCTACCCTGGTTTTCAGGAAGCGGGACTGGGAGTGGCGGTGCTGCTCCAGCTGCTCCTGCACGTGCCTGCAGAAAGCCACAGCGTACTGGCGGCGGTAGTGGGGGCTGAAGTTCTTGATGGTGGCCTCTGTTTTCCCTGAGGTGAAACAGAGATTTAAATGTATTTCATGTACATGGATTCCCAACCTGCAACACAGAACCAAGGCACTTCTCACCAGTGACTGGAATTCTTCCCTTTGGAGAACAGGCAGTTCCAGGGTCACCTAATAGCGACCTTCCAGTACCTGAAAGGAGCCCACAAGAAAGATGGAGAGAGACTCTGGACAAGGGATGGAGTGACAGGACAAGGGGGAATAGCTTCCCACTGCCAGAGAGTAGGTTTAGATTGGATATTGGGAAGGAATTGTTCCCTGTGAGGGTGGGGAGGCCCTGGCACAGGGTGCCCAGAGAAGCTGTGGCTGCCTCTGGATCCCTGGAAGTGTCCAAGGCCGGGCTGGAGGCGGCTTGGAGCAGCCTGGGCTAGTGGAAGGTGTCCCTGCCCAGGGCAGGGAGTGGAACTGGATGGGCTTTAAGGTCCATCTAACCGAAACCATTCCATGACTCCATGAAAAGAATGCCCGAATGTACCAAGGGCCACTTGCTGCACAGATCAGGAAACCCTTGGAGATGCATTCCGAGGGAATTAGTCCAGGAAAACATTGGGTTTGGGACTTTGTTTTTTCTTCTTAGAGCAAGCAAAGAATTCCCCAAATCCATTTCTCTAAGGAAAGATGCTCTGTGCCTCTCCCTGGGACACGCTGCCCCAGAGCCAAGGGTGGTCAAGGGGTGAAAGGGTTTTCAAAGAGAACTAGGGACACTGGCTAATGTTCCGCCATAGGAACCAATTTTACCACTTACTGAGATTCTAGGGCTGACTCAAAGCTCTACAAAGGATTTTTCTAGGCTTGGGCACTGCAGTCTCGTCTTTGTTTTAATGTAAACATATCCTCAGTTGTGCTGCAATAAACACTAATCTGGTACTGTCTCACTGTGATCAAACTCTCACGGGTAGCAGCAACAGCAGTAAACAGAGGTCTCACTTCTGAGAACCTTAAAACAGTTTACAAGCAATTAACTCATTATCCCTACCAAAGAAATACTGGTGCTTTGCAGACAGGGAAGTGAAGCTAAAATTAAAGGCATGTGCATATGTGTTATTGAAAGAGTCTGTAGCAACGCAAAAACCAGAACCTGGCCTATGATCTCAAAAGCATCCCAAACATCCTGGGTACTGGAGATGCCTTTCTTCTTGGTATTAGGGAGCTTCATGCCAAACGGCTTTTTCTGAGCATACAAAAGAGAAACGTAATTTCACATCTCAAGCAACTTTTGATGCTTTCATAATTTGATTTTGTTCTGTTTGGGGAGGGAAAACATCAAATTTTCTGTATGAGAAAAAAATGGTAATTCCCAAACTAAGATTCCTTAATGCCTTTATACGGACTCCTAGACCAGGACTGGCACACAGCATTCCTGAAATGGAATCCATGGAAGTGTTCAAGGCCAGGCTGGACGGGGCTCAGAGCAATCTGGTTTAGTGGAAGGTGTCACTGCCCATGGCAGGGAGTGGGACTGGATGGGTTTGAAGATCCCTCCCAACCCAAACCATTGTGGGATTCTATGAATTATTCCATAATTTCCTAACACGGATGTGCATGAAAAGACAAACCTACGTGCCAGCTCCTCTGCTTCTGCAGCTGAATTTCCAGTGTGATGCAGAATTAGATGCATCTCCCAAGTTCAGGGGCAATGCCAAGTCTTCCATTCCGTAACACCACCTTTCATTCCAGCCACTCCCGTGTAACCAGCTCAGAGGGGTGAGCTGGAGCCTTCCCCTTCGTAAGCACCAGTGGGATTGCTGCCTTCCTCTGAACTGGAAGCCCCTTTTGCCGCACTGCTGCCCCATTCCAACCCCACACCAGCACCGGCAGACAAACCTGCTGCCCTGGAGCCCTCTCCAAGCACACGGAGGAGCCAGCTCAGCATGGGCACAGCTGCCCCACTCAGCTGGAGGGACGTCAGGAGCAGAGTCAATTCACCACTTATGTAAGGCTTTCAGAGTTACTTGTGGGATAGCACACGGTGACAATCTGGACTCCAAACCTTCAGTTTTAAGATGGATTTTTGGAGACATACTGATTATAGGATGTGCTTGGCTGTAATAGCAGGACATGGTGCTGCTAAAGCAGAATATCCCAGCCCTACCAAAACTAGCCTGCTTTGGGCAGAGGCATGGACTTAATCTCCAAATAAGGACAAAGTTTCCCAAAACCTTCTTTGTAGCATTTTTTTTTCCTCCTAGTCCCAGCCAGCAGTAGGATGATGTTGGCCCCAGCCCCGGTGGAGTTTCCTGCTCAGGGTTTGCCCCTGTTTTGCACCGCAGCTTCTTCTTTTCCAGCTCGCATCAGCCTCTTAATCTGTTAGAGAGGGCTCTGGGACACTGCACCTCACTTGACTACTGCCTGCATCCTGCAGTAAAAGTTTGTAGAGGAAGTGGGACAAAGAATAAAATTCTGGTGTTGGGAAAAAACTTGCAATAATCACAGGAAATACCTGTAATTTTGGCAAAGTCTTTCAATTAAGCTAAATGGTCTCAGAAGTGTCATTCTTCACTGTCAGTACTGCTTAGATCAGCTTAAAGTACGATGACTGAAAGGAAAGAAACTCAGCCATTCACAACATATACATCAGAAACAGGACGTTGATGATGTAATTTTTATGTGCAGACTATATTTATGACAAACCAAAACATGAATCAAGAGGCAAATACTTCTGGCTGTTTCTTCCAATCTTCACACTACTTGTTGCAAAGGAGCTTTGCATTAAAAATACTCCTCCCTCTTAAAATTAGAAGAAAAGTTTATTTAAAGAGACTGTGAGTGGCACCACATGGGGACCTGGCCTTGCAGGGCTTGGCTGAACAGGAACTGCAATGCTACCTGAGGGTGGGAAGAGAAGCAGACAGATCCTTGATCCATTGTTCCTCAATGGTTTACAGAAAATAAAAATATGCTATCTGGAAATAAACATGATGGAAACAGTCCTGAGTAACAGAAACTCTTCCCGTGAAATGATAACATGGGGCAACTGGAGATTACAGTACTCCAGGGCAGTTGAAAAATGAGTTCCCCTAATTCTTTTCCAAATTTAGTGTGGCTGGCTTAGTCAGAGCTGTTTATACGGAGCATGGCCAACTTTCCCACTTGGCTGGTCTGGCAACGGCACAGCTCCAGCCCATATATATGGGGTCTGAATCCCAGCAGCTGGGATGTTTATCCTAGGGAGAATGAGGAGTCTGATCAGCTCCAGGAGGAGCCTGCATGCAATCTCCTGGTCCTGTGCCAGGCCAGGAGTTGGACTCAAGTGATCCCTGTGGGTCCCTTCCAACTTGGGATATTCTGTGATTCCATGAATCAAAATTACCAACAGGAAAAGACAATTGGGATGGAGGTGGAAGGATTTCTGTCAAATTAACATGGCAAAGGTCTGTTCCTCCTCGGCTGAGGGTTTAGATCCTGCTCCAGAATAAACTTTGCTAATGCTTAATGATGCACCTCCCGCTCTGCAGAACTGCCCTTGCACATGACCACAAAACTTTAGCATGAGTTATGATACCTCTTTTAAGACTAAAAACAAACATCACTGCACTGAGAAACAAGAAATATCTACTTGTTGCCCCCCTGGAAATCAGTAACCATCCCCAGATTTCTTTTTCTTGCATTTCCACTGCCTTTGACCTTCTTAATTGTGTCACCCATGTTGGACACTTGTATGTAACTCCAAGTCATCAGGCCCACAGAATGGCCTCAAATATCCAACTTTATAGCGTGGTTTCACTGCTTTTATTGAAATAACTGACATACAGCTTTTTCAAACAAGGGCACTCTTCAGCAAGTTCTCCCAGGAATGAATTCCTGCTGGTCCAGCCACTGGCTGCCAGTGCAGCCTATCTAGCTGGCCCTGTCACGCCTCCCTGCCCTCAACAACATGTTGCCACGTGGCCAGTCCAGGTGCAGGTCAGGAAAACTTGGAAAAAAAGGTCAGAAAACAGTAACTTCTTGGCTGGCATACAAGAGGAGAATTGCTCGCACTCCCAAAACTTCAGCTATTTGGAAGTTAAGAATGGAAAGAGGGAAGGACTTGCCATAAAAGCTATTTCACTTAAATATTGCTGTTTGGCAGTAAGATGACCCTTCCAAGAGTAGCAAAATGTTCACAATCCTTCCTCTTCACAGCACAATTGCCTGCACTCAGCATCTTCTGGAAAGGGTTTTCCAAATATACCACGATCACTGATATGAATCTCTTTGAAGGTCTGGAGGCTGATGTATCTTCTTACACCATTTAAGCCCCAGGTGACTTGAATGTAAAAGTAGTAGATGATTTGCTGTATTAAAACAAATCCTGGACAATATAAAACCTAAAAGAAATAAGTACTTTGTGTGCTGAATGTCAGTACACCCAGCACTTCAAAGAAGTAAAGCAGTGAGACAGAACAGGAACAAATGACTTTGTCTTATTTCCTCCACCAGGCCATGAGCAAAGCTGTCAGAAGACAATCTAAAATGATCGGCTGATCATACCCACACAGTGCTTCACAAGCCAGGATGTAACCCACAGCTGGGAACACGCTTTTAAATGATAAACTAGAAACCAGATACACCATATATACTGTGTGCCTTAATGCAACTTGTGCTTTACAATTACTAACTGTCCGTCCATCCGTCCATCCATCCGTCCGTCCATCCATCCACTTTTCTATCCATAAACACAGTCTTATTCGCATAGCCCATCAAGGTAGCAGCAAAATAAGTTAACAAAATAATTCCAGTGTTCAGCTCCTGGGCTGACTTCCCAAGTCCAAGAAAAACACAACTCTGATTGAGGTAAACATCTGAAATTGCAGATGCTCTACCTAAGCCCTGAAAGCTGGATGTCAGTACTGGTAGCTCTGAAATGGGCTGGATGCTCAACAGGAAGAGAGGGAAGCAGCCGCTCACCATAAAAACTGCTTTTCCTCAGATCACCCATTCACTGCAAACACCATTATCAGTTGTTAAATGCATCTGGTAACCAGAAAACCTGTAAAAGTGATTCTGTTTGGCGTATCCTGACAGTGCCCACCACCTTCCAGTGCACTGGGACATGTGACAGTGTAGTGGGATTTACAAGTGATTCCCTCTTTCCTACGGTCTTCTTCCTTGTGCAGTACTTACAATACCACCCAGGAAGTGTTTAATTCCAAGTGCTCCCAGATTTATACTGGAAGGCAATGTAAATTACTCTCTTTGTTGTTGAAAGCAGAACTCAGTTTGACCTTTGTTTGTAGAATTAGTATTTCAATTATTCTGAGTCATGACTTAGTACCTGTTACAACAGAAAGGGACGGCAGACACAAATGCCAGGTTCTGATTTGGCTGGATCACTTCTCCCAAGTTTGTTTGCACTCAGCCAAACCCAGCAGCTCTGGTGGAGCCACCCCTCTTTCCCATGCAGGAACGTGTGGTTTGCACCTGGTAAAATACTGAAACCAATTATTTATCCCAGCCTTGGTTTATATTAATGGAGACTGCTCTCAATAAAAACTTACAGTTCTGTAACCCCAGTGGCATGCACACACCCTCAAATCACCTGTTTGCCATGCTGGCAAAATCCCTGTTAGTCACCCAAAACTCAGTGCAGAGGCGTGGATAACACCTGTCACACCTCGGATCAGCCTCTCCTCAAGTCTCAGCATATAAGCACTTCTCAGGTGCTTAGTCCATCTTCTCTATAGGGAAAAACTGGTGCTGTCTTGTGAAAAAATCAGATTTTTTCGCAAGTTTGGCAGCTGAGACCATGGGTGTGAAATTTGTGCTCCACCAGAAGCGAAGCTTCTGTTTCACAGCAAGCTAAACAAACACGTTTGTAAGTTCATGTAGACGTGATCCGTGGCAAAGGAGGTGCCAAAAATAACAGGCTCCATTCCAGCCTTGCAGATCTCCCTTTCTACAATTTTACCCCTATACTTTGCTCTTCCTCAAGTGCTCCGCTACATGAGGCTGAATTGTTTACTGAGATGGACAATTATCCCATGGATTTCCATAGGTTTACATACTTATATTGTTCCCAGGCAGCTTCAGGAGCATCTTGTATTCAGAAGGAGCAGATTGAGCTGAGACCTCATGCACTCTATAAAAAACACTTGTTTTGTGAAGAGTAGCTTGTGATCTAACTATGGAGCTGGCTAGTTTAAGTTAATCCTGAATGCTGTCTGATTCTTAAAAATGAAGAACAAACAGCAGAGCGCTGATCTTGCACAGAGTGGCTCTTGGGTCAAACTCAGAGACTCATCCCTGTAGCTGGCTTTCCCTTCCCCTGCTCCTACTGCCCAATCCTTACTTATGGGAGAAGGAAGATTTCACGAGTTGCCTTTGCACTTCTGTCAGGTTAAAAAATCCTAATAATCATGAATTACATAAAGGTCAGTGCTTGTGGTTAATCAGGCCGAAACAAGCCAAGGGTTTGATTAACTGTGTCAGATAAGCTTATCTCAAAGGCTCCTGAAACCTGTCCTTTCTTGGTAATGGGGTTAGAAGCAGCCAACACTCTGTCTAAAAACAATTACTCATGGTCAGATTCAACTAGAATAAGGTCTGACAAGACTTTATTTATAAGCTTCTTTCACAGCACCAGAAGGACTTGGGATTTAATAACCAAATGAACCCAGTCTAATTCCCGGGGGGTCACATGAAACTAAGCTATGATCTGTGGTAAATAAATCTGGTGAAGGTCAATGGGTTTCAAGTTTTGTGGCTTCCTGAGCCACAAGTTGAGCCACTCCTGGAGACAGACACCAGGCACGTCTTGAGCAGCTTTCTCCAATCCAGATCTCAGCACCACATTACACGTGATGGGAGGTCACACAAAAATGTTTCTTGGGAACATTTAAATAGCTTTCCAAAAATATAAGCTAATGCTGCATCACCCTTTAAATCATGGTGATATATTCCCCCTTCCTTCCCGTTCGGGTGACAGTTACCTCACTGCCCAACCATCCACAAGACAAAATAACAAAAAGACACAGAGACAGAGATAACAGAAATATCCATCTTCATGACATTAGTTGAAGCTTTTTTCTGAATATATATCCATATATATACAGAATATATACATATATATATCCATATTTATACAGACACAAACACCTTCAAAACATTATTTCCATGCAGTGCTTGGCATGTGCTCATACAGATCTGGGAGATGTTTTAACTAATTTTTTTTTCCTTAATTACTTTGCCAAATTGTGCCACACTACATGGCTCTATCACAAAATAACTCCAGGGACTACATGACATTGGCCAAAGCTATGAGTACACACACATCTTTCCAAGAGAGGCTTCATTTATGCTGAAGTTTCCTTACCTTAAACTCCCTTTATTCCCTCACCAATCCAACTCCTTTCACCACCAGCCTAGACGGACTCCTCAGAGTACCGTATTTCCAACAAAGGCATCACTTTTTAAGCACTGTAGCAGAAGGCTACATTATTCCATGGCAGGATTTTATTCCATTTCTCTTCAACAAACACACAAACCCCACAAGATGGAGTAACAAAATGAGAATAACAGTAATATTGGAGCCTCTTTTCTTGCAATTTTCCTCATCAATTCTAAGGTGTTTGCTTCTCTTTTGGCTCCTGTATACTCTGAAAATGAGTAAATATCATGATTTGCAAAGGATTTTCAGCCAAGCCTATGTGCAAGAAGGGTAAAACCAAGACTAATCTCTAAACTAAACAGAGGTCTCAAAGCAGGGATGTTTACTTTAATGGCCTCCCAACACAACCATGCCACTTGATTTTATCACAGGAAATAATTTCAGCCTCAGAGCCCCTTCTTGCCATTCTGAACCCCAAAACACCACCTGGGTAAATATACGGATTTTAACCCAAACAACAAGCACCATTCAGATTTTTGAAGCCCAAGACCATACCCATGTCACAGTTGTGCCAGTTGGGAACTACTTTCCAATATCACCTGTTTTGCTTTGCTTGTGCCAACACCTCCTCACCTTGGTCCTCTGTAGGGCAGCAACTGTGAAAGGGCATTTTGAGGAGGACAAAGAGCCAACTATTTGTGAAAATCAATAATTTATTTTATTCCTCTTCCCCCTCTTTTAAAAAGGACAAAAACTATTTCTATATATATTTATATGCAAATATATATATAATATTAAGCTTGTAATAAAACTTTATAATACAGGGAGTGCGTAAAATTCACATTCCAAAGAATTTTTTAACCCTACCTCTCACTTTACATTGAGCTTGAACAACAAAAATGGAAAAATTTTTCCTTTGTAATGCGTATTTAGTCATTTGTTCAGGCTCTCACTAGTTTCATGTTATACTGGAATATGACTGCAGGAATATGTAATTGTTGTCAGAGCAAAACACTGGGCAGAGGATGGGAGAACGTACTTTATAAAACTTAGAAGTTCGAGTGAAGCTTATAAAATCTCTTTAATCTGGTTTATATTTTGTTGTTACACAGCAGGGTGATACAATGGGATCACTTTCTGATGTCACATGGACCTCATTGGCCACGCAGATGCTACAGCAGGAATTGTTCAAGGCTGACACACCCTACAAGACAAAGATGTTCCACAGCATTGCACTGTGGTTAATCCTTCAAAGCCTTAGCTAAGACAAACTAGACAAACTCTCCTTGCTGGTAGTCTGTTCTCATGTTCAGAAAAATAACATAATAGCTCTAAAAACGTTTCCTAAATCTTTAGAAATAAATTGATTTTAAAAAAGGATTGCACTCACACTTTGCAAGGAATACTGCCAAGCATTAAAAGGGTCTATACTCATGCAGCTGAAGGTCTCTCCTTTCACAAACAAACCCTTCTCTACCTCTCTGTGGATGGTAATGTCCCTCAGGAAACTCACACTGTTCACTGGACTTCTGACTCTGCAGGAGAGACAGGAGGAAGCGCTGGCACCTCATCCTGTGGGAAAGGTTTCTTCACACTGCTGCTAAAAAGCATCAATTAAAGTACAGAGTTTACAAGACAAGTGTGTAATTATCACATGAAGCTGCTCACCCAACTCTGTGTAAGAGTTTTTTCTGTGCTTTTTACAGATGGGGAAGGAAAACTACAGCTCTGTGACGCAAAAGATCAGCTTTATAATTCAAATTAGTGCAGAAACACTGGGAAGTGGTACTGGAGCATCAGCCCCCCAGTCCAGGCTCCTTCAGGAAAGGGCTGGCATGGAGGGAGGACGATGCACTGATGCTGCTGGAAAGGGAGACCTTGACCACGTCTCCTCACTCCTCAGTCTTGGTCTGGTTCTCTTGCTCACGCTTTATTCTGACCCTCCTGCTGCTACTGCTGCTTCCCCAAAGTCCCACTTTAGGATAGGTCACAGCCTTTTGCTCTCTTCCAGCTGTGAAATGGGTGCAAAAGGAACAGAAATGGCCTTTTCCCTCGTGAAATCAGTGAAACAATTCCAAAATCCCCTGCTAAATCTGGTCCAGGGACAATCCAAGGGAAGAAGCAGAGAAAACGAGGCAAATGAAAACAAAACAAATAAGAAAAGACAAAACAGAAGATGGGAGATGGCCCTCTGGTTGCCTGAGGCTTCTCAACATGGGAGACCTGCCAGTGGCTTCCTTTTCCCTCTTTTCTCCCATTCAAAGTTGAACAAGGCCATAATCAAAATCCCAGTATTTCCAAAGCACTGTAACAGAATAAAACAAAGTGATCTAAACATTTTGGGGTTTTTCTTTGGCAAAGCTAAAAGGACCCATTAAACTTTATTAATCATTCCTTACTTGGCAGAGTTCATGCTTTTGATTCCTTCTAAATTAAAGCTGGGACCTGACTAATAAAAATACACCTTCTGCTAGCAAATCAAGAGCAATTCCTGAAATTTTATTCTGAAAAGAGGTCAAGTAAAAATCCAAACAACCCCTAACTTCTGCAGCTGCAGCAGTATCAAAGATGAAGGATTACCTTTACATTCCCCAGGTTTGGTGTTCCTACAACCCATCAGTGCCAGCAACCCACATCACCAGAGGTAGAAATACTCCCAGGTCACAAGGGCATAGGTTAGGGGAATTTAAGGAAAAAGGGAAAACCAAACTGTGTTCAGAAAGAATTTGGTGGAAATGCCACAGAGGACACACACAAAGGAAGACTCCTCTTACAGTCTCTCCTGTGCAAATGTGGGGGTTTAAGGCCTCTTTGTTCCAGCACACTGTTCAAAAGTATTTATTTTCTTTTTCAGGCTTCTATTTTTAACCAAAACTCAGAGAAAGGCTGGAGCCCCACTGAGTGTCTGACTGCAGCTCGCAGACAGGCACAGCCACAGTGTCACTTGCTGTGACGGGAAGGTGGTGACACACAGCTCTGCAGGTCCAAGTTGCCTTGTTTCCTCCATGGGGCTGGTTTCACCAAAGTCCACTTTTATTCAGTGCAGTCAGCTCAGAGGGGTTCCATCCAGCCACCTGACATGCCAAGTGCTGTGCATTATTCTTGTTCCTCCTGGACCACTTTCAGTTCCTCAAGCACTCATGAAAGCATCACTGAGAAGACAATGGTTACCAGTGGTGTTTGTTTTCTTCATTTCTAAGAGGACTTCCTGGCAAGAAGCTCCACTCAGCTATTGTCCCTCTCACTAAACCTGTGCTTGAGGGTCCTTGGCTGCTCGGCTCTTCTGCCCCAATGTTTCAAATCTCCTTCCTTCTTGAAAAAAAAAAAGGAGATAAGTTGCCTCATTTCCTCTCCATTTATCTTTCACGTTCAAAAGGGCTTGTGACAACATGACTTGAAAGGAAAAAACCAAATCCAAACCACGTTCTCCCTGTGCTGCGTTTGTACAGTAGAACCACGTGAGGTCTGGGCTCAGAAAGACAGCTGGGCAGGTTATTATTAAGAAGAGGAAATTTGTTCCTGAGAATTTATTGGGATATGGGTCAGTGAGAGCTCTCCTGCTGGGTCACAGTGACCCTGCACCTCTCGAGGTAAACTTTATAATACAGGGAGTGCAAGGACCTCCATGTACAGACCTCCATGTACCAAAAGGACCTGCCTGTACACCAGGACTTGTGGCTACACCTAATCAGAAGACGTTCAAGGCTTGGGTTTATATCCATGGTGGCAATGCTTCAGTCAGTGCATTTGACAGTTTGCTTTCATCGCTCTTGCCTTTATACGACTGGTTATGGAGCTCCAGTTGTATAAGTCTCAGCTCTTCCATCAAAGGTCTCTATGAAGTTCTCCCCATCAATCCAATCTGAGCTCCTGCCACTGGGATGCTGATACATTCTCTCTTCCGGGAGAAGAGTATGTTTCACTTGTCTGTATCAAAACTTAAATGTTTCATCTTTCTGTGTTGTGCAAAATGCTTTATTTAGGGCACCAAGAAAAAAGCAGCCCTAAGAATGCAACATGCAAGAGCTGTGTGATAAGGGTTTTATCTGGCAAATTTATGTATATCAGATCACATTTTCACTTTGTGAATACAGAAGTAATCACTAGTAGTGAGACTTTAAACATATTTAGCCCTAACAATGCTCATTTTGAGTCTCATCCAAACCTGAATTTCTCCAAAGGCTGCCTGCATTTCCTCACTAGAGCTACATTTCAAGCCATGTTTGCATTCTTCAAGGGTGGCTTAAAGGCAGCCTGTGGCTTTCTGAGAAACAAATACAGGGAAAATCACATAAACCCACGTTCTATCTTCATTTGGGCTGATGGGACTTCACCAGCCTAATGAGATGAAAGATGAGCCCTGAATTTCTATGGAATATTTTCTCACTTAATAGCATCCAGTGTGGCTTCAAAACACCCTCAAGAGCTCCTGAATCCACAACAACCTTTCAGAGACTTTTCTACCCCTTATTACTACTCCCAAAGACCTTTACTATACAATCGTCCCTTCCAATGAGATGCTACTCAGGCTGTGTGCTACTCACGCAACAGCAGAACTTTTCGCTACCCTGAGACACTGTTTCTCTGATATTTGCCCTTTCAAGCATCTCTGAGCCAACCGTTTCACCAACTGTTTCACCACAGGTTTTGCATAAACCCAGCAGCTTCACACAAACAGACAGGCTCTTGATTAAGGAAAATGCAGAGCAGTGAAAAGGGTGATAGAACAAGAACAAGCCAGGAATTCTGGAAAAGTATGTTCACAAAACCCACCATTATGATTCATGGGGTTTTTATAATTTCCAGTGAAAAAACACATCGACAGCATTGAAGAAATGCATCTTATGGTCTCTGCTCTACTCCGAGCTTTACTAGCAAAAGTGCACCAAACCTTCAAAAACAAGCCAGTCAGGCTGAACCTTCTGGCTCCAAGGGTTTGGGCTTAAATGGAGTCAGGACTTTTTCTCTGCAAGTCTCAGAAATGCCAAGGTCAGGACAACAAAACACAGGCCTCAGATTTAACATCCTGGTTTCCAATTCTGCTTGCAGGCAGGTCCCTCAGAGGGACATGTGCCTTAGCCAGCAGCCACAAATCCACAGTCCAGGAGATTACAGTCTTCTTATAACTCCTTTTGAACAAGTAACGAGGTCAGGTCCTTCTATTGTAATTATTTCCCCTTTTGAAGTACCTCTGGCACTAAGAAGATACACACATTGAAAATTTAAAGGCATTTTTCAAAATTACTTTTGCTGCCACCAGTGTGAGGCAACTCCTCCTGTTTCCAGAACAGATGGTACCAACCACCAGTGCCAGGTGCGTACTCAGCACCTCGGAACCCAAGCTGAAGCTCTAAATGCCAGATGATGTTCTAAAAATTACAATTTTTGTTTGAGTATATTAAAAATATCTGCTTAGTGTGCCTAAGAAGAACCTGCTGAGAGAAACGAGAAAGCATCAGATCTTATCTCATTCACGAATGACTAGTACAGAGCAACACCAACAAAGTGAGAGGACATCATGCAGCCCTGGCTCCCAGACTGAGCAGATACCTTGACACAGTTTTTAAACCCTTAATCGCCGAGGGTTCCTCTGATTTGTAAAATACCCTATCTTGAAATTGAAAGAAAACACAGAAATGTGCTCAAGACACATTCACAATACAGAAGCAAAACTGTTTCCTGAGCCAGCAAACATGGCTCGGTTTTTTAAAAAAGGTATTTAAATGAAAATAGAAATCTCTTAAGTGCATTAGATCTACTTTTTTTTGCAAATCTGCTCAGGCAAACTCATTTTTTTGAACATACACTCTTCTTTGCTTGTCTACTGTATATCAACTGCATATATTCTGATTAACATTATTCAGCCCAGAATAATTACACATCAGAGAGATGCCTAATAAGCTCATCTTTAAACTCTGCAGAAGTAAAAAAAGATCCCAAGCATATTTTATGAATATAGGATGGCGTCAGCTGACAGATATACGGCACAATCCATTTTATTGTGTTTGCAAACGAATCACATGAATGAATGTTATGGGCTTGTCTTTGTATTATTCAGGATGATGGGACTTCTGAAGGAAAGGAAGAGTGTGTTCTGGAATTGTGAGACTTCACTGTGAAGATAAAAGAAAATTAGTCATACAATATGGTGAAGAAAACACAGAATATAAGCAAAACTGCTTTTTACCAACAGCGTGCACTCCACTGGAAGATTCCGTAAGGCTTTCTGAATCAAATAGCTGCTACAAGAAGTAACAATGAACCAAAACACTTGGCTTTACAACTGGAATTGACAAAGAAATATTTTCAGTTACTATAACCATATTGTTTTAGACTTACTTCAGACAAAAGCTATTTCAACAGGAAAACCTGTCGTAGCCAACAGCTGGAAAGCTCATAGCCTTATTCTGGAAGGAAGGGGGACTGTTACTTTTTACAGATGTCTCCATTCTCATCATCCAAACAGAGTTAAATCTCTGAATAGAGAGATGGGCCCCATCTGAGATGCAGCTCTCACATCCTCCCAAGGCTGTGCACACGCACACCCCTGGCACCGATTCAGCCGAGGCAACCAAACACAACGGCCACAGAAACGCAACACTGTGCAGCATCCTCAAATTCAGTCTGAGTTGTGGGGCAGCCCCTCGTCCCTTCCCACAGCAGAACTCCAGACACTCAGCTGTCAGAGAGGCTGGGTTTTATTTTAAAACCAGCTCTTTTGCAGATGGTAACAACCAAACCCAGCCAGTGCTTCCCTCCACTGCTCAGCTCCAACGCCCTGTGAGATCCAGGTTTAGGAGCATCCCCCAAGGCAAGGGTGAATTCGGTTTCTGGTCACAAAAGTAACACCTGCCAATGCCAAATGCTACAGAAAGAGCACAGTTGACCACACTTCCTGCCTGAATATTTAAGGCACATGAAGGAAAAGCCATGTAGCAAGAGATGAGTAACTAAAAAACCACAAGCTCTTGCTCAAAATTACCATGTAGTACTTTACACTCTTAGCAACACATTGGTGTGGGACATTTGTTTATGCTGGTAACTCCTTTGCCTCCTGGTGTGGTATCAGCTTTAGTCACCCCCATTCTGGTATGGGATGTGCTGAGCCGCTTCGTGTTTTTTCCAGTTGTAAGGGAAGTTGGTGCTGACTTAAGATGGGGCCTTCCTCCTTCATTCACTCAGAACTCAGCTTCTTCCTCGAACAAACCCAGTGCTGCTGCCTCAGTTTGTGATGTCATCACTATGTGGCCAGAGCTCCTAAGGGATCACCATGAACACACCAAGCCCAGTCTCCAAAGTCTTCCCCAAAAGCTTCTTTTGTGACAGATCTCAGGTCTGTGTCACACCAAATACAGCCTCAGTTTTGTTCTGGGCACTCTTTCCCCGCCACTGCTTCCCTTGGGTTTGGTAGGACATCATGGAAACACAGAACACTAGAATCATTCAGGTTGGAAAACCCTCCCAGACCATCGAGTCCAAGCTGTGCCCGATCCCCACCTTGTCACCAGCCCAGAGCACTGAGTGCCACGTCCAGGCCTTCCTTGGACACCTCCAGAGATGGGGATTCCAAACCTCCCTGGGCAGCCCCTGACAATGCCTGACACTCTTTCCATGATGTTAAACCTGAACCTCCCCTGGCACAGCTTGAGGCCATTTCCTCTTGTCCTGTTGAAAAGACAGCTTTGTTCCAGAGGAAGTGTCCAAGGCCAGGTTGGACAGGGCTTGGAGCAACCTGGGATAGTGGAAGGTGTCCCTGCCCATGGCAGTGGGTGCAATGAGATGAGTTTTAAGGATCCCTTTCAATCCAAGCCATTCTATGACTGACCTTTTCGCCTCCAAAAGCACCATAAAAGCCACCATCAGCTTTGATCAGCTGACAGTCTGGGGGATTTGGGGGCTCCCCCTTGCAGACACATCAGATGCAGCCCTGACATCCCTCCCTCCGCCACACTCACAAACCATCACTCACCTCATACACTCCTCGTGTCAGTAGTTCTGCTGCTACTTCCTGGGCTCAGAACAAAGACTGATGGAGCACAAGCAGCAGTAATTAAAGTTACTTTCCTTTACAATCACACCTAAAAATACCATCTTGTAATCAACCTCATATGGTACCTGCCCCATTCATTGCAGAGCTCTGAAAGTTTGTGGCATAGTGAGCTGGAAACAGCAGGAACTTGATTTATATTTAAAAGCACGTAAATACCACCCCAGAGAACCAGATCTATGTCTACTACAGAATGTAAAGCTGGATGAAACGTGTCACTTACAGAAGCTTCCACATGGCTCCTGCCACCTTCTTTTCCTGATTTAGAGAATTGCTGAGTGCCTGAGCACAGCCAGAACCCACATGGAAATTTGGGGAGAGCATCAAAATCGTCAGTTCCCAAAAAAATTAAGCATTAGGTTTGTCAAGCCCCAAATTAACAGCCATAACTCCTCGTGCATGAAATCAAGCAGCAGCACAGGATCTCAGCAGGAAGATCAGCTGAGCAGTGCCTGCACGGCGCTTTGTAGCTTGGCAGGTGTACAGGAAATCTCAGAAGGAAAGAAAAAAACTCAAATAACGAATCTGGGGCTTCCTACTGAATGAAGCAGTAGAAAAATACACCAGAGAGAAGCTTTTGCACCCTGGCCTCCGTCAAGCACCAGCAATGTGTTCAGGGCTTCAGATCCATGGAGCTTTTCCACTCACACTCAAGCCTATAGGGTACAAAGTTATGTTTGCTTTGCCCATGGGGGTGAATAGCTGCTGCTAGCTGTGGGCTTTGCAGCTTTTTCTAGCCTGCACAGAGGGCAAACATGGAAACAACAGCATTTAGTCCAGCAGGTGAACATGGGTAGTGGTTGGAAACCTCCTTTCCCACTCCACTCCAGTTTCCCTTATTCCACCTCCTTGGCCCCCAAACCCTTCCCTTCCCTGCAGGACACGCCTGAGCTGCTCAAAAGAACATCCAAAGAGAGGAAAACATGTTTTCTTTAGTTTAATTTGCAAAAAAACCCCAACCAACCAACCAACCAACCAACCACCAAAAAAACCAAAACAAACACGCAAACAAAAAAAAAAAAAAACAAAAAAAACCCCCAAACCCTCATCCATTTCAGCTGCAGTTTTCTCAAAACGGCAATTTGGGACAGATGCTCAGCATGGAAACTTCAGTCTGGACAGCTGAGGGCTGGTAAAGTCTCATCTGCAACTGCAAACACTGGAAAGTGTCTGGCAGACTAAGTCACAGTGATATTACTTTACAGAATACCCTTAAAGAGCAAAAAAGCCTTTTTTTCCTTTCTTTTGCACAGACCTTGCCATTACATCTTTGCCTGGGGATGATGAAAACTTGCCTTTTTTCTAGTGTGATCACTGCAATATTGGAATATCAAGTGAAAATACAAAAAGATCCTCTGTATCATGCTCAATAAAAGCAAGCTGGTCTTTAGACAATGTTCACCCAAGGCATTTAACATCCCCAGTCCTGCTCCAAGGATCGTATCTCCAGTTACCAACGTCACAACAATGCCCTGCAGAGAATCACAGCACAAACAGCAACAGTGGTTTCATGCAGAGGAAGGGGAATACCACATGAAGCTTTAGAAATGCTTCCTGAGACAGGAGATGAGACAGGCTGAGTGAGATGGATGCTGAGTGGCGTGATGGTGCTAGCACCTTCTGTAAATTTGAAGCAGCATCGCCTGTGTACCTCCGAAAAAAGCAAGGAAAAGCTCCTTGACAGGCAGCAAATTTCCAGATACAGCACATGAGGGTGATTTTTTCAGCTGAGGTCCCAAGCACAACGAACCAAAAATCAGTAGTAGTAAAACCCCAGGAAGTGAGCAGGGATCTGGTATGCATGGCCAGAGGTGGCCTCCGAGCCCTGCAAAACCTGCAGTTCCCTTCACACGGAACATAAACCTCCAGGGGAAACCCCAGATGGTTTTAAAACATATAGAAGCTGTACATATTTTTTTCTAAGGTTGGATGTGAAAGCATTTAGTGACAGGCTGAGAGAGCTGGGATTGTTCAGCCTGGAGAAGAGAAGGCTTCGGGGAGAGCTTGCTGAAGCCTTTCAGAACTTTAAGGCGGCTTATAAAAAATGAAGGACAGAGCAGATAGTGACATGACAAGGAGGAGTGGTTTTAAACTGCCAGAGGGCAGGGTTAGATGGGATACTGGGAAGGAATTGTTCCCTGTGGTGAGCACAGGGTGCTCAGAGAAGCTGTGGTTGCCCCATCCCTGGAAGTGTCCAAGGCCAGGTTGGACAGGGCTTGGAGCAACCTGGGATAGTGGAAGGTGTCCCTGCCCATGGCAGGGGGGGAACAAGATGGGCTTTAATGTCCCTTCCCACCCAAACCATTCCATGATTCTATGATTCCATGATCCTGGGTGCTTAAAGGTCCAGCTGGTCCCCAGCACGTGTGTCACTCATTGACTCTGCCTGCTGGGATCCATCAGCAGGGTGCAGCTGGAAGTGCTGCAGGGTCTGTCCCTGCTCCAAGGATTGGCACAGGCTGCTTCTCCTGGTCCCGTGTCTTCACTTCCCTGGACCTCTGCTTTAGCTTTGCCTGCTTAGACAGTAAAGAACCAGGAACAAGGATTACATTATGATGTCTGTGCCACACTCCTTGTGAGGACCAACATGCTCCTCACACGACTGCCCACGTAGAATTGAGGTGTAAATGACCTTTTCTGCAGGTTAGCTGTTGCAATGCATGAGAGCCACACCCAAAGGGTGCCCTGACCCTAGAAGCACAACACGGAATGAACCTGGAAAAACACCAGCATTTTGGGGAGCTATGAACAAGGACAAAGCTATGACAGACTGTCTTACAGCATTACCAAAGACCTCCTTACAAGCTCTCTGGTTTGAAAAGACATCACTGGTGCTGGTGGTGTCGGGGAGACCACAAACTGCCAGGCACTGCCATGGACGGCTTTTCTAGGCAGGAACTGCTAACGGGAGGAAGCTTCACGCTCACTCTTTTAAGCAGTGACACGTAAAAAGCCCAACCTGGAGATCAGCTGACACACTCACTTTGCAAAAAGCTCCAAAGCAGAACTCCTTCCGGCGGACAGATCATGGCTCGCTCTCGGGAAGGTACAGAAAGCGGGCAGCAAGCCAAAAACCTGCTGCTCTTTTCCACCAAGGAGTGGAGTTCCTGCAGCCCATAGCTGCAGCTGTGCCAGCCCTGGGGCAGCTTGGCTTGAGGTGGTCCCACAGCAGCACATGCTGCTCCGACCCAAGCGTGGCACGGCCCAGGTCCCTCAGGCCCCTCAGAGCCCCCGCAGTGTGACCAGGCACCTGCAGCAGCACCCACCCAGTGCCGCGGCCGCACTCCGACAGCTGCAGCAGTGCCTCCCCTGTTCACACCCCACAAATCAGCTGGGAGACACTGGGCTGGTGGGCACCCAACAGGGAGTGCACAAAAGCACTGACAGTGTCATGCACAACATGGGTGTCATCCCTGCGGCACTGCCCGCTCCTCAGGAGCCACAGTGTGCAGGGTACAGCACAACTACAGGCTTAGGACCTGTCTCATCCCAAACAGCACCCAAAAGGTCATTTGAATCACTAGTTTCGGCTTAGAAAATTTACTTAGAAAATAACTACTCTACTCCTGATCTCACTTGTTTCCTAAAAGAATATCAACCATACAAAACCTACCTACATACTTTTGAAAACTGTACTGCTTTTAACCTCTTACTCATGTATTCAGAAGAGCCCAAGAGCCAGCCTCGTTTTTGTTTTCTGCTTCCTGCACTGCAGCTAAGACACATCCCTAGCTTTAAAAAACATGCAATAAAAAAAGATGCAATAACTAAATAACAACTTTGGTAGTACTACAATGACCTAAATATTTTGGATTAAAGCTTCAGTACTACCCAAAGTGTAAGAGCAACTACTCGGTCAGACCTATTAACAAATATCACAGAAGCATGAAAATTAGAGGCTTACGAATTCAAGATTTAACACTTAATTAAACACCTAGAGAAACGAAGTCACTAAAATCTTAGGTTATACATACCGAGATAAGCTTCAGTGTAGAATCAGCAGCAAACATTTTTAATATATGTAAGACTACTAGAAAGACACAGAATAAAGATTTTAGGAGACCCAGGTAGGCGAACCCTTTCTTCACAGAAGTTTGAGCCATTTGCACAAGCTTTAATCTTGCTTTGATGTAAGAGTTGGCCTTGTTTCATCACTGTCCTTTAACTGCAAAAGCAAGTAAAATGCTAGGAAGTATGTTCAAAAACTTGAAACCACTTTAATTGTTCTCTAAGTGTGAAGAGAACAGCGTGGTTATTACATGCAAAGGAAAAAGCTGTACTTTAAAAGCAGATTCCTTCTGAATATCACCCTTCCCCACCTAGACACTGGCTCTGCAGCTGCCACTGCCCAAAGGCACCACCAACAAAGCTGCTTTCATCATCTCAGACCTTGCTTTTTCTCCCTTTGATACCAATAAAATGTCTTTCAGATGCAAAAATTGTCTTACAATTTGTGGCCAAGCTGCACTAATTTAAGAACTTCCAGTCTTCACAATTTTGGAAAACATCAAGTACAAAGGCACAGCACACTTACAGTGTGTCTCTCAATTACAGATACTGGGGCAAGGATGAGTCGGTTTCTCACTTTTTCTATTGAGATATGCTTTCCATTTATCCCTGTGCCTGATTCAACACTGTATGTAGTTTCTTCTACAGTGATAAGAAAAGCATGAAAAATGCCACATGCCTTCCCCTACAACCCTGTGGTTTCCCTCCCCTCGTATTATCCAAAAAAGGACCAGAAAAAAGCCACCTTTCGTTTCTCAGACCCAGTGATGCAGCACATCATCTTTAAGGGTAATTCTTGTATGGGGGTTGCTTTGGTGTAGGGGCTTGAGATGATCCTGCTGAACAGGCATGGAGCCTAACACAGCTCTGGGACACAAAACGTGGAACTGGGATTTCTGGGTTTAGGAAAACCTCAAGCCATTTACAGAAGGTAAATGGGGTGTAATCACAGACAATCCTTCTACTGACAAATCAAGGAATGAAAACTGAAAATTTTCACCTCTTGCTTTGATTAGGGAAATCTGGACCATGCCTGTTGCAAGATAACATGGCTGGAAACTTCCAAAATTGCTCGTGGAGCTTTTGAGAGAAGTTAGTAACGGACTATTTGAGCAATGGAAATTGAACAGAGAAGGTATATCCTGCCTTAGTCTCCCAAAACTGAATCTGAAAGTTACCAAGGACAGTAAATTCTGTTCAGGTGTGTGGCAAATACATTTCCCATCAATCACATCCCTGGATGCCTTTTGCTTACGTTCAGTGAAAGGTAAGAAAAAGCACTTGGCCCCTTGAATTAAAGGCCATAATACCCAAAGAGAAGCTGCCTCTCCTTTCCAGCACAGGCAGGCGCCATTTATCAAAACTATGGGATGAAAATCTGCCACTGGCTCCAAAAGCAACAATCTCTCTGAGCACTAAAACTTCTCAGAAAACAAGCCAAAAGGATTTTCCTTTAAAAATCTCATTTCTTACAGTCTTCAAGAACTTGGAAACTTTGCAAGGTGCATATAATAGAATCTTACATGCTTATTGAAATCTGAATTTCCTGTGCACTTTACTTCACTTCTTCCTTCCGTGGGTATTTATCCATATTTGGATTGGACTAGATGGTGCTACCATGAATTCTGAATGTAATACATGCTTGTTAATGAAAATATTATTCTGCCTCTTCCTTAGATTTTGGGAGTTGCAGATAAATCTAATCAGCCTTTGCCATAAACCTCACCAGGTGAAAAGGAAAAGCAGCCTCAAAGAGCTACAAACTAGATGCTGTTAAGTCCAAAGAGACCCCACACTTGCAGAATTTGGCTACAATGACTTTAAAGCCCATCTAATTCCACTCCCTGCCAGAAGGAAGGACACCTTCCACTAGACCAGGAAGTTGCTCCAGGCCTTGTCCAACCTGGCCTTGGACACTTCCAGGGATGGGACACTCCTGCTCTGTATGATGCCACAGCCATGTTCACCTGCAGAAAATGGAAGAGAGAGCTTCTGGAGCATGGCACAACCCAGCTTGGAACAGGCTGGGAGCAAAGGCAGGGAGTGCAGCCAGACTTGTACAGAACCCCGCTGTACTTGCAGTCACACACCAAATTAAAACCAGAAGGATAAGTGACAGGTTAAAGCAGAAAATCCAACATCCAGTCTGAGTGCCTGTCCAAAAAACGGCCGGCTTTTCCACAATTAATTCCAAGTCATTCTTCCATCCTCCCACACTCCTGCTCCCAGCTCTGTGCACACTGGCTGAGACTTTCACTCCAGAGCTGTATCAGGTGCTTGGGTTCTGTCCCTCCCGAGTCAGTGGGACTTATCTCCGTACCATTGCTGGAATTTATTCAGCTGGTTTCCTGGAAAGCTAATGACCCATTTCCTATCTCATCCTTCAAGTAGAGAGTAAACCAGGCTCCTCTTCAGCCTCTAAAATGGGACAGAATAGGAGTCTCTCTGCTTTTTCAAGTATGCTGCATCTTGTAGGAAGACACCTACAGCGTGTGATGGTTGTGCAAAATCCCAACTTAATTAACACCACACTGAAATTCCTAAGTAAAAGAAATGGCTAGAAAGAAGTTTCTTACAGACATTAAGTAACAGCTTTCACTGTCACCTCAAAAGAACAACGTCTGGAAGGTCTGCCTGGAAAAACTTCCTAAACAATGAGAAAATCCACAGGGTGCATCCTGGGTGCCCCAGGGTCACAGCACTGCCACTGTGCCCTGCGCTGGACTGTCCCACCTGGCTGGGGGAGGAAAGAGATGGAAAAGAAGGGAAGGAAGAAAGTGCATTTAAACAAACAAATCCAAAGCAAATGACTACAAAGCCTCATCCTCTGGACAGATGTCTATTTACAGAAATGGGTAGCCAGGATGTGGTCAAGCACACCAAGCATCTCTAAGAAAAAACAACCTTCAGAGAAGTTCAATTTTTCATATGCTGAACTGTTTTGGAGACGCATCTGTTGAAATTACTGGTGTTGGATGCTTGAAATTTTTCCACTTCTGCGAATTTAAAAAAAATTAGTCCCAACACACAACATGTGACAAAGCAGAGCTTGATCCCCTACTCCTTCTTCTGCTGAGACTGCAGAAATGGAAAATCATCAAGACTTTAAGAGCATTTCCATCTTTGCCCGCTGTGAGATCCTTGGTCCTTGATTGTTTCCTGTCTGCTAGTAGAGACACTAAGCATCATTCTTCCATCAGCAATGATGACGCCTCCAGCACAATCTCTCAGGATATACCACTAAGTTGCTTTAGCAGGCACTTTCAGCTGATTCCTGAATTTCACGATTGCACCTCGAGCCCATAACTCCCCACCACCGCCCTGGACCGCTCCCTCTTGGGTGTAGCACTCCTTAAGCATCATTAGACAATTCACCCAACAAACAACTCCCATCATAAGTTTAGCCCATGCCTCAACAAACTGAGAGCACAAATTTTTTTTAATAAACTCTTTTCACATGACCAACTCCCAGTCTCCTAGTTATTACTGCCATGTTTTAAAATCTGTTTCACTCATATCCTGAATAATCCCCATGTAGTCCCACCAAAACCCCACAAAGCAGGATTATCTCTGCCACAAGTCATCTTTTTCAAGGTCCCAGTCCAAAACCTAGAGGAATTACTATAAAATTTTCTTTTCATTTCGGAGGGCTTTAAATCATTTTACTGCTTACAATGTGTGTGTATTTAAAATATCTTAAGGATCTTAAATAGATGGAAAAATGTATTTTTCCATAGGTCTGGTTAGAAAAACAGGCCTGTGCTACACAGCTCAGAAGACACCTTTGAAACCGCTAAGGTTTCCAGACTAGTAATGCTGCAATGCATGTGGTCTGGTTTTCTCCCACTTCCCCCTAAACATCCTCCACACACCTTCTCCCAGAGACACAAACTGTCCCCACTGCTCACAGGAGTCCCTGCTGACTCATTTTTCCATTATTTCACCATGACATTCATTTCCTTCAGGTAGGAGTAAGGAATACCAAGTCTTGACATTTTATTCACAATTTCATCCCCCAGCAATCACCAATTTTCATTAATTTCTACTCAGCAAAGACAAAAGATGTTGTTGTGATGGCTTGCAAAATGTAACTTTGTGAGATATAAATATATACAGAGATTTTATGGGTGTAAAAATTGTTTTGAAAAGCATTTTCATCCCCAACTAAGTGTTTAGGCAGTTGATTCAAACTTCACAAGAAAGATCCCTGCCCTTGCAATTTCAAACATAGCCTCAATTTCCCTGGGAAGACCACCTGGAAATCACACATTGGCATCGTCTATTCTCTTCTTAGGCATTGTTTGCTGCAGGGGATGCACATTACCAGGTCAATAATTACATTTGCTGATTTTCACGTCATGATATTGCCCAAGTATTGCCCCGTGTACAACCACACACAGCTTTGTGTGTTGGCTGGTTCAGTCCTACCACATCTTCCCTAAGAGCATGGGAGCTGGAAGCAGCTTTAGGTGGAAATTCCAGGCTTTGCATTCAGTAACCAAGACACCGCATGGGATGCCTTCCTGGTTTTCTCTGGGTTCATTTCTCCAGCTGGTCTGACAAGGCTCACCCCCATTCACCCATGGGGAACCGCAGACAGCAAAGAGGCTCCCAGGCTCTACCCGGGAGTGCCTGTGCTGAGGGCAGGTTCTTGAGGGGCTATAGAGGCACCTGTTTGACTGAGTCTGCATATTTTCAACATAATTTTACATCTCACATAATTCTTGTCCTCGTTTGGTTCTCCTCTCATCCCACAAACAACGTGAGCAGACGGACTTTCGGAAGTCAGAAAACCTGTAGAACTGTACCTGTGTTGATGTAGAAGCTGTAACATGGAATCGTGGAATATCCAGAGTTGGAATAGACCCACAAGAATCATCAAGTCCAACTCCTGCCCTGCACAGGACATCCACTGCCTTTAATGCTCAGCCCCTCATTTCCATTCATTACATTGTGCTTTAGCTTAAATGTTGTCTAAGTGAACTACAAGGCTTTACAACCCATTTAATTTCAGACAAATTAAATTATCATTAAGGCAACAAGAAATTTAATTACACCATCATGAAAACAACTATGAACTACACCAAGCTCTCACCTGAAGTAATACTCAGGATTTCCTGTCTTGAGGCTACTGGTATTTGGGCCAATATGAGTGAGCATCCCAAAATGCACAAAGTTTGGAGAGTGTTGCTGGCTCCTTGGGCTTGCTGTCTCCCCATCTCCCTCCCTCACTGGTGCTGTCCCATTCCAGCGCTATGGACTGACAGTTCTGCTGGCAAAGAGCAAGTCTTTCCCTTTCCTTCTTCCTGAGAACACCCCTGCATCACCTGTGGAGGAAAAGAACCCTAAAAGCTGCCAGCCCACCAGAAAAACACGCCTAAGCTTCAGAAAGCCAGCTAAAAAACGTACTGCTTATTCAAGCTACAGACTCAGTGCTTCCACATGGTCCCTCTTGGAATGAGGGGAGTTCACCACAGAGCTCCTCTGCAAATACATCACACCCAGGTGTGTAAGACAGAGAGGCAAGGCCTGAATCTCACAGACTCCAGCCTAACATCAGCATTAGGTTTGGTGAGTTGGCTGGATCACACTGTTTCCATTTAAGATGCTCTTCACAATTCTTTTTCCTCCTCAGAAGTGCTAATTCAGAAGCAGTCTCTGTATAAAGTGCCTCATAATTATTTTTCCAAGCAGAAGCTTAGAGTGGGGGATCCTCACAGCACCAACAGCAGACGTGAGCCAGGGTATGAGCACAGGATTTTAATTCTTCTTCCACAATTATTTCCCTCTGGCTCTTGCCTGCGCAAAGATGTGATAGGCAAACAAGGGCTGTGTCTGGAGTGCTGCAGAGCTCTCAGCACGACCAAGGCAACCCTCCCTGTGAGCTGCAGGCAAGTCTCAGACACACTCATCCAGCCCTGCTTCACACATAGGGATTTCCCAACCTTTCGGCATTAGCTCCCATCTAATTCTAGATGATGTCCAGGGCAAAGACCTGCATGATTCCCCTAAACTAATAAGCTCCCTGAATTTCCTAATTTTTTTTTTTTTTTCAGTAAATAGACATCAGCCTTTTCAGGTGCTCAGAACTCAGGGACCAGAACTTGAAATGCTGAACTGTGGAAATGCAATTTTGGCTGCAGCGTGTGGATGAATGTAAAGAAAAATAGAAATCCATGGGGACTGCACCCTCATGGCTCTGATGGGACTTGAAACCACCCTCAATGGGGCAGGAAAAAATGACAATACTGATAGGACACTGTCGAAAAATGTCGGTGTGTGATGTCAGTAGCTCTGCTGACTGCTTTCTGGATAAAAGCCATTTAATAACTGGACATCCTTCCCAATACAGGAATCTCTTGAAAGACCCACTGTGATTTCAAGAGTCCTAACAGAGGAGCGGCTCAATGTTTGCATGCCCTCTGCACCACAAAAAAATCCCAAAGCAAAGAAATCCAAGGACAAGCTGGGCTGTGGGCACCACCCAGGAGTCCCCCTCCGGCCGAATCCTCAGCACAGAGTTTGATCTCCCAACAGAGAGGGCTCTCGCAGGCTCCACATGCATCATACATCAAGTGCTAGAACTGGGCTTCCTTTTCTCATGCAAATTTTTATCCCACTTGTAAATCTCCAGCCTTAAAATTTGCTTTGCAAATACTCTACCTGCTGCCTGAGCAATAAGCAGCACAGGTAAGAGTAAGCTGTGTTTCATACTGAACTACTCAAGTAACAAAAAGACTCCCTAAACCCCAGAATTACACTCTTTTCCTTCATAGTTTAATAGCAATATACATAATTTAAAGCCATTTTTTTGTTTGCTCTGTCTCTCCTAACATTTCAATGGGATACAGAACTGTCCTTACACAGTCAGACTGATTTACCCCAGTACCCACGTAGCAGTGTTGCCACTGCCTTCAGCGGGCTTGGCAAAGCATCAGCCCATATGATGCTGGTTGGATTCACACCAGCAAAGCCCAGTGCCTCGGAAGCTGCCAGGTCTGGAGAACCGGGATCTGTCACACGGACAGATTCAGCCGCAGCGCTCCACGCTCTCTCAAGTTTCACCGTCTACTTATCACTCCCTCAGCGGGAACTTCTAAAGCATTGCCCTTAAGAAAGTGCTCCGAACTCCATCGGACGCCGAGAATCAGCCCAACACGCGCCGTGCCGCCGAGCACTGCCCGGCATGCGCGGGGCTGCCGGAGCGCTGCCAGCGGCTTTCCCGAGCCCCGGGGTACCCGAAGCGCTGCCAGCGGCTTTCCCGAGCCCCGGGGCTCCCGGAGCGCTGCCGGCGGCTTTCCCAAGTCCCGGGGCTCCGGAGCGCTGCCCGCGGCTTTCCCGAGCGCCGGGGCTCCCGGAGCGCTGCCGGCGGCCCCCCAGCCCCGTACCTCGGATGTAGGCGCACTTGCCGTCGTCCAGGGGCGCGGAGGCAGAGGCACCCATGGCTCGGTGCGCAGCTGCGGTCCCACCGCCGTCCCGCCGAGCCCGANATGGCTGTCCCCGGCTGGTCTCTGTGCCTCCCGCTCTGCTCTGCGCAGCTGTCACTCGTCACGGCAAAATCCACATCCCCTTGGAGACGCGGTTAGAGCCTCCAGATTTCCCTAGAGGCCACGTTAAAGACCATGCCACAGTAAAAGCACAGTTAAACAGGACCAAAATACCTCTCCTGGATGTGTGCAGTGGCTTAGGGGTGACAGTGGCAGTGCTGGGGTGATGTTTGAACTCGATGATTTTAGAGGTCTTTTCCAACCTTGATGATTCTATGATTCTGTGATTAAAGGCCCTGGCACAGGTTGCCCAGAGAAGCTGTGGTTGCCCCATCCCTGGAAATGTCCAACGCCAGGCTGGATGGGGCTTGGAGCAACCTGGGTTAGTGGAAGGTGTCCCTGCCCATGGCTGGAGGTGGAATGAGATGATTTTAAGGTCCCTTCCAACCCAACCCATTCCATTTTTCTGTGATTCTGTGATTTATGGCTCAGTCTTCAGGGCCGTATTGTCCCACTCTTCCCAGGAATATTGCATATTGCTATTGCATGTTTGATTATAAGATGAACAATAAAGCTACACAAGCAGGCACTAAAATACACTTAAGTATGTATTGTCCAGCGATTGAAACAACTTTCTAAAACAGACAAGAGCATCAGTCTGCAGATCCTCAGCACAGCAATGTAAGACAGTATGGAACAGATACCCAAATTCTCCTGCCCCTGAATAATAATTTCACATCATGCCCGGATGTGACTTTCTAATGTATTTCCTTCTTTTTTGCTATTTTTATAACATTAATCCAGCTGACTGGCCATGGGCAGTGTGCCATCCCTTACTGTGCCTCATATTTTCTATGGAGCTGATGAGTTGCAATGAATATGGATTTTGCTGACATGCTGGAGGTTCACAGTGACTGGAAGTTATGCATTTTACCCTTAAATACTTTTCATTCAGCTTGTACATATCTGCCACTGTGAAATTGCTTTCACATAGTTCGGTTTTGCTAACGTAGGCTGTGGGGTTAGTAGGTTGAATGCTATGCCACTCAGCTGATCACAGAATGGTGAAACGTTTTGGGGTTGAATCTTTTTAAACCAACACTGAACTTGATCAGATCTGAAATACTGCAGATGATATGTGACATCGAGTTCAGTATGTGCTAAACAACCTCTTTCCTTCCAAATTTATATTCTCTGGGCACACACTGGTTGTATCCAAGTGTGATGGAGCAATTGCTTCACTACCTCGAGGAGAGCAGGCTCACCCAGAGCATCACTGAGCCAGCGTCTCACAAGTCTATAGAAACCTCAGTTGAGCTGAAACATTAAATCAACAGCTTTAGCTGTTGACCATTCTAGAGGTCAAATGTGAACTAGGCTCTGTTTTGGATATATTTGGTTGTTAGGCTCTGCCTGAGAGCTCTCAGCGAGGTGGCCGCTGTGGTTTGCTCCCTGCACCTCTGTGAGCTGTGTGAGCAGACACCAGTGAGGACATATTGGTTACTGGTGTGCGTTTTGAAGGTGTTAACTCAGAGGAGAATTTGGGCTCTGCTCAGCGTAGCATATCTTTTATCAAATGTAGCTGAGGAGCTTTGCATAATGTACAGTCATGTAATCGGCAAGTCAGCTCCAGGAGTTTGGAGAGATAAATCATGGGGAATTCATGAGCCGTGAAGTGGATTGCAGCTCTGTCCCGTCATTTAGCAGATGAAAATATGCCAAATCCCAGAAGCTTCATACCCCAGAACAGATGTCAGTGTGTGCACTGAATAGGAAACCTCCCTGTCTAATTACAGCTAGGGTAAAAACAAAATGAGAACTGAGGAGTTTATTTAGTTATAACATTCTATACTTTGGTACTACCTGATCCCCAAGATCCCCAGGCATTTCACAAACACTTGCTAATTAAAGACTGTGATTTCCTTTTTAAGATAGGGAAATGCTGTGATTTAATGGCAAAGCTTGTGTCTTTAGCATCTTAAAAAGACACCATGAGAAATGTGAGCCAAATCAGGAACAAAGATAAATGATCCTCTTTCTGTACTGCTTAAAACCAAGACCATCCTCCTTAAGATAAGAAACTGGCCATATTAAATTTTAAGCTGATGTGACACCTTCACTGCAGGTATCGATGATAAAGTAAAACAATCAAAACAAAAATACCATCAGAGCCAAAACAAGTATTTTTGCACTTTTTCTCCTATGAAATTCTGGGTTTTTGAGGGTTGTGTTTATCTTTACATACCCTAAAATTCCTTCTCTAAACACCTGTTTTGTACTATATCCTGAAGGTTGTATTATATCCTAAAGGGCAAAATGAAAGTGAATTCCTGAGTGAAGAGGATCAGGAGAAGCCCTTCTTTCCAAACAAAGGGATGAAGATCTACCTCTGCTGCCTCCGTGACTTCACATGTGGCAGAGTGACATGGAGAGAGAGGTGGTTTCTTACATCACCACAGTCCAGGCTTCTTCATGCTCTGGACCCACGAGGTGGCCAGTGGAAGTACTGGGACCTCTGGTACTCAAAAACTGCAGTGCGCTGTCACTGCTGTATTCTGCTTTGGGAGAGAGGGAGGGAAGGAAGCAAGGGAGGGAGAATGAGGCTGTCTCCATAATCTCATCTATTTGATCTCCCACTGTGATGGAACACTGATGTGCCCCAGACATGACAAGGTCCATTCTCAGCACCATGGGCACACCATGGAATGAACTTCCAGGGGCTGTTAGTCAAACACACAGTCCTTAACACAACCACAGAGCTGACAAACTGCAGAGGCATCATCAGAGGGACCGATAAAATCTTGGCCACCTTGCTGTCTGTGTTTCCTTGTGTGATTGTAAAGGGGACATGCCAAGGAAGCAGCTTCTTAGACAAGCTGCACAACAGCACTTGGCTGTACCCTTTGCTCCAGAGGGAGCGCAGGTTCACCCTGTGTGTGCTCCCCCACAGCCCTCTCGGTTGCCTCAGAGACATGGTTTGTTATCAAACAGAAGCATTAAAGTGAAAGGTGTGTGAAATCCAGTGGGAGAGATGATTCATTATCCAAAACTACCTTATAGGATTCCTCCAGGGGAAAGGAGCCATTTAAAGACCGCTGACTTTGTGGGCAGCATAACAAGGTGCTGTTGACACAGCCAGCTGCAAATGCAATGCAACTGTAATGAATAAATAATAATTATCTATTGCTAGAGGAAACTCGTAATCATTATTGTCTGAAAGTCAAAATCAGGTTGCAGACAGTAGTCCTGAGAGATGTGTGATAAAATAAAAACAGCCCTTTTCTCAGAGCAGACTGTTGGTTGAAGTATATTCCGAATCCTTTCCATATAAGTAAAACAAAAATGTTATTCTTATGAATTATTTTCAAAAGGTTAGGAGGTCTTCAAATCTAGCTGCAGAAGACACTCTAAGAGAACCACATCTGTTCTGGCTGGAGAACCAAAAATAACATTTGATAAAAATAGCCTTAAAAAAAAAGTTAAGAGTTTGTTATGCTTTAGCTACTGCCCTTATTCTGAGACCAACCAGGATGGAGCACTGAAAACCTACAAGAGAAGAGTAGATTTTGACAAGTCCCTAATCCCAGAATCATGGAACAGCCCAGGTTGGAAGGGACGTCAAAAGACCCAACCTCTCCTGGGAAAGGGAGTCTAACACTCTGTGCCATTGCACCTTGAGAACTTCAGCAATGGAGACTCTACCGCATTCCTAAGGAGGTTGTGCCAGTGAATGGCTGTTCTTGCTATAAAAAGTATCTTTCTTATACCAAGATAAAATGAAAAAGCATGGTGTGGAGACAGTATATGAAGTGCTGCTTCATATATGAACTGAATGTTCCAGGAAAGAGGTAAAAATGGTGTTTATGGTCATTATTCAAATTAAGAAATCAGATAAAACCCCTTATTTTTGTAACTGAAAAGTATGGATGGCAGTCTGAACAACTCATGAAGTAGAAAAGTCAAGGCAAAGGACCATTGCAATAGCAGATCATGGTAAAATATATCATTTTGTCTCTAGTTCTACCTTTCAAAGATTATGTGGATCAAAATATAATCAGACTGCTGAGTGCAAAATTGAATGCAAAATGAGGCTTTGCTGGTTGCCTCTCTTACTCCTTATTTTCTTCCCAATTATGTTTTATTATGTTGCTCACATTCAACATGTCAACAACATTCGTTGGAATACTCATTGAAAACCAGTGCTCATAAAAAATCAAATTATAAATGACATTCATCATTCTACCCTGCTTGGTTGCAAATTGTTTAGAAATGTCGATTTTGCCCACGGAATTGAATGTGATACATAATCTGAGAGGTTTTTGGAACTCCTGCAATAGAATGTTCTGATAATGCATTCTTGGTGACATGGCAGAGTTCAGTACTTCTCTACTTGCATTTAGTAAATACATATACACAAACATAGCCCTAGCCCATAGCAGGGCTCAGCTAGACATCAGCATCACTACAAATTGAGAATTTCCATCCTCAATATCCAAACTACACACATCTTGGGCCTCAAAAAATAAATGCTTTTGAGTGGAAAGGTAGAAAACTTGGGGTTAAAAAACTCTCTTTTCTTCATGGTCCAAGAGTGGGGTGGGGTGATGAAAGCTTCCCAGTAATGAGGATGAGAAGCTTCTCCTTCTTCTGACACCTGAGATTCTGGAGTGGGAGGATTTGAGCGGCTGGGCCTTTAAGACAACAGGTATGCATAGCAAAAGAATGCTGCTTCCCTAGAATTCCTTCTCAAAACTGAGGGGGCCAGCACAGTGCTCCTGGTACTCACTCGAGAGAGCTCTGTTCTTTTGGTTTCTATCCACAAGGGCTCTTCAGTGGCTCTTGGGTTCCCAGTTCTCATGGAGTACAACCAAACACTTGCAAATCTATTCTGAGCAAGTGATACTCTTTACAACCAAATACACAATCTGTTACTACTTAGGGCACATTACCAACTTGCATGTCAAGACTGCTTTTTAAAACAGATTCTAAAATTGATTTACTACAAATAAACAGATTCTCCCAAGTACAGCTTTGGGCAGCAGCTGTGGAGAAGGGAAAGCACTGCACACCTGGAGTACTTAAGTGAAAAAATCCTCTGAAACCAGTAACCCCACAAGAACAAGAGACTGGCCTTACCTTAATGTGAAGTAATTTCTCTTCAAGCCCAGTGGTAAAAAGTTCCCCTGGCCTTGTCTCCTCCCCTCCCCGGTTTTCCTGCGGGAGTGCTGCTGGCCGTGTCACTGCCATGTCAGGAGCCTGATGGGAACACTGTTTCAAGTTTATTCTTTTGATGTCAGCCTTGTGGCTCTTTGAAGTTGGAGTCTCCTTCTGGAAGTCTGCAGGGGCAATGCTGGATCTAGAAGAACAGGAAAGTAAAGAGGTGCAGCAAACCCAGCACCACTGGGAATCGGTAAGGGAGTGAAACAGATCGTGAGGACATGCCATGGGACTGAGGGCATCTGGGACAGGAATAAACACTCTGAACAGGGATGCAAAACTCAGAGTCTTGCATATGTGGTTCTGGGTTTTATTTCCTATAAAGTAAGGAATCCTAGAGCTGAGAATCACCTCCAGCTGTTACAGACTCCATTTGCCTGCCCCAGTGGCCAAGAAATTACACGGTTTTGTATATATGTAGATTAAAATAAAATACCTGTGTTGAACTTTCCTGTTTTTTAAATACACAAAACTTACTTGGTAAATTCAAACAGCATTTCCTTCTCTGCTTAGTAACTAGTTATGAAATCTGTTAAATGACAAATGAGGTGATCATTCCTGCTTAGCTGCCATTAGAGGCTGTATTTTAATTAGTTAGGACATTCATGTCAAAACAGCTAATGCACAGGCCCTCACAAATTCATTGTTGAAGTTCCTTCATTGTCAAACAAGACGCATGGGTGAAAATAGAGGTGGTGCGCAGAAACCAGTGAATAAACCACAGCTGAGTGCCCTTCTCACTGCCTGGCGCTCCCACGGCTACAGAACAGCAAACAAGAAGGCACGGCCCAATCTGCTGATCTCAGCAGAAAATCCAGAACAAAAATCCATCTGTTGGAGATCCAGTGGATTCTTTACTGCTTCAAATGGGCAGCCACACCTGCCTGGGAAGACCGAAACCTTCGTAAGTGGTAGAAATAAGTTTATAGTGTGGGATTTGTAGGAGGCAGCCTGGTAAGAGGGGAAGGCTGAGGCATCTCACTGCCTCTGAACAGAGTTTAGTGAGGCAAGATGCCAAATCCAGAAATTAAACTTGTCATTTTCCCTTCTTAACTAAGGAAATCATAGTGACTCTGCTTGGAGGAGTAAGAAATTCTGCTTCCATCTGATTATCGAAGATGTGACCGAAACTTTGGTCCCAAGTGAGCTGCTGTTCCTGCATTATTAACAACCCCTCAAAAGTCCAGCAGGCATAGGCTGCAGAAGCTGAACGATCCTGCAGACATGATTAACGAAGGAGAGGGCTAAATCCCCATGACATCTGGATTTGCTTCTTCTGGCCACAGATGGTTTGAGTTGCTTTTTATTCCAAGTATATTTGTTAGGACCAAGCATGGGGTTTAAACACAGCTTTCCTGTTCCAAGTCTCCATTTTCTGTGGAGAAGCTTCTCCTTGGGAGCCTATCCAGGAAGACATATGTAGCAAATGAAGTGGGATTAGCTAAACCATCCTGCACAGGGAAGAGACTGCAAGAGTTCAAAAGGAGACACACAAAGCAAAATGGAATACTTCAGATTTTTGATGTATTTTCCCCTCTCTGAAGTGATTGTCTCGTCTGCTTCATTTTCCTTCCAGATAATTTTATAAAAACCTTATCCCTCTGAGGTTTTGAACTTATAGTAGATGGATCACAAAGTGTTTACAAGTTTTTCTCTTCACTGAGTGTAGAAGCTGAGAGCACAAGTCCATCCACCGAAGCCTGGCTCCTGGGCTGGGAAAGCCACCCAGCGAGCAGCCTCACAGGAATCCCACACTAATCCTGTCAGTGAGTGAGGCACCCCTGACCCCTGAGATCCTGTGAGCCTCCTGCTCCTCTCCAGTTCATCTGCCCTCACCCAAAGTGTGCCTGGACAGAAGGAGGACATCACCTCCTTGGCAGCACCAGCACATCCTCATAGTGGAGCATGCAGAAAAAATCTTTCCAGTTAATTATTACCATGACTTATTTGGGTGATAAAACCTGGACACAAGGTTTTTCAGTATCCTTTAGCAGCGCAGATGTAATTAACTGGTGTTATTACTGATTTTCTTACTCACTGTGTTGCTTCTCTAGTTGCTAATGTGGGTAACAATTAATCTGCTTTTTTAGCACAGTACCTGCCTTGGATTCTCTCTTGCTTCTTTAAATAACTAACAGAAGAAACAGCAGTGGCCTTGATTATATAGTAGTGATCTACTTAGAACTGATAAACTCTATGAAATCACTAGTAATTCTGGGGGTTTTTTCAAAGCAATTTAAATGCCAGTGTTTGTTTGGCTGTTATAGGAAAGCATAATACTTATTGAAAACTTGCTTGCTTTCAGACACATCCACCATCACAGGCCCAGCTGTTTTGCTGTGCAGTATTGAACTGGCATATTTACTGCATTAAAACAGCCCTCTGCAGATCAAAAGAGATGATTTTATTACTTTTTTGACGATGTTTAGCTGAAACCTATATTCTCCTTGTTACCTATGCAGTTCAACTTTACCAGACTGGTTTTGACCAGAGTCAGTTGCACTAATGTTTCTAAATGAAAAGCAACTATTGCTTTTCCTTCCTTTTCTATTTCATAATAAAGTTAGTATTTCCGTAGGCACTGGAATCCTCGTTTTCCTGACATGAGAGAAAATAACAACATTCTTCTATTATCCCAACTTTGAAACATGATGATTAAAAGTATTATCATAGATCACAGAAAAATCCAATTTGGAAGGGACTTCTGGAGCCCATCTGCTCCAGACTTCTGCTGGAAGCAGGACCCTTGAGTTAAGCTGTCCAGGGCTCTGTCAACCCAAACTTTGAATATTTCCAGTGAGGGAAATTTTACCATTTCCTTGGCAACCTAGTGCAATGTTTAATTGTTCTCACAGTGATTTTCTTCCACTTAAACCCAGACAGAATTTCTCCTTGGGGCAAGTTGTTTGTATTAGCCTTAATGTGTTTTCCCTTGATGTGTTCAGATGCACAAATTAGCCCTTGCCTGTCTAAATAACCAACAGAAAAAGCAGCAGTGGCCTTATTTCATTTCTGATGGCACGCTGGATGTTTAGCAGTTGAACTACCTTAAGGCTGGCTTTTGCCACATCTTTCAGTAACTGCTGGATAGAATTGGGGGGTCTTTCAGTACTCTGTCAAGGACCAGAGAGCCCAGGAACACAGAAGTGGGCAGGAGGCTGAAATCGGGAGTATTAAAGTTCTCTAACAGCCACTCAGCCCATTTTAAAATAAAGCTTTTTGAGCATTTTGTCTGTATAGAATAATTGAGCTGTAAGGATCCCTGCTGTGAACTGAAAGCAATATGCAAACCAAACCTCGGAGTCCTGCCAACAATTACCTTTTACTTGGCACGCTGCCCAGAATTAAAATCTCCATTTTAGTCTCCATTTAGAATTTAGTCTCCATTTCTCTGGTATATTTCTGTAGCTATTTAAACAACCAGTAAAATAAAGAAAAAAAATAAAGAGATGATAAAAACGTTTAGATTATGGACTAAGCATACATAACGGTCTGGCTCTGTTTCCCTTCTCTTTCCCCAAATACCTAGAGAATAACAAGAGGAAATACTAGAAAGAACCTGCAATTTAAACAAAAGTTGTGAGGTCAAACTCTCCCTTGCTCCTCCTTCCTTCTCCTTATCGCTGGTCTCCATTTGGCTGCTGGCCCCCAGCTGAAGGCACTGGCTGCATTGTTAGTCCATGGACAAGAACAATACACCACAAAAAAGCCTGGGGGGAGCTTAGTGATAGCTTGAGCCTTTCCAGAGTTTTGCCTTGTGCAAAGTGAAAATCCTCTGAAAAGAAGGAAAAAATAAACCAAAGTTCATGTGGAATCATAGAATCATGGGATGGTTTGGGCAGGGAGGGACTTTAAAGCCCATCCAGTGCCACCCCCTGCCATGGGCAGGG
>VZTD01001444.1:1179482-1198525 GCA_013397725.1 Rhagologus leucostigma | reverse complement strand
TCTTCTTCCATTTAAGAGAAGACCGGAAATTTGGATACCTGTAAATCCGACTTGGACTTGGGAAGGACAAGATGGTCTTTCACAATTGGCTCAACTATTCCAGGAGGAAATCCAAAAGAGTAAGAAATGAGTTCGCACATTTCTGGGTTGGTTGATCTTTGCCGTAATTTTTGCTGTAATAGTTTTAACCACAGCCTCTGCAGCTGTTGCAGCATTNTAGTTTTAACCACAGCCTCTGCAGCTGTTGCAGCATTAACTAATTCCATTCAAACTGCCCACACCATGGGACAAGCTCTAATCAATATTACAGAAGAGTTACAAACACCAAAGCAAATTTACAAGGAAATAATGACCAGATTAGATGCCTTGGAAAGTGCTCTTTTGTGGATTGGCGACAGAGTTGAGGCTCAAAAAACCTGCATATCCTTACACTGCGATTGGGAATACATACATAACTCTCTATGTGTCACTCCTCTTCCATGGATGGAATGAAACAGAACAAAATTGGGAAACAATCAAAAACCACCTCCAAGGAGCCTTTGATAAAACCCTAAGACAATATATTCACTCACTTCACTCAATTAAAAGATCAACTCAGAGATTTGCAAACTCTGGAGGAACAAAAAAGGCTGACAGGCTTAAAAAATGATCTTACTTGGCTAAATCCGAAAAATTGGTTTTCAGGAATAAATTTACAAGTTTGGTTTTTTATTGGATTAGGTTGTCTGTCAGTGATAACTTTTTAAATTTTCTGTCTTGTCGTTTTCAACATAATTAGAGCCATTAAAGACACACAAAAACAAGCTATGGTTACACTTGCTTTGTCCATGACCCCAAAAAATAGATAAGGGGGAAATGCTGGGGTAACAAATGTTGCTTTGAGGCATGTTAGCAGGAAAGAGTTAAACAGAAAAGAACACCAGCACCAACAGCAGCAGCGGCAGCTGACCCAAGCCTCAGGTCAAACAGGACACTGTCTCCACTAGTGCATGAAGAAACTTGGAACAGGACGCTCCTTTGCCATGGTTTTGGAGAGAACAATAGAAGATGTCAAGAGGACAAATTTATTGTAGAACTGTGATTAAGCCTGTAAACTGTAGCTAAAAAAGTTCTTAGGAGTATACTGAGCGCTTCCGAATAAAATCTTAGATTCACCCGCATCTCTGTTGGTGTCTCTCACCCCTTCATGTATCACAGGGAATGAATGGCAAAAACCCGTCATTGTGACTGGTCCAGAGGCCCTGTGTGTATCCTTGGTGTAGATTGCCTCAGGAGAGGGCATTTCAAGGACACAGAAGAGCATCATTGGGCTTTCAGGAGAGCTGCTGTGGAGACAGAGGAAATTTTAACAGTTGAATCCTTTGACTGGTCTCTCCCTTCTGCTGTGGAACTGCTGAGGCTTGAAGAACAACAGGTACTGATCGCCACCCCAACAGTGCCTCTTCAGCAATACGGCACCGACTGGTACTGCGGGATGCCATCCATGGGATGATCCATGAACTGGACAGCTGGGAGTGCTTAGCAAGACTTACTCACCCTTCAACAGCCCCATATGGCATGTGCATAAGTCCAGTGGAGACTGACAGTGGACTGTTGTGGCCTGAATGAAGTCACACCATCACTGGGAGTGGTGATACTTCCATTCAGGAATAGTGTGGCCAGCAGGACCAGGGAAGTCATTCTTCCCCTGTACATGGCACTGGTGAGGCTGCTGCTCAAGTGCTGTGTCCAGTTCTGGGCCTCTCAATTTAGGAAGGAAGTTGAGATGCTCGAACACGTGCAGAGAAGAACAACACGGCTGGTGAAGGGCTTGGAACACAAGCCCTGTGAAGAGTGGCTGAGGGAGCTGGGGCTGTTTAGCCTGGAAAAAATGAGGCTCAGAGGAGACCTTATCATTATCTACACCCTGACAGGAGGTTGTAGCCAGGTGGGTGTCAGTCTCTTCTCCCAGGCTACCAGTGACAGGACGAGAGAACACAGCGTCAAACTGCACCACGGGAAGTTTAGGCTGGATATTAGAAAAAAATTCTTCACAGGAAAAGTGGTTCGGCATTGGAAAGGGCTGCCCAGGGAGGTGGTTTGAGTCACCGTCCCTGGAAGTGTTTAAAAAAAGACACTCAGTGCTATGGTTTAGCTGATAAGGTAATGTTAGGTCACAGGTTGGACTGGATGATCTCAAAGGTCTTTTCCAACCTAGTTTATTCTGTGATTCTGTGAGAGCTGCTGTGCTGGACATGCTGGAGTTTCAATATGAACTGGAGTCAGAGGCAGCCAAGTGGTGCCACCATCAACATTACCTACGTGTTTTTTTCCATTCCTCTAGCAGCAGCGTGCAGGCCACAGTTTGCTTTCACCTCGAGGGGTGTGCAGGACACCTGGAACCGACTGCCCCAGGGGTGGGAACACAGCCCCACTGTTTGCCATGGATGGATCCACACTGCACTGGAAAAGGGCAAGGCTCCAGAACATCTGAAGTACACTGATGGCATCATTGTATGGGGGAACACAGCAGAGGAGCTTTTTGAGAAAAGGGAGGAGATTATCCAGATCCTCCTGAGGGCTGGTTTTGCCATAAACCAAAGTAAAGTCAAGGGACCTGCCCAGGAAATTCAGTTTCTAGGAATGAAGTGGCAAGGTGGACGTCATCAGATTCCAATGGACATGATTAACAAAATAGCAGCTATGTCCCCCCCAGCCAGCAGGAAGGAGATACAGGCTATCCTAGGCCCTATGGGTTTTTGGAGGATGCATAGGCCAGATTACAATCAGATTGTCAGCCCTCTTCTTTATCATGTGACATGGTAGAAGAATGCTTTCAAGTGAGGTCCCAAACATCAACAAGCTTTTGAACAAATTAAACAGGAGATTGTTCATGCAATAGCCCTTGGGCCGGTCAAGACAGGACAGGGTGTAGAAACTTGCTGTACACTGCAGCCAGGGAGAATGGTCCTTCCCGCAGCCTCTGGCAAAAAGTACCTGGGAAGACTCGAGAACGACCTCTGGGGTTCTAGAGTTGGGGATACAAAGGATCTGAGGCCTGCTACACTCTAACTAAAAAGGAGATCCTGGCAGCTTATGAAGGGCTGCTTCAGAAGTGATTGGCACTGAAGCACAGCTCCTCCTGGCACCCCGACTGCCAGTGCTGGGCTGGATGTTCAGAGGAGAAGTTCCTTCCACACATCCTGGCCTTGATGCTGTGTGGAGTAAGTGGTTCCCTCTGATCACACAGTGAGCTTGAATAGGAAACCCCAGTTGCCCAGGGATCTTGAAAGTTACCATGAACTGGCCTGAAGCTGAAAATTTCAGATTATCATCATAAGAGATGAGGAGAAGGTGACGTGGTGAGGAGGCCCCACCATGTAATCAGCTACCAGAAGAGGAAATGCGATGCGCTCTCTTCACTGCTGTATCATAGAGATACACTGAAAATGGAAAGCTTTTTATGCAGTCCTACGCAACGAGTCGCAAAAGCTCTTGAGGGACAAGGTGGATCAAGTCAGGTTGCAGAGCTGAAAGCCTCCAGATGGCCTTGGATATCACTGAAAGAGAGAAATGGCCAACACTACCTCTACACTGACTCGTGGGTGGTGGCAAATGCCCTGTGGGGGTGGCTGGACTGATGGGAAAAGATCAGTTGGCAGCACAGAAGGAAACCCATCAGGGCTGCTGAATTGTGGCAAGACATCAGTGCCTGTGTGGAGAACACGGCTGTCAAAGTCCTTCATGTAGGGCTGCCGAAGGGCATCACAACAACAGACAGGATTGGGGTGCCCAGATTAAAGTGCCTCAGGTGGATCTGGACTGGCAACACAAGGCTGAGTTGTTTCTGGCTTGATGGGCCCATGACACCTCAGGTCATCAGGGAAGAGATGCAACCTCCAGATGGGTTTGTGATTGAGGGGTGGATTTAACCACGGACACTATCTCCCAGGTTATCCACGACTGTGAAACATGCACTGCAATCAAGCAGGGCCAAATGGGTAAAGCCTCTGTGGTGTGGGGGACAATGGTGGAAACATAAATAAGGGGAGGCCTGGCAAATCGATGACATCGTGCTCCTGCCAAACCCGCCAAGGCAAGCACTGCGTGCGTGCTGACAATGGTGAAAACAACCACTGGATGGCTGGAGATTAATCCTTTGCCTCACGCCACTGCCTGCGGCATGATCCTGGGCCTTGAAAAACAAGTCCTGTGGTGACGTGGCACTCCAGGAAGAATTGAGTCAGACAGTAGGACTCATTTCTAAGATAGGCTCTGGATACCTTGGCCAGAGAGCACGGGACTGAGTGGGGGTTTCATATTCCCTGTCACGGACCAACCTCTGGAAAAGTCAAACGGTGCAATGGACTGTTAAAAACCACATCGAAAGCAGTAGGTGGTGGGACCTTTGGACACTGGGATCTACATTTAGTGAAGGCCACCTGGTTAGTTTTCACTAGAGGCTCTGCCAGTGGAGCTGGGCCTGGTCAGCCAAAAGCTCCACGTACCATAGCAGGGGGGAAAGTCCCTGTGGTGCGCACGAGAAATGTGTTCGGGAAGGCAGTGCGGATTCATCCTGCCTCAGGCAAAGGCAAACCCATGTGTGGGACTGCTTTTGCTCAAGGACCTGGGTGCACTTGGTGGGTGATGTAGAGGGATGGGGAAACACGATGTGCACCTTGAGGGGATTTGATTTTTGGGTGAGAACACTTTGTAATGTTGAATTGTATAATATGGGTTGCTGAATGACACTGTCACTGTGTGCCATTACTACCATGGACAACGAGTATGGATTGCTCAGATAGCAGTCGTGAGCTCCTGGTGCACCTTGCAACCACCGGGCAGCACATATTCTCCCCCTTTCTCTCTCTCCCTCCCTCTCTCTCTCTTTCCCCCCACATATATATGCATATAAGCATGTAACTACACACACACACACACACACGCACACACACTCACGTATATAGTTGGAAGGTGTAGCTCCCAGGCATGATGTAGATGCTGTAGAAAATTTGTGGTTCCGGCCAGGATGGCTTAACTTTTGCAGCAGCCAGGAGAGGCATGGCCAGGACTCTGGGGTTACCCAATACCACCTCACACCATGTGCAGTGGTGTTATGTCTTTCTGGTTTTCTGGAGTGTGAGGTTGGATGGCACAAGGTTCTGCATGGTAAGTGATCGCGTGTGAGTAGTTCATCTGTTTTGTACACACTCTTATCCGTATTCCTGTTGTTACTGTTCATTTTCTTAATTCATTGGTCTTTCTAGTAAATAGTCCTTATCTCAACTGGTGATCTTTATATTTCTGTGCCTCCAATTCTCCTCTCTGTCCCACTGCAGGGGGAGGGAGAAGTGAGTGAGCGGCATGTGGTCTGGGGATGTTTCATTGGGAACACTAAATTAGGGAATATCATTCCTAAACCATGACATAGGGCCTCCTCCTTGTAGCATTCCTTCTTGGCCAAAGAACCTTTCAATCCTCAAATGAGTTTAAATTTTGTATATTTTGAAGGCATTTATTAATGGCTATGGTCTCTCTGCAGTCTCTGTACATCTCTTTCATTATGATAAAGGTAGAGAGGTGCAGATGGACTTGTAGAACCTGGAGCACAATTCTTGCAGACTTAGGGCTTTTTTCTGTTCCTGGAGATACGAGATTGCACAGATTGCATGGGTGTACGTGTGCTGCTAGAGTGGTTGTGGGAAGCTCTGTTTCACATACTGTAAGGGCAGCATTCATGTTACCATGCATTCAGCAACTGTCGGGATCCAGGCGGTGCTGGTGGGGTGCTATGACCTCCCCGAACCAACTCCAACAGGAAGTCGCTCGGCAGCCACTGCATTCACACAGACACACACACAAGCACCGGATAGCTTCTTCAACAGGTCAATGGCAAGGAGGCAGGAAGGGTCTTTGAGTGGACTTCCACGGCACAGGTTTATTTGAGCCCCACGCGTGAAGGGGACCAAGCACCAAAGACCATGGAGGATGGCGACACTTTATATAGGGGGGTGGGGAAAGCATCAGGGACAGGGGCAGTACATAGGTGGGATTAGGGTACAGGAACCAATGGGGAAATCTGAGTGAGTGGCAGGGAACAAAATCCAGTGGGACAATGGGGAAGGGAGAACTTTCCAAAGGAGCAGATAAGGTATAGGGGGGCAGGGAGGCCAACTGGGGAAGCAGAACTGGGATACATTTCCATAACAGAACAGGGCATCCTGGGGGAGGCTTTTTAGTCACTTTAACCTGGGGAGCTCTCTCGGGGTCTGTCCCTTTCACTGGCTCCCGCAAGCAACCAGCGGAAAGCCAGCAGCTTCTCTCTGTTTTATATCATTTGAAAGATGACACCTGAGGGAAGCATCTGGGTTTTTTTGCAACAGGACTTTTCTTTCTTTCAAAAAACTGTAGTTAAGCTATGATTAAGGTTTAAATAGACAAGGTTATTTTTAATATTATTTGGAGAGGTAATCAAGCAGTGACTTCACTTGACATCGATGGCAAAGCTCCCACTGACTGCTGCAGTGAGGTTTTCATTCAATAAAAAGGCAATAAAGAATCTAATTCATAATGAAGGGAGAAAAAGATGAATCAATTCAAGCTGTGTGGGTAGATTCTTTCCTGTGCTGTTAACTGTGCAGTGCCATCAAAACAAGGTCTGTCCTTATCTCTTGTAGTATTTATGGTTATTCTTTACTTACAAATGCCTAACACAATTAGACCTTAAATTAGCTGATTGTTGTCTCTGGAAACAATTGAGTGATGACTTTTTCTGAAAAAACCCTTGTTACTATTTTAACACGAGAGATACTTTGAAACTGTCTGAATTACAGCTTTTTTTAAATGATGTAAGGGTTGACCAGGTAATTGTTTGTCGATGTTTTTTAAACAAATGTGGTTTTTAGTATGTATACTATATACATCAGAAATCTTTCTCTCTTTTTGTCCAGCGATAAAATAATAGTTTAAAATATCATAATAGTTATAAGTATCATAAGAACAAATAATAGGACCATTTATCCACATTATTTCATTTGACATATCTTGCTGAATGAACATGCTAGAAGGTCATAGCTCAGAAATACTTTATTACAGTGTCCCTAATTACTATGAGTATGGCGTAATATTTGGAAAAATTACTGATATAAACTGTTCAATTAACTCGGCATGTTTATTTCGGATTAATGATACTATATATAGTGCTTCTCTATTAAAATAGATACTTCCTGTCAGTAACAAAAATTGTCAAATAATATGCTAACTCAGTTCTGTTTGGCCAGCTCTGAGTGGCTATTTTTTTCAGTACTAGACTTAAAATTTTTTTAATTAACATTTTAATTTGCATGTCATTTTCAGGCAGAACAGAATCACTCATTTTTTTTCCTTCTTATGAGTTATGCTCTTTTATTATGTGTTTCTCAAGGTAATTTGAGTTACCTTTATATAACAAATATGTATTGATGCACTATCTTAATTGATCAGGGTACCAATATCCTATTATTTCCCTACTTTTAAAGCAAACCAAACCCAATCCATATACTGTATTATCTATACTGGCTAAGTTCTAACTTTTTTTCTTTTGCATTCTATAATAGAATGTTCTTTAAAGTGCAACAGCTTGGTGTTCTTAACCACCATGACTGCACACATGTGATGAAGATTGGGATTATGCAGACTGCCCAGGTATGATTATCACATTAAATCTTTTTCTTTTGCCTCAGAAAATGTATCCAAGGTATTTCTAGAAAATTCCTTAAATGAAACTTCAGTATGTAAGGTCTGCATATTGAATGAAAAAAACCCCTCAAGACTTTTACTTCTCGACTCTAACCAGCTGAAAAGATATGCAGGTCTCTGGTCTACAGTTCTTTGACTACTCAGAAAACGAAAGTGTTGAGTGAATAGCTAACTTGGGACACCTGGTCAAAATGAGTAAACTGCCTTGGTTGCCGTGGCCAGAACCTGCCGCCCTTCTAAGAATAGGGTGAACTTCATGTGCTCCTTAATATTTTTTCCCATTAGGTCAATTGTGATTTCTTCTGGTATTCTCTCTGGCTGTGGTCTGTGGAAACAAAACCTGGAAGATTAAGGGAGAATTAATGAATTAGTAGTTGCAAACACAAATTTGGAGTTATTAGAGCCCAAGCTTGTTATGAGATAGCACATCTCTCAGAAAGATCCCTAACACTGTTGTTTAGATATTGTGGTCCAAATTCACTGTCACATGACTAGAAATAATAGAAGCATTTAGTCACTTCTTTTGATGCTGTCTTGTTGAATCTCTGACTTAATAGTTTCCAAATGTTTTCACATAAATTGATTATGCAGCTGCTGCAGGTTTCTGTATTTCAGCAGCTCTAAATGTGGCACCCTCAGGAGAGCATAAAAATAGATTTGGGGCTGCCTTGGTGCTATTGGTTTTAGGCCTGCCTGACAGTGATCATAGCTAATGTGGCTGCAGAGCTCTTGGTTGGTACTGTACTGTACTGAAATTCATCCACATATTTGCTCTGCATCTGCTCTTCCCTGTGAAGAACTTCAGGAAGAATATTAGTAATGACCTTGGGAGTGAAAATTGCCCGTAAGGAAGAAGAGCATATGTTACACAATAAATACAAATATTTCTGAAACAAAGTTACATTGTGGGAATATTAAAATGGTGAATGCTTGCACATCAAGATTTACATATCACTGATAGGTTTTGTGTTAACTTTTTGTGCTCTTGACTCTGGATAGAGCTTTGCAGAAACCTTACTGAGCCCTTCCTTGTTGGGATGCATCAAGTAAATTACCAGCAAAACCAGAGAGACTCGTGCCAAGCTAAATGTGGGCACTGCAATGAATATTTGTAATCGTTTCCAACTGAGATTAATGTACTTTCAGTAGATGTATAGACACAGGATTAAATATTTAAAATTGCTTGACAGTTGAATATTTGCTAGTGTGGCTTGCTTTTGAGAAGTAGGAAGCCTTTGTTATTTTTCCTTCTGTGTCACTGTAATCGATGGACACTGTTTTGCCATTAAGTTCAGCAAATGTAGGATTGAGAACAAATTAACTCATCACTATACACCGGTTCTTTGCAATAGGGGAGGCAAGAAGAGTTGAATTTGTGATTGCTGCACCTGTGGCCGTGGAAATGGATCAATGCCATGTTGTCTAATGAAACAATGGTATTAAATATTATCTCTTTGAATCGCTATCTTTGTTCAAGCTAGTACAATGGTACAATGCCATTTTTATGGATATAACTACTACTATTTTTTCGTAGTTAGAGCAGAAGAGCATGGAATAAGTAAGATAAAAAAATAACAATTGTTGTAATTACTGTCATTTATGAAAGCTAGAAAATTATTATAGTAAAGGAATATTTTAAAAGGAGTAGGTTTTCCTAAGTTACATAACAATTATATGTGAGCTGCCATATTTCTGGTACTCAACAACACAAATGCATACACATATTTTTGTTCATTTGTTCCAAGAGTGTCTGTGAATAATGATAGATTCATAAAAGCTAATTACAGTTAACTCCCAAAACAACTGCTTGGGTGAGACAGTAACTGAAAAATACATAAGCACCTGAGAAGTCTATAAGTGAGTCTGACAATTTGAATACAAATTTAAGTGAATACAAATTAATAAATGAATACTTGGGTATTTTATTCAAATAGGTTTTAAAACTGGTTTAATCTTCACAGCACCTCCCCTGACATGGACAAAACAAATACTCTGCTGCCATGGGAAAAAATGCTGTGATGCAGCGTATTTGAACAATGATCGCTGTAGATGTATACACCAATCTGGGGATCATGGGATTTTCTGTGCTATGAATACTGCGTTACCCTGGAGTCCTCTCAAATCTGTACAAGATCAAAGAACTTTTCTGTTAGTTACTCTTAATTTAGAATATGGGACCCCACTGGTTCTACCAGCTTGATTGCTTTCTGTTAAAAAGAAAACGTGTAAAATATAAATATAGAGCAACATATGGAGCAACATATGTATAAATTGTTTTTTATTATTGTTGCCTGCTGCAGGATTCTCCTCTATGCCCTCTGGAGTATGATTGGTTCTGAGATTTCCCAGAGTGAGAACTCTGTACAGAAATTATTTATTTAGAAAAGTTATAGTTACCTTCACATAATTCTGATTTTAAGTAGGTACTATTTTGCAACATCCCTGCTCATTTGCCACTACAGGCACTGGTGCATACCATCCTAAGTGGTTTTACTGCAGTTTTCTTCGATTTTATTTCCTAATTTTTATTAAAATAATATTTTTCATTAATTTAGTTGGCTTATTTATCTGGCACCTTTATCTTCAACTGAGGAAACAACTGGAATGTTTTGACAGCCACATGGGTATTCTGGGAGGGGATGCCCTCTTGGGGAGTAAAGCATGCAGCCATGCTACTGCTGCCCTCAAGGATAAGTAAATGAATGTCAGCTCAGGGGAGCACCATTGATCCTGTGTGACAGGTTGATGCGTATGAAAGAGGATCTCAGATGACTCAACCTTCAAAAACGTGGAATCGCAAGGGCAGAAATTTTCTCAATTTTGTCCTTCAGGTTTTGACAAATACCTTACTGTTCAGGCATTGGGTTTACATATGATGTTGTATCGCAACAATATGTATGGTTAAAGCCTCATGAAAACAAGTACCAGTGCTCTCTTAAAACATTTGTGAGCTTCTAAATCACTGATTATCCTTATTCTCACTGTCTTGTCTTTTTTATCTTCTCTCTAGGCATACTTACAGCCTATGTGTGTATGAATCCCCAGGGTTGCCAGTCTTGTTCACTCACTGTTCAGTTGTTGAAATTATTTTCCCTTCTTGTTCTTCAACCCGTTTACCACAGGCTGTCCTTTGTTTTTCATGCTTTGGTTAGAACATACAACTAGGATCCACAGCTCTGCTGCACAGACTGTGTCTTACTTAAAGGGTATATTGCATTACAGGGTTTTCTTTATGCAAAGGAAAATCTTACTTTTCATGGTTTTAAACTCCATTGAAGGTTGAAGCAGCTTTGATTATTCTACAAATCTCTGACAGTAGTTTTGTTCCATCATTTATGCTTATCCTTTTTTTTTCTTTTTTTTTTTTACTCTTCTCTGTAATGTGGTCTGAATTAGCATGCTCACTTGAGCAAACATTACTGGGTTTTATATTAATGAGATTTCACTTGCACGCTTTGGACTGATTTTACTTTTTAGAAATTTTGTACAATATGCAATAATAAAAACAGCCTAAGCAGCATGGAACAGAGATGGAAACATTACACCTTCAGGGCAGGTATAATTTCCTATCCCTAGCTGTGAGCCCAGCATCCTTGATGACAAGCTACCAGTTTTTTACCATTCTAGCTGTTACTGTCAAGAGCTGGCAGAATCAATGAGGATCCAGAGAGACAGTGTTTGTTTATCCAGTGTGACAAACCAAAAAGAGCAGAGCATTTTGTGTTATGGAAATCTACCTCATGACTTAGTAGCAATGGATTTGACATGTTCTGTGTCCTTTTCCTGGTAGGTGTTGGCTCACAGCCTGGGTAAAGATCTGACATCCACACTTCAGCACAGGTTGGCATTTCTTCTTTCCTAGTGCTTTAAACTTGTTCTGTGTTTTAGTGAAATTAGCTGAACAGATTACTGCCCTAATGCGCTGATACACTGTCATCATTACGTCCTTTTTAATACAATACTAAGAGTCTGGCTGTGAAAAGTAGGTAGATTTTTTAGGTGAGCTCATGTGTTCATTTATATCCTTTTTCAGTCTTTCTGTGGAACAGCTTCACTGAGGCAGAGCTCTAAATTCTTGCTGTGTTATCAGTCTACTCATGTTAAGAGGAGCTTTGGGAAATAAGCTGTAATTTGCTCTTTTATGAACCCAAAAATCACTGTACTATGAATATGTATTGAGAACATTGAGAAGAAAATTTAGAAGAATTGTCAGTAATAATGATTTTAGTTGATTCCAAGGATACTTTCATACTGTAAAATCATTAGGACTTTTAAGACTAAGTGGGGTATTGCAGTGAATAAGGAGTGCAATGCTTCATGCGGAATGGGTTTAAGAGAAATTTATACTCGAAAACATACCACTGGAACTTTAAAAATATAACTATAGTAGACAAATAAAGAAAACAAAGCCATACATCAGTCTTAGTGACAACTCCTGAGACAGGTGAAACACAAATTGCATTTTCTAGGACCAAATAAAACCTTTAAGGAAGTATCTGGGGCAAATTTTAATGAAGAGTAGCCAGAGGCACTAAGTTTTAGTTATTGGTAACATGAGCATGTAGGAAATAAAAAAAGAAAAAAATATTTAACTGTTGATGAAACAGGAGAAGCCTGGTTATCCTTACCCTCTATTGTGCTTTTCCTGCTGAACTGATAATTGGATGCAAGTAAAATGGCAGTCTATAATAAATACACTGCATAGTATAGACTTTAACTAATATTCAGTTTACAGTGGAATTGCTGCAGTGCATGGAGTCTGGTTCAGAACTGTACTGTCAGTATTGCTGTGATTTTTAACCCAGTGCTTGTTGGTGAAACAGCAGAGCACCAGCTCCGAGTTACTTGCTGCACCATTCTCAGACATTGGCTTGCTGAACAGCATGTTCTGGCTAACTTTTAAGTCTTTGCACAAGTTTCCCAGTCATAAGAATGGACGGAAGACAGCTCTAAAAATTATTAGTGTTCCCAACTAACGGGTAACATTACACCAGAGAGCATTTTCTGGGCTGGTAGTGGGAACACTACAGGGTGGTGTGACAGGGGAGCTGCTCTGCAGCCTCTGAATCTGCACTGCAGTGGTTTACAGCCCTTCTCCACAGTACAAGAACCAGTCACTGAACTAATTTGAAGGTGTCTGTTCAGTCCTAATGATATGTTTTGCTTTTCAGTGCATGCTCCATTTTAGATAAGCCTGATTGTATGTAACACTTTAATTAATTTCTAACTTTTTTCTTTCTTTATAACAGAATTGGAGGCTGGAAGCACATTGCTGAGCAACCTCAGGTGGCTATTTTCATCTGCTCTGATAACAATATGCATTCTGAGCAAAGATATTTGTTCTCTCCCTAGGAGTTAGCTTTAATGTGCATTCACTTGTGTTCATTCTGTGACTTAGAGGAGCTTTCATGCTTCTAATTCCAATCTGTTTGATCTCCTACTTAAATTCTAAAATAAGTCTAGTAATTCATGCAGCTAGTATATCTTGACTAAGAACGTACTGATAGTTTGTTCCATTTCCTTCTGTAGAAAAGACTTTTTGTAATAAAGTAATAAAGTAATAAAGACAACCTCAGGCCCCACTGAGCCTGTTATTTCTCTGAATTTCTGTAGGTGAAGGGGAATCTGAAAACACATTAATTCACCTGAAATGTAACTCAGCCTTATTTTGGTACTGTTCTTCTATCATTTACAAGCAGAGACTTCTTGAGTTACTTTAGCCCTCATTTACCAAACATTTTGTATGTCAAGGAGAATAGTAAATCCCTTGAGACTCCAGCTACCAGAGAGAGTAAGCCCCTAATATAAGCACAAAAGTATTTATCATACACTAAATTAAATCATCCAAACTCATCTCATCAATAGATATGAAGGAACAGGCAGAAGAGAGAAATCAGTTCAGCATCTTAGTAGATATGGGGTCTCACTATTGTCTTGCAGTGCTTTTCTACCATGTAGATAATAAAACCCAGCATCACTGCAGTTTAAATCAATCCAGATACAGTTATTAAAAGATAAAGTCACCAGGGAGGTAGGAGATGTGGTGTGATGTTGAAATAGCCTTTCACTGTGGCATCACAAGTGAAATAAATGTGTAGGAACTCACTGTTCTTGTGTAAACTGCAGAATCTCTGTGCTGTACAGTGGGACAGGGAAGGTGCTCAGAAGATTCCAGTGTGCTGCAGGGAACGAGTGTGTGTGTTTGCCTGCGATGGATGGCAGTCTTCTGAAACAGTTGACGTAACCGCTGATAAAGCAGCAACTTGAGATTATACTTTAAAAACTGAATCACACTGAAAATATTTAAAGCCAAAAAGAAGAGAGAAATAAAACAGTGCTGGTTGTGGCCTGGCTTTTTCTTTCAGGTGTCTGGAACGACTTGTTGTCCAGTGGAGCTTATTGATAAAGTGCAGCTTAAAAATTTTGTTACGAAACCCTAACAAACTTCCTCCAATTATTTCTGTAAGTATTTGAAATGCAGGCAAATCTAATCCTCTTCTGTAATTATGCTGCATGTTTCAAAAATCTGATCTCAATAACACAATTAAACAAAAATGAGACGTAATTTACTTAACGGAGCAGGTTTTGTGGACTTTCAGTTTTGTTAAAGAGAGCTAAGTTACAAGTATAAAAAACCCTAATATGCAATTAATGATGCCTTGATAGTAGTTACAAAGACAACTGAACCCTTTCAAGAGAGAATAATTTTATTTTGTTTTTCAAGCAATTACCCTAATGTAATTGCTGCCCATAATCTGGTCTGCTTGATACAAACTCAGGATTTCACTGAACGTTCAGAGTGTCATAGAGGAATATCACAGCTTTGCACTCTCTTTGGAAAAATGCCTATACATTGGTGATGTTCTTTATAGTATTTCTCCATCAAACAACTTGGATTTGCCTTCCTGTGATACCAAATTGCTCATATATATTCCCATCATATTTCATAAAATGAATGTGAATTACAACAGGATTTTTTCAGCTCTACACAGAATTCATGAATAACAAATTCCTAAAGAAGAGGAAGGAAAATAGATGACTGTGAAGTTTAGTAATGATTTACAATGGATCAAGGCAGGAATAGTGTTAAAGTTGGTGCAGCAAAGTACCCTCGACAATTTTCTTCTCTTTCAGGGAGAGTGTAGTTGTCACTAAATGTAGCCTTATTAAATGCAGCCAGATAGTGCTGCGCAGTGATGCAATAAAACTAGAGATGAACAGTGTGAGGCTGAGACAAATAATGTATGTTACCACACCTAATGTTCTCTAACCAACTTTTCTTTAATGCCGGCTGTCAAAAGAGAACAGTGGTGATTATATGGGATCACAGTCTTGCTGATCTGCACAAATCTGTACGTGCATCAAAACTGATACATGCTGAAAAAGAGATAAATACATATAAATTACTTGTGGAACTGGTAAAATTATGGTCTTAGTTTAAAGAAATCTCAACCAAATTAATCCATAGATAGAGATGCTTGTAAAAGAAGCATAAGCTTTTACTAGTTACAAAAACTAGATACAGGGGGAACTGATGTGAATAACGTAATAAAATTACATGTAATCAGAGTAAATCAGGTATTACACACATGGACAGGATAAGGCTCCAAGTTAACGTTTTTAGTACTAATATTGACAGAACCCATAATCTTTGTCAATATTGCTGTATCATTCTATGTCTTCATCTTTCTACTACATATTTTTTAAAATTGTAATATCTTTTGATTACACTCAATACAACTTTATCAAAACTTTATTTTGGTGGCGTTACATGACTTTTTTGTGATCCAGTTCTGTCAAAAGCATTAAAATGCAAGAATATACCTATAGCTCCAGCATATATAATGTATAATGTCTACAAATGAGATTCCTAGAGCCATCATACGTTTTGAAATGGGATATGAAGGCTTGACATTTGGCCTGAGCAATGATTTAGTTTGGTGCAACTCTTTTAAAGTGATTATTTTAAAATAATCTGCAAATCACCCTGAAGGAGAACACCTAGGATGGGTTCTGCTGGTTACGTTTTCAAGGTGGATGTTGTGACGTGATAATTAATTCCCCTAGGAGAGCAGATGCTGGAGCATACACATATGTACCTCCACATAAAGTTTTCTAATATATACATATATTTACGTGAACACAAAAGTGTGTCACTGAAAATCAAGACTCAAAATTTTAAATTAGTCCTATGTGAACATCAAAGTATAACTCTAAGCTGAGTGGATTTTATCTTAACAAGAAGTTAGTGACATGGACAGAATCTGTTTAAAAAGAGTCTGCATCTATCATTTTGCTTTCAATCCTATACAGTCTACTGTTTCGGTGAGATGCAAGTGTATTATTTAACGAAAATGAGAGATGCCCTTTACTCATAATTATCATAAAAAGGGTTAATGCAGAATGTAGAGATGACTAGGTAATTTTTTTTAATTACAATAATAGACTCGCTGAGGAAAAATTCTCTTATGAAACATTCAATTATTGCTTTTACAGACCCATAATTTGAGAATTACTGCTCAAACACACAGATGAAATGATTTTACAATCCTGGGTCCATTAAAGGTTTAAGAATTGTCTGGTTAGATTAGGAAGAATTTAGTTGTGAAAAAATGTTGTGTGATTTATTATGCTATTTAAAATTGCACAGACACATGTGAAATAGGCTGTATCTGCAGAACAGGCATGTCACCGCTGTGCTGAATGTGGGACCTTCTCACCTACAGGTAAACTTTGTTTGTACTGACTCACTCTTTATTTCTGCATCTTTAGCACAGTAGAAGTATTTATTATGACATCCATTTCTCTTATCCCAGGTACACCCGACATGATACTATTGATCCTCAGGCCAATCATCCATTAGGCATTCATTAAGAACCAGAGTGATAGGCAAATGTGAATTACAATTACAATAATTCCAACAAAGGAATTGATAAAGAAAAGATAAGGCTCAGGTCTGTAGCTCAGTGAGGGTAAGGATCTCCTCAACCCCTGACGTACTACTATAGCCACATTATACTGTTGAAATAAAAAGGCCTAAAGCAATATCTCTGTATGCTGCGAGGTGTCCTTTGGTGAACTGCGGTGTTTCCAAGCATTCAGTAAAGCATTCTGTTTCACCACTCTGCCAGACTTTCTTACTACCAAGTAAGAATCAGGAAAAGGGAACCTGAGTCTTTGCTTTCTACATCCAGTGTGATCTGCTTCCTGTAGATGCTCCAGAAAGCAACTGTCATCAACATTGCCCTTAAGGAGCTTCAGCCTGGCCTGGTATTTCCTTATACATTTCTGCCTTTTCTTTCTTATTTGGTGTTTCCTTTCCCATATTATAATTTGGTCTCTTTTTCCATTTTCCTGGCTGAATCTGACTCTGAAAGTTTCTGCTAATTTTAAACAAGATATGGTTCCATAAGCATAACAGTGTGCAATGGTTTTATTGTAGACATGTTTGAAAGTATTTGTTTAACTGAACTTGTGTTTAATATTACATGCATGAACTTATGGGCAAACGACAATCATAGTTTAATTAATATTTTTAAATTGCATGTCACCCCATGCAAATTAGGTATGCTTTCTTCATTATTTTTAACCAAACTGACATTTAGAATTGCACAGCTCTTTTCTTTGATGGGGCACACATAACTAACAAATACCTGAAATATCTATCTGAATATGCACCTGGGTATGCATCAAATGGGCCTTCGGTATGAGAGGCCTCACAATGTAAACAGTTATATGCCATGGGCTCGAGAAACCTAGCTCCCCCCACAGCCACTCATTTCCCTTCCTGCATCCACTTTTGTTATTACACCAGCTTATGAGCATTCTTGGATGTACTATTTAACCTAGCTTTGGGTAGTACCTGGTCTAAACCTGACTCTTAGATGACAACCCAAACTAGCATGCTTTCAATATAGTATAGAAACTGCAATTTATGTTGTTGCATCTCTTTAGTGAGAATCTTAACTCATGCTGCTAAAAGGTCAGCAAATGCCTCACCTTTACCTCAGCATTCCAGTTCCTCTCACTGCTGTCCCTTGCTTTTCTTATTCTTCCTCTGGAATGCTGCCCATTCAATATGATCACTCCACCAGGTCCAGTCAGAGTGAAGAGCTGAACCTGGGCCTGTTGATGACAGAATACCCGTTTCTTCGCTGGATCACACCTCACCCTGGAGGCTGTGCCAGCCAGCGTTCACGAGTATGCATGCATGTCACTAGCACAGTTAGACCTTTATGTTGGATGGATACCCCTTAAGTATAAATTCTACTTGGGGATTACATCCCTTTCATGGGAAACTGAGTACAATAATGTGATTGTTTCATGATGTTGATTTTGCCAACCAATGTTTAATTTGGTGATCGAAGAGTTTGACTGCTCGTCTCTGTGATACGGCCACAAAATGCAAAGATAAGAATTTTTTAAAGCATGCAGGGAAAATTTTCTGTGTTTATAGTGAAATGCACCAAAACCTCAGCTTTGCCCTGGAGGATTAAACTATGCCCTGTAGCACAGCCCTCATTCTTGTAGTTCAAGTATTAGTGCTGTTACTGAGTTTTCTATCGCTGTTGGTATTTGTAGCTGAATTAAAGTGCTGCTCAGTGGGTTGCAGCAGTCGTGTTAAAGATGTGCAGCAGTGTCGTCGAGGCTCTCTGTTCCTTGAAAGAGAGAAGCTGTGCCAATGACAGCGGAGCTGGTACTGGTTCTCAGGAGCAGTATGTGAGCATCTGCAAATAGAAAAACAAGGAAAAATTCAGCAAACATGTGAGGTAGAGCTGGTTCATTGTAGCTGTTTCGGGTAACCTGAGCAGGGGTATCTGTCACCTTGCACTGTTTTGCCATTCTCTTCGTGAAATTCCCAGTTAACTTTTGTCGTCTTGTTGCTTGTAAACACATTAAGCTTTGTCCATTTTCAGTGGGACAGGCTTGCTGTGGATACGTTACCTGTTTGATGACCAGATGACTTGTTTCACGGTCGGCAGGGCCCGGAAGGGTCCGGGCCTGGGTCCCAACCCTTGGTACGGGTGAAAGGACTGTGACAGCCGGGTTCCTGGACAGGCTCTTCTCCCTGCGCCCATCACCGATCACAGCGTTCACTCCCGGGAGCTGCAACGGAGCCAACTCCAGTAGCCGCTTCCTGCGCCTCCGCTGCCGCCCGGGGTCCACAGCGTGGCTCCGGAGTGAACCCTGCTGGGAAAAGGCATTCGGGTGACCCGCTGGGCCGAGGCGGCTCCCGGCAGGGGGGGCCAGCGGCGGCGGCACGGGGCGCGGCCTCCCGGCATGGGACCGCGGCTCCCCGCACCCGCCCGGCACAGGGCCGGCCCCCG
>VZTD01001444.1:910045-1178960 GCA_013397725.1 Rhagologus leucostigma | reverse complement strand
GGGCCCCCTCCTCCCCTACGGGAAGTGACCATGAGCGGGGGGCGCGGGACGGGACGAGGCTGCAACACACTGAATCGTGCCGGCGGAGCCCCCTCCCGTCACCCCGCTTCCGAACGGGGCGAGGGGCGGCGCGGCCACGGGTCCCTCAGGCACCCGCTTGGGCTGCCATGCCCCGCCGCTGCCCGGCTGTGGCGGGGCGGGCCCGGCCCCGCCCCCNGGCCGCTGCCCGGCTGTGGCGGGCCGCGCAGAGCGCTGCCCGATCCAGCGGAACCCATCGCCTTGCCCTTGGCTCTGGAACCGCTGCCATAACCTTGTATAGCCGTGGAAAAAAAAAGTTAAGGAGGCATCGCCGGTTCTTCCCCGGGCTGCGAGCTCGTGCGGGGCGCGGGGCGGGCAGCGGCGCCGGGGCTCGGTTAGGGACTGCCCGGCGCTCGGCCCCGCTGCGCGCCTGCCCGGCCCTTCTCTTGAGTGCCAACGGGAAGAAACATCTTCCCTCCCTCCGTGTCTCTGCCGTATTCTGCTCTCCTCCCTCCCTTCTGTTTGAAGCCGTTGCTCTCCGCTCTGCTTCTCAGCAGGTGTTAAGTTATGGCTGCGTGATGAAGCGTATTACTGGTTTCCAGTCTGTCAGCCCGTTCCGGCAGGGGAGATGTTTTTTGTTAGGCAGAAGCGTTGGCGCCTATGACTAGAACGAGAGAATGATAGGCCCCGGGTGTTTAACAGGGACACGTGAAATTAGGAGTTATTAGAGCTGACTGCTCCGTTCCTGCGCCCTGACAGAGGATTCTGATGGGGCAGCGTAGTCGGGAGCACCGCATGCAGCTGAGCAGTGCTGGGGCTGCACTGAGCCCTCCAGACACTTACTTGGTAAACTGTCACAGCTCCTTGATCCAGAATGTGTTAACCCACATCTCTTTGCTAATGAAGTGGATTAGAGTTAATTTTTAATAATCCCAAGTGACAGTTACTATTCGTTAAGTAAACGATCAGAAAGGGATATCTGGCCAGACTGCTTGTTCTGTTTTTGTAAAAGTGCTTCCTTAACATCAGTGCTTGCCTAGAAAAAATGTAGGAAGTTGAAGTTTAAAGGTTATGCTGGCTATTTCAAATTTTAATTAACATAATTACAATGTAAAAAGCTAGCTAAACTACAAAACAGTTTGAACATCCAGGTAGTACAACTCTTGTTTTTTGCAGAGTCTTAATGGGATTTCAGAGATGTGCACAGCATCAGGATAATGTCTGCGGCATTGTTTATTTAAAGTTAGAGAAAGATACAAATTTTCAGTGTATCTCTGAATTTCTTTTTCTGGGGGGGGGTATTTTGGGTTTTTTTTTCATTTTGTTTAGGGTTTTTTTTTTGGTGGCCCAGTCAGACCTTTGTTAAACCTTTTGTTATTTGACAGAAATAGCATGATTATTGTTAAAATGACTAATGAGATAATAACAGATTATGTAAACTCCGGAGCTGAACTGGGAACACTTCTTGTATTTAGGTGTGGGTGATGTCAGGTTGAAAGTTTAGTAGATTTCTGCTTTCTATGACTTCTAGAATTTCACTGTCTGGCTCTTCTTTTCAGCTGGAATGTTTTATTCCAATTCCTTGCACAACTGACAGTAGTGGAAGTTGAGAAACATGAGAGGTGGGAAGCTTGTAAGGTATTTTGCTTCAGTGAACCCATAAGAATACAATTCTGCTACTTTAACTATTTTTGTATTTTACTTCCTGCTTGTCTGTCCTTTCCTTTCATCCTTGTTTTTGGTTCTTGCTTCTTGCCATTCTTTTCTTGTTTTCCCATGGCCTGTGTGTGGGTGTTTGGTGTCTCTATCAATGCACTGCCACTGACCATTGCTGTGTGACCTCATCTGTAAAGTGCTGCTCCAAAGACTGGAATTGGGTTTGTTTCAACTGTTCTTCTGTGAAGCCATTTTGTTTTATCATTCTTGAGAAATTCTGGAGGACATAGAAAGTTATCAAATAAGAAGGAATCGATGAAGCTGATGTCTCTCCTGGCTATGGGAAAAGCCTGGTAGCTGTCAGTTGGTTTGGAGGTGCCAAGATGTAAATTTCCCTTTTGATCCAAATAGTCGCTTTCCCAGCTGAAAACCTCACCTGAGAATTATTTAGCAATCCAGATGAATGGTACAATAAGTTTCCTACATGGAGTTCAAGCCAACTGAACCACTTCTGGAGTTTCTTTCTGGCTTTCCCATAATTGCTCAACAATTAAGAAAAAGAACATCTAGAAAACTTTCTAATACCCTAGTCTCTCACCTGTTTTTGTTTTGACAGGTTTTGTTTTGACAAGAGACAAGAAAACCAGCAGGGAATAGCTGTTCTTTCTTGTGGGCCTCTGACAGTTTTGAGAACTGAGTGCTGGTTTACAGTGCTCTTGTGGTTTGATTTGATGGTCTTGAGTGAGCAAAATGGATATTGGAAACTGTAAGCTTATTCAGTTGCTTGGGAAAGTATCTGATGTGAGACTTAGGTTTCATTTTAAAGAACTGGTTTTGCTTATTTCTTGGTATAAAAGGGTTTGAAAATGAGAGCAAAGAACTTGCAACTGCAGCCAATAAAAGTTTTTTGCTGAGATAAATGAGTATTTTTTGAGGTTCTCTTTCTTAGATATCTGCCAGGTGTGGTGTGCAAGGCTGCCTATAACTATATTTCTGGTAGTAAACTAGGGCTGTCTGTTAAACAGTCGTCAGTAATGTAGCTCTGAGTTGGCTAATTCCACTCTATTATGCCTCTTGTCTTTATCCTGCTTATTTCCATTTAAAGTGCATAGGGGCCCCTTGTGAGGAAATCTCTGCTTCAGAGCTTGTGTTTTCTTACGACTGTTGGGAGTATTCGGGTAGGAAACATGAAGAAAGATTGTAGAATGGTAGTACAGACCCAGACTTTTCCATACAATGTATCTTCAAACACTGCTTTCAGTTGTAGTGATAATAGTTATGCAGGGTATATTCGTGTACTTTCTTTGGAGCCAAACCAAGTATTTTAATTCTCATGAATATAAATTTGTGACATAATCATGGATTAATTTCATCTCAGTCTTTATGACTATATTACTATGGTTACAGAAATAGTGGCACTTTAATATTGTGTGAGGAAGTGTTGTGTTGCTGTTACTGCCGCAATCCAGAGTTTGTCACAAATGGATATGCTGCTTTGCCAGACTTAACAGAGCCATATTGTTTCCTGGTACAGGATGGTATTGTTGCTCCTAGGTAGGCTTACTCACCTAACGGAGCAAGCTAGCACTGTGAAAGAAGAAATAATTACACAGCACATTGTTATTATCATGTAACAAGTGTTACTGTACACTAACTGTGTAATAAAATCAGTGCTGTTAAGGTCCTTTGAACGTTATATTAATGCTTATTAACACAAATCTATGGCTCAGGTGTGTTTCTCCTCAAGCCGTAGCATTACATACGCTGCCATTTAGTTGCCCTCCTTCTTTTGTGTGTTCCTAAAAGCTCAGTCCCAAGACCACTTAGGCGGGAGAAGTCACTGCCCTTCTCCCTGTGGTGGTGCCCTGAAGTCTGTGATGAGTGATGCCAGGAGCAGTCTTTCTCTCTGTTCTGCAGGGCCTGGCCTCAGCCTGAGGTCTGTAGCAGTCCTCCCAAAATCACTGTCTGCAAAAAGTTCTGGCTTCAGGAAGGAGAAAATCCAAATTGTGGATAGCCAGATATAAGTCAGGGAGGGACAGCTGTAGGCACCTCGACTGCTGCAATGTGGTGACTGAAAAACGTGATTGGGCTTGAACTGGAAAGCTAAGGGATTATTTTTTATTTCCACCTCTTTAGTGTCTGGTACTTTCTGTACCTCTTGTGCTGGTTTGAGTTATACCAGAAGGTAGTCAGGGCAAGGGTCATTGTTTTGTGATGTGTTNCCCCCCCCGCACACTGAGACATAAATAGTGTTAATTGTCAGCTGCTTCCTGAGTGACTGCTGGGAACAGGGACGGTTTCTCTTCATCTCTTCTCCTATTGTTGATTTTTTAATGATGTTTTTAACTAAATTCTTGCCGAGAGATTACCTATCAAAAGATTTAGGACTTAACACATGCAAAACAAACCCAAAGTGAGTGCTTGGGCTGGGATGTTGTAAGTTAAGTTTTTGGTAATGTTTTAAACCTTTCTAATTCTTTTTAAGCATTTGTCATTTTACTAATAGGCTATCTTTGTAGATTACACATTAGAGTTGAAATGAGAGCAGTCAGTGAAACATGCTGTAATTTTTAGAGAAGTGCCTTAATGTGTGGGGAAACTAATATGGAACTACATGTTAATGCTGACTTCTGGAGCAACAATGACACAGGACAAATGTTTTTTTGGCAATAGCTACTCTTTCCAGATCACTTTAATGGTATACACTGTGAGAGGAGACTTTTGAGAAAGTGAGGAGTCTGGAACTTAATTTGCAAGTCGGATATGTATTGCAAGTATTGCCTCATCCTGTTTTGATTGTATTAGTGGACCTTGTTGAAAACTTCATTGCTTTTGCTTAGTCAAGGCAATCACATTAGCTTTAGCAGTTGATTTTCAAGGTGACATTTACCTGAGGGGAACAAACCTTGCTTTATTCAGAGGAGATGTATTTAAGGATAATAATCGCATTAGAGGATATTTAAGGATAATAATCGCTTAAATCCAGCATTTAAGCAGGTGATGTCACTAGCTGTGATGATAAATGTTTTAGTGTGATTGTTCCTCAATTAAAATAAATCCTATGGAAGATAATTTAGAATAGATTGTCAGTTGTTTCTTTTGGTGGCATGTTTCACAGATACTAAACTTAGATTGCTGGTGACTTATTTAGCCACAGTGAAGGATAGTAGTTGATTACATGACTTGCCTGTGCAGATAAGCAGAGTTCTTGTTGGAAAACTGCAATGCGTTTGTGCTAACATCCCAGCAAACACCTAGGAGTGGTTAACTACTGACTGCCACCCTGTACTGCTAGAACTTATATGAACATTATTTTTCTGTCTTTACACAGTGAATCTCTTCCTGACTGGGAAAATAGAAAGTGCTGTTACATCATTAGGTAAGACATACTTTTCTTATTTGTATTTACTGTTCATTTAAGCTGTTACTCTTTCTTCCACATACTAAGAGATATTCTTAATGAAAGAGTGACTTTTTAAATGACGTTTAAGACAGACTAACAATGACATCTTTAGAAGTTTAGGAATTTTAAGTCTTCCTGGGCTTTGTCCCGGTGCCAGCCAAGGCCGGGGATCGCTGTCCTGGTGTCACCAAGGCCGGGGATCGCTGTCCCGGTGTCACCAAGGCCAGGGATCGCTGTCCCGGTGTCGCCAAGGCCGGGGATCGCTGTCCCCGTGCCGGGAGGGGGCGGGGCGGGAGCCGTGTGGGCGCGGCTGCGGCCACAGACAAAGGTGCTCTGTGGAGGCTGCGCCGCCATTGCTGTCATTTCTGTTCCTGTCCCGGGGCAGGAGCGGCGAGCGGAGCGAGGGCCGCGTCGTGTTGGGCTTTGGGAGCGCTTTGCGTGGCATCACCCTGTGTTACACGCTGTTGTCATTAGTGTTGTTGCTGTCACTGTTTGTTTTCTTATCTGGTTGCTGTTTCCAGTAAATTGTTATCTCAACCCATAATCTGCATTTTGTCTCTCTCACCAGAGGGGGTGGGGGGACGGGAGTGGCTGTGTGGGGCTCATTTTCCAGTTGGACTTAAACCGCAGCGGGGTTATAGACTGCATCATTGTCACTGTGGTAGATAAAAATTGTAAGCTTGAGGCTGAGGTCATAGTGCATGCTGATATGTTTAGGGAAAACTCTGTGTTTAGGAAATGTGCCTGGGAGCATCAAGTCAGGGAGAGTGGCTCATTCCTGAGGAAGCTAAAACAAGAATATTAAAAATGTCTCATGAATATCAGTGTGGAAATTCCACCAGAATCGCAGCACCTTGTGTAATTTCCTTCTCTCTAGCGGTGCTGTGACTTACTGACATTATGGGAATATTGCAGCCAGGGTCCGCTTAGTGACTGTCAATAGATAAGGGCCCTCTTGTGACTGTCAATCCACCATCATATGTGTAGATGCACTTTATGCCCAAAGAGGCTGCAACTTATATTAAAACAGAAAATGGCAAATAAGGGAGATGGGAGGAAAGGATATGGGAAAACAGAAAAATAATTCTGGGACAGTAGATCGATTAATATGGGAGCTTGAGTGTTCAAGTCAGAATTGGGGGTGGAGAGAAGGTTTAAATCAGGAGAAGGTAGTAATTTTATGTTTAGGTAACCTGCTTAAATTAAGCTTAGAGGAAGTGTGGATAAGCCATGCAGGACATGAGTTGTTTGCAACACAGTATTTTCCATTCTTTCACTGGAAAAAGTACAGTGTCATTTATGTCATAGTATGTTCTGCCTGGATGGTTCTTTTTGATGGAGTTTGGCATGTTGGGTGTATGATACATGAGTTTACAAAGTGTAAACTAAGTAATTACACAGTGGCTTACTTAGACTGGTGATATTGCCTCAGCCTAAAATATGTAAGGCTTCTTCCGGTTGGGTCTACTGCTTTCTAACACTTTATTTTGCTAGAAATAGAGTTGCAACATCTGGCTTTTATTCTTTCAAGTATGCTGACAACCTCAGAATATTGTAGTCTTCAGGTTTTCTTGTCTTCATACAGTTTTGAGTTACCTTGTCTCCTGATGATGTAACTGGCGCTGGGGATGAAAATGATCATCGAAGGTCATTTCAACAGAGTGGTCCGTGTGTGGCTTCTCTTACCTGTGCTTGCAGAAAGCTAGGTCGGCCTGTTGATCAAGTAGCGTGAGCTCAGATTTTGTCACATATGTAAGTTGAACCTATGGACTGTGCCTTTGCTGATTCTGATTAGGGGCAGAAGCAGACAGCTGGAGAGTGGACAAAGTGAAGGGGAGCCTTAAGTCTTCTTTTTCCACAGGCATAAGGGATCTGCGTTAAACCATGTGTGCAAGCCCTCCTTGAAGGGAGTGTTTCGAGAACGTGGGGAGAGTTTCCTGCTGACTCTGAGACAGCTACTTGAGGAAATGTATATTGCCAAGCATTTGGTTTTGAGAGGAGGTTGCAATTTTGCAAGTGCAAAACATCTTTTATCCTGGAGCAGATGGTTGGGATGTGTTCCTTGTGACTGGGGCAGGCCCTGGTGCAGAAGAATGTGAAGCTGCAGGACTTATTTTCGTCTGGGATTGTCTGAAAATTTATTCTGGCACAACATAGTACCCTCAGTGCTGTCCTGTGGTGAAGCTCAATGTCTGTTTTATTACAGTTGCTCTGGCAAAAATAGGAGTAATATTATTCATGAAAAGTTTCTGGAAACTTCATTGCACGTACTTGTGGCGTATTTAACTGGCAGAGGGAATCTACTGCTGTTTACAGTAGAAGAAATCCATTTGATTATTATAGAAAGAACCTCATTAAGATTCTGACCTCTTGACAGAAACTCTCTGAACTCAAATCTCTTCTGGCATTTGTTTAAAGTTTGGAGTTTTGTTTTTCTTCATTTGTTTTTGTTGTTGTTTGGGGGTTTTTTTAGCTGTGGAAGATTTATTATTTTCTGTCTTTATAATTTATCTTTTCTTCATCTCAGTAAGATTTTTGGTATGTTGGTTTGCCAATCCAGGAATTGGTAGTTTTATATTTCTTCAATAATGCTAAATGTCAGAAGTTTAAGCAGTTTGGAGTTTTTAGTAAGTTGGGATTTCACTTTTCTTCTAGGTTTGTGCAGAAAGGCTGTGGAAAGACACAGAAGAATTGCTGAAAAAGTGTTATCACTGCTATTCTTCTGTGTTGTCACTGATAAGGCCTTCAGAATCCAGAACTGCACCTTTCTATTTAAGAACTTCTCTTTCCTTTAGATGTTTTGGCAATTTAAACAGGCTCTTGTTTATTTTCCTTAAGGAATCACAATGTCATGCTGAAGCCCAACTTAGTAACACAGAACTTAGGCATGTGTGTGATTTTGCAGACTTCATGGCCAGGATCTGAGGAGGGAAGTGGGACCCTTTTATTGGTACTGAAGCCCCAACAGTATAAAATTCTGCCCTTGTATGGTTTTACCATTTTGTTGCCAGCACTGAAGGCTGTGTTTAGGAGAGGTTTTTCTTTGAAAATTTATGTGGGTGAAAAAAGAGCTGCTGTGAAAGCGGTGCTCGAGTACTTCGCCTTGTCTGCCTTGCAGCAGTCAGTGCACGAGGAGTGGAGAGGCAGGCGACTACTTTAGGAGGGTCGACTGATGTTTGCAAATCCTATAGTAACGAGTGTTGGTGGGAAAAAAAAAAGGCATCAAAAACATGAGGCAATTAAGTGAGGTTTGGGTAAACATTGTAGTAGTTTTGGGAGGGGTGTTTGTGTGTGTGTCCCCACTTTGCTCCAACAGGTTTAGGGGACCGTGGACATATTGTGAAAACAGTGTAATTAAGGATTGGCAATATTGTCTTGGTGTCATTCACAATGATAGTGTATCCCATAATCATTTGTGCCTAAAAATCGTTGCTGTATCTTTAAGGTTCCACGGCCGGGAATCTTGTATATGTCTGTGTGTGTGTGTTGCGTGTGTGTGTTTGCTTTGGCGCGCATTTTTTAAAAGCCTCTGCCCCTCGTCGCTGCGGAATTGGAGATACCGCATGAAGGGAAGCTGCAGTGATGCCGTTTGCAGCCCCAGACTCAGTCTCTTCTCCTCTGTCGGTTTGGGAAGTCGAAGGTACCGCGCCGAGAGAAAACAGCAGCAAAAAGCTGTTTCCAGCCCTAGCCTCGGTCTGTTGCCCTCCTTGCCATTTCGGGAGCTGGAGACACCGCACCGGGAGAAAAGAGCGGTGAAGCCCACTCCGGTTCAAGCCGCCATTTAGTCGCACCCAGCCGAGAGGATCCAGCCTAGCTGTCCTATCTTGACTGCCCCTGCCTCTAGGAAGACAAATTCCCTCCATGAGTTTCCAGCCCCCTGAATCTAAAGAACTTCAGTCAGGGCTCCAGCCGTCAGGAGATAAGCCAAGTGAGACATAGGAGAACAGAGGGGGGGTGATGGGGAAAAGACTGACACCATTTCCCCCTTTGTCCTTTGACCCACACACTCGAAATCCAGGGCATCATCTTGGGGGGTGTGCCTGGCAATTTTTGTTTAGGGTCTCTTTTTGTTTTGGGGAGTCCACGGGATTGAGCAGTTTTGTATCTGGTGGTTATTTGGTGTTGTTTCTGGCTGTTGCTATTCTGCTTGTTGGTAAAGGGTAATTTTTTCACTTAATCTTCTTGTATTCATTACTTACTTGGAACCCTAAGGGAGATTGCTAGACCCCAGGGGCTTCTCCTTTAAATTTTCTTAAACCAAAAGAAATATGGATTCAGGTTAGTGGTCCATTCAAATCAGGACCCTTTGCAGGAGCCAAGCAGTTGTCCTTTTGATTTTGAGTAGGCCAAGTCTGAAATGCTTGATATGTGTCAGAGGGGGATAAGACCATGGTAAAGTATTGGCAACAATAGCCTTTGTCAGATGAACTGCCCAAAATGGCTTATAGTGTCAGTGCAGCCCTTACCTTGCTATGTCCTTAGATTTTCACAGCTACAATTCTTCTGTTAAGAGGAAAAATCTGTTTCTTTTGTTGCTTGTTCTTTCCTTGCCTCGCATTTATATCAGATGTGCAGTGTTAATAAGGAAAAGCATTTCTCACTGAAGACCTGAACTGTGATGTTACAGCAGATCTTGTACATTAGGAAAATGTACATTATTCCAAAAGAAAAAATGTAGTCATATTACTTCAAAAAAGCTGGGATACTTAAGTAACTATTGCTCAGAGTCTTTGTAATTACTTCCTAGAACTGAGAAACAAGTATTTGGGAGGATAATAGCTCCACTAGGTACACTGATGAATGTGTGAATGGAAGTGCTCATGCAGACCCATCAGCCTGTCAATGGGACTTCCTCAGAATGGAAACTAAATAAGTTTTGTGTAATTTTGATTCTGTTCTATTGCAAATATTATGAATAAGGATATTAATCCAGAACATTATTTGCTACAAGGGCAGCAGAAATATTTGCACAGGTGTTACTGGAAGCCTCTGGATAGTGCTGTCTGATGTATTTGTTCTTTCACTTTGTGCGTTCTGTTTCCTTCCCATTTTGACGTGTTATAAACCTGGCAGTTAAAAAATGCAGCCTTTCCAGCTCCTTTATGTGTTTGCTAGCTCTTGGTCCTCTTTTGCTGCTGTGATATGTTGTTGCAGTAACAAGTATGTGGAGGAGCACATTTATAGACCTAAAGAAACTGAGAACTAGAGTTGGAAAGTCTTGTGGATCTTACATTTGCTTTTATAATTCTATAATCGCAACTGCACCTCAGTATTTTCCAGCAGCTAGCATGGAGCCGCTTTGGTTTTAGAAATGTGATAACAAAAATGTTCTTGTTTTTGTAACTGCATTACTGCAAAATATTTGTTTGGAAACAGATGTTTTCATGTATTTTAGTATTCTGTATGTTTTTGTGGCCTTTGAAAGTAGTAGGAGTTATATGCTTGTATTTCAGTGGTATGCCCTACCTGGAGAGTAAAAATAATAGCATTTTTATGTTTTGCCTCAGGTAAGTTACTCACCTCATGCTTTTTGTATTCCTGTGGCTCTCACTTCAAAAGTGCTTACTGTGAACAGACAGAATAGTGCCAGGCCTAGGTTTCCTGGAGGGGACATGCTGCAGCCCAGCCCCAACCAGGAGCTCTGCAAGCAGCCCTGCCACCTGACTTGACTGCAGCCAAGTAGCTTTGCTGATACTCCTTCCTTCCATCCCTCCAGTGCAGCTAAATCTGATCTTGACTGGGAATTGAAAATGTTGTATTTATGTGGCTGGATTTCAAACAATACCATAAGTGTCTCATTTATAATGCAGTGTATTTGGATGCGTATGTGTATGAGGTGACAGGGTATAGGCAACCTTTTCTTTCCCTTGCTGTGTTTTTCAGCTACAAGAATGTAAGCTTCTGTCAGAAGCTGAAATATTCAGCTGCAGTCCACAAGTCATGCTCTAGATAGTAATTTGTTTTGAAAATAGTTTAAATAATATTTTTGGAGAATGTTCAGAATAGCTATTACATTACAGAGAATTTTCCTTCTTGTAGTCTGCTAAGAGTACGTTTTCCTATCAGAACAGCTTTTCAGCTTGTCCTTGGAACATTTCATTTTCATTTTTGAATTGCTTAATTACAAATTATAAGTATTTGGTGTAGCCTGCTGTTTTCTGTAGGAAGAACTAAATGTGCTTTGAAAATGCTGAGCTTTATTTGGCCTTGTTTGCTGCTTTCCCTCTTGAAAATTTTTCCCATCTATGTGAGTTCAGAAGGAATTTAGAGTACTTTAGTAATGTTCAATGAAAACATTTAACATTGGACTCCAGTTTACTTTTTTGTGTGAGGGGTGGGAGGTGGGGGTGTGGTGGGTGGTGGTATTTTTTTAACCCTTACAAACTCTTCAGGTCTGTCATATGGTTAAGAGAATAAACAACATGTCCAGGAACATGTTACAACAAAATGAACTACTAGCTGCTTTACAGTTAATATGGATCTTCACTTGCTGGGTGACCTACCTAGGCTTTGGGAAGCTGGTAAGAAGGATTTCTGCATTGTATTCTCTTGGCAGATCCATGCACTAATATTGATTGTAGCCTGTGGTAGATTCATACAAGATTATCGATTGGTCCTGCATTGAAATGCAGGTTATGCTTACCTACACTTGGTGTGGGTGTCTTAATTAAAAAACAGGGCAGGGAAGAAAGCAGTAAGAGGATAAAACTGTTGACTCTCATATGTCTGCAGTCTCCAGAAACTGATGAAATCTCGTGAAGCTGATATGAATTGTTGATTAGGCAAAGCATTAACAATATTATTTTTCTCCCCTTATTAGCAGCTGCTTGCAGTGGAGAACTGGAACAGCACACAGAGAGACGGGGAGTCATCTATAGTCCTTCTTGGCCATCGAACTATCCTCCAGCCGTAAACTGCAGCTGGTACATTCAAGGAGATCATGGAGACATGATAACAATTAGGTATGGTTTGATATTTGTGGAGGTAAAGGATTGCTTTGCTGAAATAAAACAAAATATGAGTTCCTACCTGATACACCAATGTGAGGCTGTCTTCAGAGCTACTGGATGATCGAAGAAAGCTGAAATTGGTTGCAGTGGAAGGTGGTTGCAGGTTGGGCACCTCTCTTTAAAAATGCTTCACTGTGTCTTGTTTCTGTAGGCTACTTCTGACATCCATTATTATACAAGTCACTTGTAGTCTTTTAATGTATCTATCTTCACAATGCCTGTGTGAGATTTCATATTTCTCTGACAGATGTGGGAGTGGGAAACAGCAATATATTTACTCACATGAAATAGTCCCCTTTTCCTTCATTGCTTATAAATAGGAGTAGGTGAAGGTTATAAAACCTGAACAGCCTCAGTGGGTATGTAAAATTCTTAGAGAAAAAATGACATTTTCACTAAGGTCTTGAAATGGTGCTATGTTTAATAGATAGTTGATGATAATTATTGCTTATTGTTACTTGTTTACCAAAAGACACGTGCTTTTCTGCTTAAATTTTTTTTCCAACAAATCAAATAATAGTTAGCATTTGTGGTACAATTTCAGCTCAATTCTAGAAAAATGCTGTTCAATAAAGACTAAAATGTATTGCAAATGGTTTGTTAAGAATGTTTGGGGTATAATATGAGCATAGTGTGAATGTGCTTAATTTCTCTGGGCTAATGGTAGGATCTTTCACTAACCAAGAATTTCTTACTTAAAAAATTAAACCTAAGGAAAGTTTTTTGGAGGGGGTTTAGTACTATTATATTTGACAACATTTGCTCATTCTTTGCTCAGCTGCTTAAAGGGACTGCAAAACTTCTTCAACTACAGATGCTCAGAAACTGAAAACAAATCTGCCACACATAGAATAATAGGAAGGCTCCACCATCGTTACTCACCAAAAGTAACGAAGTAAATACCTGCCAGCATTTGAAATTCATAAATAGAAACATGCTTTTAAACCCCATTACATTACATCGGACTTGGGGAATTTGTTTCAAAGCAGAGATTGTTGGAAACTGAGAAAGCATACAAATGAGGTACAGGACTTGACTCTGGAGAATAATGCTGCTATGAAATAATTATGCTATGAAAATGTCTCAGAGCTCCAGTTAGGACTCTTTTCTGCAAGTATGAGTGTAACAGAGGCTAAAGAAATAAAGGAACGTGAGGCGTGGCAACTGATAATAATGTGTGTACAGTTTAGATGTATGCACAGCAATATGACTTGAAAGATTTCTTCTTAATGGGTTTGTTTTCTAACACTGAATACACAGCCATATCCTGCCCTCCTCTACACATGCAAACAATAGAAACTATGTGTTTACATCCCAGGGACTAGTGTTGTGGTGTTATGTTTCTGACTATAGATGTACTTGGAATGCAAAATGTTACGGCATCTGAGGACTTCTTTACAAGGCTGTTGCCCTTGAAATGCCAAGGATGTAAAAGAAGGAGCTGACTTGCCTAGGCTGAGAGGTTTCAAATGCAAACTCGTTTTCTGCTTGCCAGTTGGATATGCTTCTTATTCTAACAGTGTGTTGGTAAGGGTATAAGAGTAACTTTTAAAATTTGCCTAGGAAAATCAAACACAGTTCTTGTGCTAACATCTGGATTTTGAAAGGTTTCAAAAAAACCCGTCTCCTTTGTGTTGTTTTACACAGTACGCACTTCCTTTGATCTTGAATTCTCGTTGACCGTAAGACAGCAGTGTTATGTAAGAGATATAAATAATGAGATACAGCAGGAGTCATTAAGAGATAAAATTGCAATTGAAAGTATTTTTTATTTCTAAACTGTTTGCACTTGGTGGTTATTTTTTATAAACCTGTTTTTCAGCAGCTTTCAGTAGAACAGTGACCAGATCCACGTGTAGATCTAAGGTGCTGGCTTCTACGGCCATGTCCTTTAGAAGCTATGTCTTAATGTCTATCTTTCATGTATATATTGATTTTCTTCATATCCTCACATTTACATGCTTATTGTTTTGCTTTATAGTTTACTTTTTAGAAATCCTTGAGAGAGCTTTCCCATGAACAGGAAGTATATGTTCTTTGTGCTTATACCACTCTATATGCACATTTCAATACCTTCTTTCAAGTTCATGTGTGATGGAATGTTCTATTGAGACCTGGGAACAAATCTGTAGCCACTGTTTTCCAGGAGTATGTTATGTCTCTTTAAATTCAGGTAATCAGTTGCTAGTTATTGTTTTGGAAACTACCTGGTTTTTCCACCCATTTTCTCTATTGTTATGCTTCTTTTCACAGAGGATTACATAAAATCATGTAAGATCAGATAAAGATGTCATATGCACTAACTGCCTTGGTACCATCGTTTACAGGCTTTTTTTAAGTTTGTTTCCTCATATCTAAGAAAAAGATGAAAAAAAATTTTGTTTAGCAGTTGCTGTTACCTGATGGTTGTAATTAACCCTGGTGTAGGTGGAGTATAAATTTATTATTTTATTATTGGAATTTAGGGGATTAAAAGTAAAATGTTCTCCATATTCAGAATTCAAGATAAGAGTATTGAAAAGTGATCTACTTAGTGACCCACTCAAGCTGTCTTTTATTAATTGAGGTGAGGGGATCACCTTCACTGGATTTCACTTCAGTGATTCATGACACTGGCTTTGAAAAAAGAAATTGTCAGATAGCATTTGAGTTTCAGTTTCTTCATAAAACTGAGGTCTGTTCATGTATTCTTGCTGGTCTGTAATTGTGTGAAGAGTTAAAGGGACTGCTTCATAGTCTATTTACCAAACTCATAGTGTTTCAGAACTTGACATTAATTGGGAAAAGCCTCAATAGCCATTTACTTGCTCAGCTTTTGAAGAAACAGTCCCAGTGTCTCTTGCCTGAGGTTATGCAGTTAGCTGGTGCTTGGGAGCTGGGAGCAGAATAGAGCTTCCCTGACTTCAGGTCCTTGTGCTTCAGTGGTTAAGCAGAAGTTTTTAATGAGCCAATTAAGTCATCAGTTGTTCACAGTCTACACTTCCTGTGAGAAGTTGGCAAATAGAAGTAACTTTTCTTGCTTAATTGGTTGGTTGGTTTTATTTTGGGACTGCGCTCTACTGACCTATCCATAATATTTATTCTCCAATTTTTAAAATTAGTTTAGAGGGCCAAATTGGACATTTACTTTTTTATTTATTTACTAATTACTTTCATTCAGATTTTGCATCCCATGTTTGTCCTTTTGCAGTTACTAAGAAAGCTTTCTTTTTCTTAAATCTGTAGTCCCTTGTGCCTAAATTACTGAAAGAGTTGTAGAGAATTCCGTACATTATTTATAGAAGTACTTTTTCTCCTAGATGCTGTTGTTCCTTTCAGTGCAGATGGCAAAAAACTAAGCTCTGCTAAGCGTTAGTTTTGCAGGAAGCACATTTTTCTCTTATATATAGACTGTTAATGTGTGTTTATGATAATCTGGTTTAATGAAGTACTTTCCAGCAACATAAAAATACTTGTCAGTTAATAGGAAGATACCATTGTAGGCTGTTACTTCGTGTGAGTACATAGGCGAGAACTGATACATATGACCAACCCTGTAATTTTCTGTAAACTCCTGGAGTTCTGCTCACTGGTGGAGGTAACCTCTTTTTCAGAATCATGCCACCGAAAAAAGAATCAGATGAATTTACTGATTTTTGCGGAATTCAGTAAAAACAAGACTTAGTGCTGCATTTCTCAGTTCACACTGAGTTGTTCTGATCCTCAAATTCTGAATACTTTCAGTGTTTAATAGGCTATTGTTGTACTTTTCTATAAAAATGTGGAGGAGACATTCCAAGAACAAGACAATAGCATCTTTCAGGAGAGACAAAACCTCCAAAATTTGGTCCAGTAATTTTGATCTTGTACACTAGTCTCCTTCTGTATTCCTGTATTGTTTTAGAGATCCACAGGTAGCAGTGAGAACAGCCTAAGGGCCAGACCATTTTAAAGGATATTCTGTGATGGGTGTTGTATTTTGTTAACATTGTAGTTCTAGTGCTCGAAATACCGATGTTTGACTGCTTTTCCTCTCCCTGCCCTGTAAGCTAGGGCTGTGTGCTCTGGTTGTGGAGAGGAAAAAAAACCTGGAGGAGAGCCAGATCCTTCCCTTTATCACCAAGCACCAAGATGCCAAAGCAGGGGAACATTGCCCTAGAAGTGAAGCTCTTGGGTGGAGGGGGATGTCTGGAGCAGATGGGGTGCAGGGGTGAAGGCTGTATTTGAGGAGTGCAAGGGGCTGGAGTTTAGCGCCGCTGTACACTGCAGCTTGCATGGTAGGATGGACCTCTGGGTCCTCATTCCTGTCCTTCAGAACTGTCAGAGGGCTTTGCTGGAGAGGATTAGTGACTGCGCAGACTTGTCTTCTGCTTTTCCTCTCAAATCCTGTGCTTCTCTGCCCAAGACGTTTAAAAATACTGCGGTACTGACTGGTGCTGCATGAGATGACGTTATACATGAGTACTCTCTGTTTCAGTATGGCTCCTGTTTCTTGTTTTAGTCACAAAAAGTTATGTAGCTTTTTGATACCAAGGGTATGAGACTTTCCTCAAGAACAGTGACTGCAGACTTCAGTATTTTTCCAAAGACTGTACCATGTCTGTATAGTCCTACAGGCAGTACAAGCACAAGTCTTTGTCCCGTATTTCCACTGTATACCAATACTCATTCAACCACTGGACTAATCCTTTTGATAGAAAAATTTGCATTCCAGTTTGAAAAAGCTCAGCTGAATAAATAAATGTTTTGTAGCAGGATTAAATTATTCTTCAGAGGACTGCAACAGAGCAGCTCTAGATCTAATTACAGATGAAGAAAGAAGTGAAATAGTAGAGGCTGAGTGCAGTATTCAGGACTCTTGGCTAAAATAAATCAGTTGGCTACTTAATGTCAGAGTAGTATGGCAGAAACTTCTGACACAAAACCTTGTTGTCATAAATGCATTATAAAGTGAAGCCAAATTTTATATACTTACAAGTGCAAACATATGTATTCATATTGTTTTCATATTTCTTGCAAGGTAGTGTTTTTTGTGGTGGGGGCTTGTTCAAGTATATAATGCTTTTGGTCTCATGTAAAATCACCATCAATGTAAATGAGGAAAAATTTGGTTTTAGTAGGGGCAATATAATTTAAAAGGATGCTGAAATGGAGTGGCAATGCCTTAATCAAAGGAAAATTTGTTGAAAATACATCTGTTGAATAATTTGCATAAGGTGGAACATAATTGCTTTGACTTTGCTTTGGCCCTTAGCGGAAGAAACCTTATAACTGCTGTGGTATCTATTACGTATAAAATTTCGCATTGAAACTAGAACATATTTCAGAGAAATTGTGTTTGAAACTCCCAGGCACTTGGGATTAAGATGTTTGTTTTTGTAAAAGAGTTTGTTCTTGTGAATGTTCTGTATTGCCCCTTTTGAATACCAAGGCTTTTTTTTCAGTAGCTTGTGTATCTCCAAGAGCCATGGTGTTCTCAGGGAATCTATTAAACACGGTGTTTCCTTACAAGTCTGTTCTGCCTCATCACGCTTGTACTCTGTGGCTAAAGTTTGGGTTTGTTAGTGGAGAAGTGTGGAATTCTGCTCTGAATCTGTCTGAGATCCAAAATGGACACTCAGGAAAATCAGTTATCGTCTGTATGCCTGGTCTTCTGCATTGGAAGCTGGAACTAAAGTTCTTCCTCTTCCACAACCAAAAAAAGCTGTTTATTAGCAATGTACAATACTAGATTTTCAAGGTGCAAGTAAAAGATATTAATTATACACAAATGCAGGCTCTTGACATGTATTGCTGTCATCTGCAAAGGAGTTTGTAAACAAGGTATGTGGATGTAGCTGACTTTTCTGTACTCTTCCTTTGTGTGAATCTTAAAAGTGTTAAATATTTTTCTTTTCTTTCTAGAAAGAAATGCATTTTAAAGTAAGTTATGGACAGCTTATTGTATAGGCAGATTCTCCCCTGGGTTTGTGCAGTCTGTTGTGTAACCACACTATGGCTGAATTATTTACTTGATAGACAAAAGTAGCTCTTTTCAGCAGAACAGGGAAAATGAGTGGCTGTGGGACCCAGCTGGGGTGCTGGGAACTGGGTAAGATAGGAGAACAATTTGTTTGCCTCTCTAAGGTTGATCCTGGTACCTCTGAAGTAACTACAGAAGTAAAGGATGGAAAGATTTAGTAAATGAACTTGTTTGTATCACACAAACAGAAGTTTTTCTAGTCATTTCCATCCCCCCTTCCCAGTTTTGAGTTTCCATTTCTTGATTTAGTGACTGTTCCCTTTTCTTAAAAACTTTTGTTGTTGGCAAGATAGGTATTTCTAACACTTAGTCAAAAAGTTTTCATAAAAAATCCTATGAACAATCCTCCAAGTAGATTATAGAAACCCTCCATGATGTGTGGTGCCAAAATGAGTTACAGAGAGCAAAACTGATGTGGTAGCTGTCTGTGATGCTGTCTCACGTCTCATATAACAAACAAACTTTACATGAGTACCTATAGCTTCCCTGATGCTTTGGATAATTCCTTTTCATGATGCAGTGGCTGTTCGCCTTCTTGGTCATTAAAAACATTTTATGCATAACACCTGTAACAGAAATACTCTGGTTTATCTTTGAATGGCTGAGTACTTAAATATTTTTATTTTGGCTACGCGTTCATCTAAAACTTCCTTGCAAAATACGCTGGTTTCAGAAGGTTGATGAGATTGCTTATAGCAAAGAACTAAGTGCTGTGGGAATATTTCTTCACAGCTGGAAAGACACACAGAGGTTGGTGGGAGAAAAAGAGTTAGAAGAGGAAGGACATATTTCTGGGTGGATTGTCCTTGCACATATGTTGTTTGTCATCTCTTAATTTCCATTTTAATTTATCACTTTCAGTGCTCTCTTACTTCTCATGCTCTTGCTGATAAATTTTTTTTTTCGGAGTCATTAAGCCAATGTGTTTGGCAGAACCTACAGGTATGGGTAGGCTGAGTCTCCTGCTTAAATGAATTAGCTAGTTTACATAGTTGCTGTTCTTTCCCTTTCAACTTCAAAGGTCAAGATCTGGCAGGCATTGACAACCTTTTATAAATACACATTGATATCAGAAAATTATCTTTCCTTTTATCTTTTTCAAAGAATTTGTTTGTGAAAAAGCCTTTATGGAAGGAGATCTATATTTTGCAGCAGCTTTTCTGCCTTTCTGATAATTCTGTCTAGGTATTTGCATGGAGTATGCACAAACTTCTACCACGTTAATCTGGTGTAGCTGAGTTACATAAAAGAGGATGAAAATTCATTTCTAAGTGTTCTGAACAGTGTGCCCTTTCCTAATGAGTATGCTTTTCTGTGCAGTCTGCAATCTGCTATTGGCACTGCAGATTGCTGAATACAAATGCAATCTGTTTCATCAGAGAACAAATACCACATATGGTTCCACAGGTTCGGGAGTATTATCTGGTTGTGTTCAGTGTTCTGCAATCAGTCAGGGCACCTCTTTGCACCAGATAAGCTACTATTGAATAATCACTGGGCTTGTGGCAGCAGAAGGGCTAGAAATTTGACTGTAAAAGGTTGTAGTCTTATTTGCTCTGCATTTGCACTCCCAGAAAGGGAGTATTTTAATCTTTGAATTAAAAGATAATGGTGTTAGATTTTAGGTTCCATTTCCACCCTTATTCTCTTGTTCTCTCCTTGCTCGAAGAGTGGATTTGTGTCTCTCATACTTAGCCCCTTAGGGTTCTTTGTACTGCTTCCTACTGTTCTTTTTCCAAGACAGTAGTCACCCCTGTCATTCCTAGTTTCATAGCTTTTACGGTTTGAAATGACTGCTGAAATTAATCTACCTTCTGTATAATGTATTCCGGAATTTTGCTTTTTCTCATACCTGTATTTTAGGAAGCAGTTTTATTTAAGGAGTGAGTAAAAGAGGAATCATTCAGCTTTTGGAGCTACTTTGTTATGATGTTTATGCTTGTGAGATGGGTGCTTTTCCAAATTGGGGGATGTGCTTTGTTTCTGTATACTCAAAGTAGTATATAGAAGGTAAATGTTTCATTATCGTTGAATGTGATATCTTTATGCCAGCACTGCTTGATGCAGAAAGTCAGCCGTTAGAGTCTGTTCTTTCTCTGTTAGGCTTTGTTCCAGATACATGTCCTCTTTGTAACTCGTGCTTTCTTTTGTTCTTAACAGTTTTAAGAACTTTGATTTGGAGGACTCTCAGAAGTGTGCAGTAGACTGGTTGATGATTGGCCCATCTTCCAAGAGGGAGGAGTACAAAGTGTGTGGATCTTCCATACCTCCATCTTTCATCTCTGCAAGGGACCACGTGTGGATATTTTTTCACTCAGATGCATCAAGCTCAGGACAGGCTCAGGGATTTCGCCTTTCTTATATTAGAGGTAAAATCTTACGGTTTTGTTTGTTTCACTTTATACTCTCTGTGGCAAAACCTGGAAGACAGTAGTACTTTTTTTCTAACAGGCGTTTTTGGCCATTGATGACTGTAAAGTATTGGTATGGTAACATTGATATTATCTGCATGTGGGTTTTTAACAGTATTCCTGAAGTGTACTGGCCTGACTGACTGACTTATGACATGCAGGGTAGTAGATGTGGAAAAGTGATATGAGATAGTTCCAAAAGTTTTGATACTGATATTTTTCTCCTTGTCCTCTTTCACAGGAAAGATAGGTCAATCTGTGTGCCAGTCGGATGAATTCCATTGTGCAAACGGGAAATGTGTTCCCAGTACTTGGAAGTGTAATTCCATGGATGAGTGTGGTGATAACTCAGATGAGAAAAATTGCACTGTCCCTCCAACAGACCCTCCATCCAGCATCTGTCCCTCAGGAATGTTTCAGTGCAGCGCAGCCCACTCCACCAAATGTTTGATGAACGAGCTGAGATGTAATTCGGTTAAAGACTGTGGTGATGGTTCAGACGAAGATAATTGTCCTGATCTTTCCTGTGGCAAAAGGCTGGGTAATTTTTACGGATCTTTTGCTTCCCCAGACTTATTCCGTGCTGATCACAGCAGATCAGACCTTCGTTGCACATGGTATGTGGACACACAGGATAATCGGCATGTTCTGTTGCAGCTCGATTTGCAGTTAGGCTACAATGACTATGTAAAGGTGTATGATGGCATTGGAGAGAGAGGTGATAAATTAATGCAGACGTTTTCGCACCACAACAATAGGCATTCGGTGAGTGTGGAGTCATCAAAGGGCCAGCTCACTGTCTCGTATCATGCCCGCTCCAAGAGCACTGGCCATGGATTCAATGCAACATATCAGGTGAAAGGCTATTGCCTTCCTTGGGAACACCCTTGTGGAAGCGATGAGGAGTGTTTCACGGATAAGCAGCATTGTGATGGCTGGTGGCATTGTCCAAATGGCAAGGATGAGGAGAATTGTCCTGCTTGCCAGAAGAACGAATACCCATGTGAAGGAAACAGTGGCCTTTGTTACTCAATACTTGACCGCTGTAATAACCAGAAGAACTGTCCAGATGGCTCAGATGAAAAAAACTGCTTTACTTGCCAGCCAGGAAACTTCCATTGTGGGACAAATCTGTGCATCTTTGAGACTTGGCGCTGTGATGGCCAAGAAGACTGCCAGGATGGAAGTGATGAACATAACTGCCTGGTGATCGTTCCCAGGAAGGTCATCACAGCTGCTCTGATCGGGAGTCTCGTGTGTGGCTTGCTGCTAGTGATAGCACTGGGTTGTGCATTTAAATTATATTCTCTGAGGACGAGGGAATACAGGTAAGTGTCTTGGATTGTTGATGTTTTCATAGCTGTGGTGGTTTTTTCGGTTTTGTTAAAAGGAAAAAAAAGTTGATTCTTAACCAGAGAATTTGCAAAATACTGTGAAATCAAATCCAAGGACTTGATGACAGCTAAGCAGTAGCCACTGCATTAGGCTTAGAGGAGATTTCTGGGAGTAGTGAGTGGGATATCAGCTATTCTGTGGTCTGTGAGAAGTGCATGTTTATTGTGTGGCATGGCAGAATCTGTATCTAACCTAATCTGTCTTGAGCAGTTTCCTTTTCCTTCTCTTCCCCTTGCAACAAACCCCTTGCCCCTGCCAAAAACTGAATGCTGAACTGCTACAGTGAAGTCTTCACTAAATCTGAATTGAATAACTTTTCACCACTCCTCAAATACTCTAGTTCTCAGTTCTGCTAAAAGTGATGTCCTGCTATGGTGGGGCCTGTTCTGAGCAGGAGTTGTCCATGGTATAGACTGTGCCCCTTTCCCCTGATACTATAAGCCTTATTTTAGGTGTGGTGTGTTTCTTTGCCTGTGTTACATGTGTGTGCAAGTGGGGTTCTGCTTTGTAGGAGTGAGTCATAAGGGACTTTCTGGTTCCCATCTCTTGTCATGTGCACCAGCTCTGTGCCTGCTGCTGCCACTGTTTGTGTTTTAAACAGTGTGCTTTACATTTTCTCCTGATCAAATATGCGTGATTAAGGACCTGCAAAAGAACTGCTGTGCTAAGGTGGGAACCTCAGTGCCTCTGTTCTGGCAGGACTGCCAAACCTCTCTGCAATTGCAAGCTGCCTCTGTTGTGTGATCGTTTCCAGTTCTTAATGTCTTTTCCAAAAAAAAACCTTTGGGCCCTTGCTGAAGAAATTTACTGCTGTTACTGGCACAACGGTTACTGGCGGGTTGAAAAAACTTCAGTTGCCACACTGTCCAGCCTGAGACTGCACGTTTGCTGGTTTGATTAATTTATATTTATACCCTGTACTCTTAGTCCTTTAGTTTATTTTAGCATCCTGTTAAGATTTTCATGCAGCTTAGTGGAAGGTTTGTGGTTTTACTCCTACCATGAGCCCGCTGGCAGTGGTTTTATACATTAACGTTAGGGAGGCAGGACAAACTGTTACTTCTCTTCCATGTTTTCTCTCTGGTTCTGTTTCCAGAGCATTTGAGACTCAGATGACGCGACTGGAGGCAGAGTTTGTGCGGCGGGAAGCTCCACCTTCCTATGGACAGCTGATTGCACAAGGACTTATTCCCCCAGTTGAAGACTTCCCTGTGTACAATGCGTCACAAGTATGCAGACACAAGTGCTAATGAATATTTCAGCAGCCAAACTACTATAAATTAGATAAAATCAATCTGGAACTGTATTTCAGTGGCTGTGCTAATTATATGGAAGTAATATAAAAAAGTGTATGCATTATATGGAGCTGAAGAACCACAGTTCCGCAGGTGCTGTGGGTAGTTTTGAACACATTAAATGTATTTGTTGGGGAACAGCAGTGAGATAAGCACTTTTGCTGTACATCAAGACAGAATGAATAGAGACAGAGAGAAAGGTCAGAAAGTAAATAGAAAAAAAAGGCTTTTCAAGCTGAAACTGTAAATGCACCTGAAATGATAAGAAAAGAAAGTCTTTATGATTGTTTTTCATTTACAGATAAATTACACTGGCAAGCCATTAAGTCATTCTGTTTCGTTGCTGAGTACTCAAAAAACTCCTGTGCCCTGTTAGAAGTATCCAACTGAGATACAGTTTCTAGTGTGATAAAGCACTTGTAGTTTGTTACTCCAGTGGAATATTAACTTCCCGGGCAGACGAGTAGAGCTTAAACTCATAAAGGAAACACTGTAAGGGACAGAAGTTGTGGCTGCCCTTCCCTGGCAGTGTTGAAGGCCAGGTTGGATGGGGCATTGACCAGCCTGATCTAGTGGGAGGTGTTCACAGCAGGGAATTTGGAATTAGATGATCTTTAAGGTCCCTTGCAAGCCAAACCATTCTATGAATCTGTGAGAGTCTTTTGGTACGGGCAGAACTGTCTTTGGTGTTCTCAAATAGTTTGTTAGAAAATACGCATTTAACAAGGAAGCACAGGGATCAGGTCTGAGTATTGTGGTAAAGTGGAGATATTCCTGGGGAGAATAGGGTTTAGAAGTCTTTTGAGTATGTGTGAAATGCTAGTTTGCTACGTTTGTGTTACAGGCTTCTGTGCTGCAGAACATTCGAACAGCCATGAGGAGGCAGATGAGACGACACTCGTCAAGACGGAGCTCATCTCGGCGGCGCTTGGGCAGGCTCTGGAACAGACTCTTTCACAGACCTCGGGTGAGAGGACAGATCCCACTCCTGACGCCTGCCCGCACCTCACAGACTACACTGGGTGATGGAATCATCAGCAGTGCTGATGGGACTATTCGGAGTCCTCCACCTTCCCCGGAAGGACCTGGTTTAGAGGCAAATGGCCAAGCCAGGGGCCCACAAGAAGCTGGATGTAGCAGCTTGCAGCCAGAGACTGAAACTACAGAGCCATCGCCTTCCAACATCTTCCACCCGAGTACTTGCACAGCAGCACATGAAGAGCCTGAGGCTGGATACACCGATAAATCTTTAAATGCTGACTCTGACATAGAGCTTAAGCAGTCCAGTAAAGCAGATACAGGAAAGGCTTTCAGAGATCCTTTATCTGAAAGTGTTACAGAAACTATCTATGGAGGGTCAGTATCCAGGAGGACTGTCCCAGAGGACAATAGTTTAAGTGGAAGTCATCCACTGAGTGAAGATCCATGTAGATTACCCTTAAAAAAGTGGGAGTCTGGTTATCCAGACAGCCCTATGAATGTTCATATCCAAGTGGATGGACAAAACCAATGTTGCCCTAATTCATGCCAGGAGGAGCCTTTGGGAGTTCATGCAGCTTGTTGCCATTCTGTGGAAGTGCCAATGTTACAGTCATCTACTTCCCTCTCTGAAAACAATACCAGTGATGATGAATCTTTACTTGTTTGCTAATAAAAATTTTTGTTTTGTCCATGTAAATTTTGTAACTTCATTGTTTATGTGGCAATGCACTTTGAGGATAGGTGGTATGTCTGTGCTCCCACCTTTCTCTCTTAAAACGAGTGTGCTTTAATCCCACCGTGAGTGCAGTACAAGACTAAATGGGACAAGTTTATGTGACCGTTGCTATTCCTGAAACTCCCAAGGGGGCAAGAAGTATGTGATGTCAGGGGCTAGGAGAACAGGAATGTGTCACTGCAGTTTGGAGGCATCTCCATCCTCTGGTAGTTCTTCTGTACTTTTTACTCACTCTGCATTCAGTGTTTCTTTGCCTTTCAGTGGTCTTACTGAACAAGAGAACTCTGTTGGAACCTGGGGCAGACACCAGTCATTGTAACTCTGAGTACTAAGCTACAAATAACATTGTTGTCTTTTTAGGCATAATAATTCAATTAAAATTAATAATTTTAATTACAAATATGTAGGAGGAGTTAAAATCCTCTGTAGTTTCCTCTTTATAGAAACTGCTCACTTCTTTTGCTCCCTTCAGAAATGTTTTGATGGTCATATGTCCCTTGAAGCATCCACTAAATCTGAAGTTTCTGTATGGAATACTCAGAATGAAACCAGGTTTCTAGCTACTAAAGCTTTGTAATGAGAGTGTAGCAGTGTCCAGTATAAGTGGAGTGCACTGAATCCTATTTGCAGCAATATTTCTTTTTTACATTGTCATGTGTTGCATTTTTTTCATAGTGATGTTGTGAGTGTTGCAGAATTGTTTCCTCCTTCTCTAGCCTCTTTTTCCTCTCCTTCTTTGTGTTTCCAGGGATTCTATGCTGATACCACTTTGAGGGTGCGTGAAGGACACTGAGGCTTTGCAGCTTCTGGGGGCTGCACTGGGAAGCACTGAGCACTTGGTCAGGATCAGACTTCTGTTTTATTTTGAAGTAAAATCTGTCTCACAAGTTTGCTTGTAAATCTGCTACGTAAGTGCAGGTGTATAAGCCAGTGATTTTATTCATCTTTTATTTTTAGAGGATGTTAATTTGCTTTTTTTTAAATTTTTTTAAAATTTTTATTTGCTTTTTTTTCTTTGAAGAACTGAAATAGATCAGTGCCATTTTCAAAGCTGACACTGTGTGGATTGTACACACTTAAATGTAAACTAGTGCCTTTTTGGTTTTTTAGAGCGTAAGTAAAAGTAAGCAAGTTATTTACGTGTAAGAAGGTGGCATTGCAGAAGAGGAGTCCCTGCAGAATGACAGAACTCTGCTGTGTGATCGCTTGGTCCCATTGCGATGGTTGGGGTGGTGGCCAGACTCTCGCTACTCTAACAAGAGCTCTGCTTCAATTCCTCCGTGACACAGTGACAAACGAAAATGCTTTATAAAGGAGTTAACAAGGAAGTTGATGCTCTTGCTCTGTAAACATGTGAGTGCTTCAAAACCTGTTTGTTGTTGTAGGAATTCAAGTTGTCCAGAGTTATTAACTGAACTTGTGAAATTGGGGTCTTTGACATGTGTGGGCCTGAGCTCTGCTGCCCACAGGACTTTCCTGGCTGTAAAGGCAAACAGGCTTCTGCAGTGAACAGTTAAGTTTACATCAAAGTGTCAAAGATTTTTTCCTTTAAATGGGCTATATTTAGCCCTAGATCTTTCACTAGGACTCCCTTTGGGGGAGTGCCTTGAAAAGAACAAGGAATAGAACTTTGGCCTACTAAGATATAATACGGAAGAATTAAATAGAAGTGATTTTTTTTTCCTCTTCTGTTGCAAATTGGTTTCATACTGTGCATTCCAGAGTTAGAAGATTCAAATTCTTTAAGGGCATTAATACCAGCAAGGGCTTGTGGCAAAATGCATAACAAGAGTTGCTGTTGCATTAAATAAATACTGCTCAGTCATTTTTTCCAAGTTCTTCTGTGATCAGAACTCATTTCATCAAAGAAAATGTAGTTTTGAAAGAGATCTTTCTTTCATAGCATTTGTAAACGTTTTGGGTACATTCCACCTTTGCAAGGCCATGTACTGTAGTCATTGCACTGCTAGAATAGTTGTTTGCATCAAAGGCTACAGGTTTTAGTGTCTTTATTTTTTTTTTTCTAAAGGTAATTTTAAATACATAGACCTGTATGTGTAAGGTAGTTAAGTATAGTTAGGAGAAAGATTAAAGGTTTATATTGTGTGGATATGAAGGAGCTTAGAAATACATGTGTATTTATTTCTGTTACAGAAAAATATTTCTATAATAAAATAATGCTGGTCATGCCATGCCTTAAGCCATCACCATCATAAGGCTCATAAAGTTGAAATATGTACTTTGGAGTACTGCTATATTTTGGTAACAACATTGAACAGCTAACACTATTTTAAGATGCGTAACTTCACGTACTTTCTTACGTTTATCATACATATTTTGTGTACTGATGCATTTGGTAACTCAGTGAAAATTTCACCAAGAAAGTTTTACTTTTAGAAACTTTTTTAAAAGTCCAGGTTAATGAAAATTTGATGTTGAAGCATACAGAAATGGTTCACAGCCCTCATTACTGGGCTATACGGCTTTGCATCAGTGAGAAATACAAGCCTGGTGCTCTTTGTAAGCAGTAACTTCTGTATGCTGCAGAGCAGTTTTCTCTCCTAACTCACCCCTTGGAAGGGAAGAGCCATAAATTCACTGTTAGTTTTACAGAAGAAATCTATGTTTGCGCTGTGAGCACAAAGAGGTGCAGTGCAGTGCCCTGGAATGTCAATACCTGGATAAATCATGAAGTCTGCCTTAGTGTATGTCTGCCCTTCCTCCATCCCTTGTAAGCATTAAACAGGGAATCAACCATTCTTGAGGGCACCTTGGTTCTGATTCATATAAACTGCCTCCTTGTATTCAGAACTTCTTAAAATTAGAAAAAAGGAAAAAAGTGGAAATACAACACTTTAAAGACTACACAACGCTTAAGTTAATCAGCTAGTAAACTTGTTAAAATTTTTGTTACTTTAATAATGCTTTCCTGCACTCTTTAAAGATTTTTGTAGACAGGAAACAAAGTGTTTAAGTTGTTTGTTTGGTTTTGGTTTTTTAAGATACAAAACTCCCCTGTCCAAACAAGCCAAAAACAAACCCCTTCCAAAAAACTCCCCTTCCAAAAAACCCTCTGAATAGAGAAGAATTCCTACTGGTTTAAAAAGAATGCAAGCTCATAGGCAGCATAAAGGGGGAAAGTAATTCCCTTAATATTTTCTCTACTGCTATTAAAACAGGGAATATTTCTGTTAGAAATTCAGGTGCCTTCCAGCTTGTCTATTACTCTGCAACATCCCTTAAATGTACTTGTTCTGTATTTCTGTTCTCTGCTTTGTGGCTTTTTTGTTTGTTTGTTTTTAATTTGTGTCATATATATTAATTTAGTTGCAACATTTTACCACAGTGTGTGTACAGGCATTTGGTTCAGGTATGGCGTCATGTTTACCAGTGTCTACTACTGTTTCCTGGACTGAGCAAGATACTAAGCAAGAAAGATGCTGGCATCATCGTACCTTGCCTTGCTTTGGATATCTTAATTTTTAATAAAATTTCACGTGCCCAGAGCCTATGAGTTTCTGACCATCACTCTTAACACTAAAGCTCGAGGATTCCTAAATTGTACTCCCACAGTCTTTGACTCTTACGTGCCAACCCATGACTCCATGTGTTGACATGAATGTGAGGGGGAGGGGGTGTATTTTGGTTTGGTTTTGTACCTTTGGTGTTTTTTTATCATCTGCTTTTTGTGGTAGCTGAAGCTAATTGAAGGGATATCACTTTTTAAATAATACATGTGAAATCTTGGCACTCGCAATTCACTGTTGTATACAGCTGCCTTTAAAATGTATGTATGCATATATCCCAACTAAAAAAAAAGAAGCCCTGAAGTGTATGACTATTAGGGTGGTTAAAAAAATAATCTCTGAAGTACAGCCTCTCCCATTTCTGAGGCCAGTGCTTGTTTTGCTGATGCTTCTCCTTCCCCATCTCTTTGAGGTACTGCTGGCTCTGTCTTGCTCTTTTTCAGAAGAAGGTGAAGGCTGAGTTATTTTGTGTTGACAGTGTTCCGCAGACTTGGAAGTCTTTATCTGTATTGAAGAGAATTGGACAGACTTCATGGTGGTCCCAGATTTATCTGTAGCCATGAAGGATGGAAGGACACAGCTGGATGCAGAGGGACAGTACCTTCTAGCCTAGCAGAAAGTCTTTTTGCTTTGCTTTGCTTTGCTGTGCTTTGATTTGCTTTGTCATGAAATGCTCATCCAGCTACAGTGGCAGCAGCAGAAGCACTAATGTTTCAAATCATACCCTGATGTGAGGCTGAAATGAGAATAACCCATGGAATGGAAATAGAGTAAGAAATGATACCTGAGTGTTTGCAGGTCTTTTGACAGCCTGTGCAGTACGACAGATATGTCTTACAACAAACCAAGGGGCAAGCCTGGAGGGAATTTGGTACTTTTTAATCAGACCCTTTCTCTGAGAGGAAAAACTGCTTTTGCTTATTTAAGATTTTTAGACTTGGCTGGAAATTGAATTTTAATCTCCCAGGCAGGTGCTAGGGTTTAAAATCCAGTACAAATAGCTGTCTGAACCTGAACCTTGCAGGCAGCACACCTCGTGTCCTGTTCTTTGTCAGTCTGTCACCCTAGCAAACAGTTCAAGTGAGCCGTTCTTGCCTTTTCAGATTCTGGCTCTTGTGTTCTTGGCTACAGGGATTAAATGGTTACCAAGGCTGAGGTGAGTGGTGGTGGTTTACATTTTATTCCCTTTCATTCTATGTGTTCCCTGCTTTATGATGCCTTCTGGTTCTCCCTCCCTTCTGTCACTGTGTCTTACTGTAGGACTCTAGGACAAATTTGGTTTTGGCCTCTCAGGATCTCCTTACTCACTTTCTAATCCTTTTTCTTGGATTTTCCTTTTCTGTTTGTCCAAGTGCAGAAGTTCCTTGTTGAAGATAGAGCACTGGTAAGAGGTGTCAAAGACCAAGGAGAGGAGGTTTAAAAACCAGAGTTTGGTTTGCCTGTACTTCACAGCTGGAGGTGGAGACAGGACACAACTGTCTGAACTCTAAAGCTTTAGGAAAAGACAAATTCCAAGCAGAGTTTACCCTTTATTTTTCTTTCAATATCTCTCATAGAACTCCTCAGCAGCTGAATAACTGCTAACAATTTCTGATTTAGTTCTTGGTACAAACGGGGATTTGGTTCTTGGTACAAACGGGCTGGAAACCAAATGGGTTTTTTCCAAGGTTTAACAAATTTACAATAAGTGAACCATGAAAAATACCTTGACAAAGGCCTCCAAATATGAAGCGTGGGACAGCATGTCTGCTGGGGGCTGGTTGGTTGTTCATTTGTTGTCTTTCCTTTGAAGATTAATTATTTTGTTTAACTTCAGCTCTCTGGCATGTTTTTCTCACAGCATTAGCTTGTTTGGAGGTGGGCTGTGGCAGCGGCTCTGTCCTGGGCTCCCCAACCCACCACAGCACCTCGCCAGACAAAGGTGCTGCTCCCCTGGGGCCACCAGCCCCTGTCCCAAGGTCGATGGCTGCATCAGGGCTTGTGCTTTCAGAAGTGATGGAGTGTGGCTAATGAAATCTCGTCTGCATATTTTTGGATACGTGTTTTGTAAAATGCTTCAAAGTCAAATGTAATATTAAATACACAGGTACTCATCTGTCCTTGAGCTGGAGGAAAGCTCTGAACTGAAACAGCAGGGTGCTGAACCCAAGGTTCAGCCCCCATATGGGCCAATTTCCTAAGAGCTGGATTCGATATATTCCTTGTGGGTCCTTTCAAACTCAGAATATCCTGTGATTCTGTGAGTCTCTTCCCTTGACTCTTCTAAGATCAAACTCTTCTGGTTTATGTACTAATGCGAATGGAAAAAATCAATTCCTTTATCATGTTGTTGAAAACCCTTGAGGGTAGCCAAGCCAGCAGAAGTACCTCTGCCTCATTCTCCATGTGCTTCCAACGGTGCCTGCTCAACTCCTGGAATTTTATCTTCTCCACTTCTGTCTTGCAAAGCATGTAGCATAGTGATGACATATCTGTTGCTGCTTTTTTCAATACTGTGAAAAATCAGATAAGAATAATCCAATCCATTTTTTATTGACTTTGCCGTAGGCTGACTTACAGGTGATACTCACCAGAGTATTTTTCTGCATTACAGCCTCTAATATTTTATGCTACATAAATATAATAGCACACAATTTATAGGCTTATATAGTATTGCATTGCTATTCAAGCTTTACTTAAACTCCTTTCTGTTGGAAACAACTTGCTTTTCTGTATCAAGTATCACAATATTCTCAACATGCTGATATTGTAAGCTGGTTTGAGGTTTTTCTTTTGTTCAGTGGGCTTTGAAATACTAGTAATTATGTCTCCTTTGGGGCTAGTTGCTTTGTCTTTAGGAAAAATCTCTCTTATATGGATTGAGTGTGCTGCTAAATTTCATTTAGCGTATGAATTTATCTTTCTACTTTTGTACATTGATTTCTATGGTTAGAAATTCTACACATTAGGCACTAACCTTTGCAAAGCCTTTAATGTATGTGATATTGGGAGCAGAGATGAAGCTGTTCCTAAAAATGAAACATTATGGAACACATTTTGGGGATTGGTATCTAATTCAAAGATGAGGTCTAGTAAATCATCCTGTTCTAAATTAAGCCTTCTCATTTAAGGCCAAATATTGTTACTTTTAAAGTACGGCAGTATAATCAGGGAAAATTTTAGCCAAACTCAGTTAACAATTATGAGGAATTTGTTCTTTAATTTTGCTTTTGACTTCCTTATACAACAGCCAAGAAAAGCCTTGGTAGCTGTTGCGGCATTACTACTATTACTATTATTATTAACTTTCTCATTACCATACAGACTTGTCTCAAGAGCTGCAAAGTTTCCGTGCTGGCTCATTTCCATACCTTAATTGTTTAAACAAACAAAAATAAACCCATGCCAAAACTTAGCAGTTCTGAAAGCAATTAGTATTGCTGATGCTGTAATACATTTATTTTTCCCACTAGCTAATAAAGGTATTGAAAGAATTAATGTGTTGGAATTATACCACAGAAAGTGGATTTTGAGCTATGGAAAAGGAGGCTTAGCCATGAGAGCCTCTGACATTACTTAAAGGTTCAGGTGCTGCTTAGCCACAGAGAAGTCTGCTCTGAATGTTTTCTTAAAAGCAAGCTGAATATTTATGATTTCCATTAGCAAACTATATATTCATGCTGTTATTTCAAATGTGGTATCTTTCTTTACATGTGTGCATATATACACACAAAACCACACCTTTTTTCCTAGCTAAATACATATTTTAATCTCTTATAATTAACAGCTTTATACAAAAAGAAGAATGTAAGCTGTGTTCTTAGTGTCTACCATCTGAAAGTTTGGAGAGAGATGAATAGAATTTTAATATATAGATATTATTGTTATTATTGTTTTTAAAAAAGTATTTCTGAATAATGAACTAAGATGTAATGAATCCATAATTTTTGTGCCAGGGCCATAGAAAGATACTTTTAAAATTACATTCAGATGGCTGTTACCAAGGCTACTGAATGTGATAGGTTTTGTTTTCAAAAACTGTGAAAGAATAGTTGCTCAGAGCTGTTCTCACATTTTCAGAAGATTCCCTGCTGTGAAAGTGGCCATATTGCTACAGCAGCAAATCTCTATATATTAATTAAGTGCACAAATTAGATTTTTTTCCTAGTGTATGGCACAAATAAAATACGCAAAACACTTTCTAAGGAGCATCTGATGCATAAGTGATTTAGGCTTGCTACTTGTTTGAGCACAGCTGAAATGGGGAATTGGTCTCTGAAGCAACGTGACACCACCTGACACGTCAATAGACAGGAGGAATATCAGGCTCCTTTCCCATGTTTCCTTCGAGTTCCCACTGCTGAGCCCACTGCAAACCTCGCCATGTCTCCATCCTCCCCAGCTGGCACCTGGATCATGCTGAGCTTCACGCAGGAATTCCTGGGTGATGCAGTGAGCCCTGTCCCATCTGGGATGCAGGAACCCCCCTCTACCTTTGCAACAATGCTTCGAAACTGAGATACTTGAGATTTAGATCGCTACTTCTGTATCTTTTTTTCTGTGTCACAAAATGGTGCTGGAACAGTCCAGATGATTGTTGATGTTGTAGCTTTTACTCTGTGGTCCGTGCTCAGCGCGGTCACCCTGCCCTGGTTGCACTGGTCTTTGGAGCTGGGGTGGAGATGCTGTGCTCCTCCAGGTCTGTGAAAGGGTGATCCTTTGGATTGTAACTTCAGTGCCTCATGTTATGAGGGCATTCACCCCACCCAGAGGCAGCAAGAGGTCTCCTTGCTTTCTCTTGATTTCTGTACTTTGATTTTGTGTTGGAAACTGCCCTAGTTTTGAAATGCCTAAATTTGTATGTTTCTGGTGGAGGACCCTCGTGGTGACTAAAATCAGTATTCCAGCGCTGTGTCTGTGCTGCTTTCCCCTGCTGAGCAAGAATGCTGCCAGAAAAACCCCAACCAGCACCTTATTTTACACTTTATTTCTTTTCTTTTTTTTTTCTTATATCTTAGGGAATAACTAAAACCTACAGAGGCCATAAAGGATGTAGCTCATTTTATGGGCTTCACTATTGGAGCTCTAAAACCAATTTTTTTTCCAGAAAACTTTTTTCAAAAATCAGCATGTAAACAAGAAGCCACTTCAGCCTCAAAGGCCACGCTGTTGTTATTTCCTCACTGCTGTCTTGCTCACCGGTTGCCAAGAGTGGGCTGAGGAGGCTTCCTCCTCAGCACTTCCACACTGAGGGTACACCACAAAACACAGCTTCTGCCCCCAGCACGTCATGGACTCTGCAAAGACCAAATGGCCAGTGGTTAATGGGTGGTTAATGGGGATGCTCAAGCTCTTCTAAACAAATATGTGATGCTGGAGCAATGCCACATGAGGAGGCTGCACAGCCCTGCTGCCCCACTGACCGCCCCCTCCAACCCTTCTCAGCTCCAGCTCAGTGATCAGTGTTTGTGAAGCAGGGGCAGATTAAGATTGGACAGCTTTAGGGATACCTTTCCCCAGCCCCTCACAGAACTGCCAGTGCTGCCCATGGCAGGCTGACAGGGATGGGATGGAATGGGATGGGATGGGATGGGATATGGGATGGGATGGGATGGGATATGGGATGGGAGATGGGATGGGATATGGGATGGGATGGGATATGGGATGGGATGGCATGGGATGGCATGGGATGGCATGGGATGGCATGGCATGGGATGGGATGGGATGGCATGGCATGGCATGGCATGGGATGGGATGGGATGGCATGGCTGCCAGCCCTCCTGGCACTGTCAGCCCAGCTGCAGTGACCACCGGCCTTGGGGAGCTGCTGGCAGTGGAGTGCACTGCAGCTGATGGAAATCCTCCAGTCAGAGCAGAGGGCTGTGGTGTGCTTGTTTGAAAGTCCTCATCTTGGAGCAAAGCGATTAAAAATCAAACACAACCCAAACATAAAAGACTTATTTGCAGTTTTAATTTTATATGAGGGATAATGTAAGGCTTTATAAGAAACTTTTGAATACGATAGTCCATCATGTTGCACAGGGCTTGTGTGACATGACGTGCTGGTGGCACAGTGGAAGAAGGCAGGGCAAGGGTCAGACAAACTCCTCGATCCCTTTGTGATTACTCATTTAGTCTCCATGTGCGTAAAGTGACACCCTGGTGTATTTGCCACAGGATAGGCTTCTGTGAGCAAGCCGAGTGGATGGGCACAGAGGCATGAGAGGAGGCAAATGTACCCAGGAGTGAGCAAAACATCTGTCAAAGGAAAGCACTGCCTGGCCACTTTGTGCCCAGGGGCTGCCCATGGCTGAGAGCGGTGGCTGGCCTCATACAGGCAGTTTCCTGGCTGTTTTGGTGCCAGTGTGTTGGAGTTTAAGCAGGGAGGGCAGCAAGGCACATAGTGCTGGCTTACCTATTAGCCTATTTACACACTTTGGTTTACTTCTCCAGTAGACTCCAAGGAAAAACACTGGTACTCCGGTTAAAATGATAATTAGTCCAACCCCACAGACGATCGGCTCAGAGTATAAGCTGAAGATCAGCAGAAATGCCCAAAATGCCAGATAAGTGATGGGGATGAGGAGGTTCACCTACCAGGAGAAAGCAGAGCAGAGCACGACTGTGCAGAGCAACAGCAGTGGCTGACTGGTTGTGGTGGGCTGCAGGCACTGCAGGCTTCAGGCCCCCCATAAGTTGTGTCCCCCTTCCCTCTACCGCTTTTGTCCTCTCTGCCCATCCCAACAAGTTCACAAGAGATCTGCCTATGTATCCCTCTTTTACACTACTGGCACTTTGGGACATGGTTTGAGAGGTGTTCCCATCCCACCCTTGGCATCACTATTGCAACCAAGAAATTTAGCTTTAACAGTTTCACCTTGATAGGTCTGAAGATTTTGGGTTTCTTCCAGCGTAAAACAATCAGGCCTATAATTGTCACTCCATAGCAGAGGTAGTTAATAAATGACACGTAGTTGATTAGCGTGTATGTGTCTCCAACAAGCATGATGATAAGTGTGGCCAAACACTGCAAAGAGAGGAGCATAGCCTTCTTGAGCCATTACTGGAAAAGGTAGCTTAAAAACAACGAAACCAAGCAAAAATCCCATTAAAGCATTAAAAATCCTTTTGTTTATGGCACCTGCTGGGCATGTGCTGCCTTCTGTGGCTCTGTGCCTTTTCCCTGAGTTGTGCCACCAGGGCTGGGACTAAATGGGTATTTAGGGTGACCTGGGGCATGCTGAAGCCAGAGACTAGAGGGTCTGTTTATAAATACCCTGGGGTGCTGGCATAGGTGTCTCTGCTGCCAATGGCTAGGCAGGCAGGGCTGGGAAGGCTAACAAAGCTCCCACTCCACCTATTTAAGTGTTATAAAAGCAATTGAACCTTATGTTGAGGACTCCAGGTGAAAGGATTTCTTAGACTTAACGTATTTCAAGCACTATGTTGTTGTAAGTGCTCTGTATATTATAAAGAATTAGAGGTTTGCCCTTTCTCCTGCTGGGTCATGTCACAGCTGATCAGCATCATCAATCTTTTGAGCATTACTAATGTTTGGAAACTGGCAGATGGATGGTGGAAATTTCCATGCTTTTGCTTGCTTTTTTGAACTCTATGTCTGCCTAACACTGATACCAAATTGATTTTCACCTTTTTTGCTTTTATATATTCTCTATATTCTTTGCACATACATTGGTAGCTCTGTAGCCTACTATAGTATTCGTAGCTACCTTTTTACCTACTCTATTAGGCAGAAAGACAAAATAAATTCCCCAGTGGCTCCAAGCTGGGGGTCCAAGGTTAGATTATCTGGAAGCCAAGGTTGAAACTAGCTCTCCAAGACACATTTTCATTAACACAGTTTAGTTCCTATCTAAGTGGGGGAGAGGGCATTCAGAAAGGGTTGAACTGAGGGGGAATGACCTCACTGTTTATGTCTCCAGTTGGGGATTCTTGTCAGTTATGCTAATTCGCTAAACATACAAAAATTGTATGCACTTTATGTTATGTGTGCATCTTCAGCGCTTTGCACCTAGCGAGTTGTGCACCTAAGGATCCTTATAAAGGTAACCCTTTTTACCACCTAACTGTGTCTCTCTTGTGGTTTTAGGACCAGCAAAAAGGCATCAATACCATAAAGCCAGGAGAGCTGACTTGGGGGCCAGGGCGCTGCTCCTCGAGCCCCCCACCCCACTCTTTTGTACCACAGGGGCTGAGCACTCACCTGCACCAAATACTGGTCCAGTGAACATTGTCTGCTGGGGCCCAGAGCCTGAGGGAAACTAAATATCCAAATTCCTCCAGAGAGTGCTCAAGATTTTGGTCTGTGTTGATCCAGGCTCCCTTCTTGCTTATGTCCCTTTTTTCTTAATTAGCTGTTTTGATAGTAAATTCCTCCCAGGAGGGAAGGTTTCTGCACCTCCAGCACCAGGAATTAAGCACCACCACAACCAAAAGCCCCATTGGTCCCTCTGTTCCCCTATTCAAAGCCTTGCAAGCTTGGCAGGGGGATTTCAACACCTTGAACAGTTTCACCACAAAATGGATTTAAATTTGGACACCATCTCATATTGCTGATATATAACATGGTCGCTGCTCTCCCCTGAAGTGTGCACTGTGTCATATGTGTCTACAACTCTCTACTGCCACTGGTGGGTTTTGCAGTGACATCACTTGGAGTGGCAAGATTCGGTGCGTAGGTGTCACTGATGTGTCAGATCTGCTCACAGTGTGGGTGTCATCGCCAGTGGTTCATGGTTGAAGAGGGGGTGCTGCCCTCCTGATGGCCTGGCCATAGTCACACGGCTGGCAGGGGTGCCAGCTACTCCTCACCATCTTGCAAAAAACCCCAAGTGTGTTTATTTTACATTTTGCTTGGCCCCTTGATTTTTGGAAGTAAAATAGTAAATCAGTAAAAATAAAGGTCTCACTGGTAGTGCTGAAATAGCTGTTCTCCACGAACAAACAAACCTCTCTCCATGCAGAGACCTAGGCGTGGTTCAATGGAAGAGAAAAGGAACCTAATGTATTAATTAGGTTTGCCTAAAGTGTGGCCCCGTTTGCTGTTGTAGCTGCCTACACTATAGATGTAATGAATAGACTATGGTATTATTACCTTTCTATTTGTTAAGAAATAAATATTTCCTAGCAGCGTTTGATGTGCACTGAGCTGCATTAAAACACTGTCAAATGATGAATTGATATGCCATGCTTGTTCTGGGATTAGAACTGTGATTCAGGGGGGATGGCGTGGCATGGATCAGTCAGCTCGACAGGCAGCTTGCTCTTGTTGGAGCTGTTCCACAGAGAAACAGCCTCTGAGACTCAGCGTGTTGTTTCAGCTGATGTATTTTTAAGGACAAAGGAGTTCTGCCTCATGGGCCCCAGCGGAACACAGGATCCCATGATGGCTGCCCAGGGCAATTTACCCCAAACCTTCAATGGACAATAGGCAAGATGTTTGTGATGGGGCAGTAAGCCCCAGGAATGCTGTAAAACCTCAGCAAGATGCATATTTTGTCTCAAAAGGGGAATGAGCAGGAGGCTTATTTGGTGAAATTTTGTATGGGTGTATTGTGCCAGAATTGCTGTTAGAGCCAGGAGACATCTAAACATGCATCTTTCTAGTGCATCTGGGGTCAACCCTTCGTGGTTTTGATATCAGTGGCAAATCTGCAGTTGGCAGCCATTGATGCGGCCAAGATTTCAAGCAAATGCCCTTTGGGGAATTCTTTTGCGTGGGCCCTGCAGCCACGTACAGCAGCAGTGCGAATAATTTTCTTCTTTATCATCTTCTATGCCACTGTAAAACCTGTCACACATTCTAGTTTCACTATTGATAAAAGCATATGAAGCTCTTTGTTTCAAATAATAACTTCCCTGAGTCATTACTGTTGTGGAATATTACACTGTCTAAAAAGTGAGGGGAATCTTTTTCCCATGGGAGCACATCAGCAACTGGACCAGCCCCTGACACTCCTAAGAGCTGGCCCGTTGGTGTCTGATCTTTGCAGGTGACCTCTTGTGTACCTGATGTACCATTCAGCAGACGCATTACTCGGGGCCACTGTAATCATTGTCCCTACTTAATTTTTTGGCCTGTGAAAGAAATACCTGTGACCCTCAGAGAACTGCCTGATCACCCCTCACAAGACATCTTGGTTGTTGAAAGTAATTACGGGAGCACTTTGTCCTTTCCCTGGGACCCACCCTATCTCTGGCTTTGGTGGCAGGACCTAAAGCAGCTTTGCCTGAGTGGGATTAGCAGTGACTATGGAGATTTCCAAATGCTTGTGGGAAGCAGGCAAAATTGGTCTAAGGAGCTTGTCTTATCTTAAATGAAGTATCTGTGTTTCAACAGCCAGTCCCTATCTCTTGCTGCAGGACAAGAGTTAATGAGCTTACACTGCAACTCAGGTTATGTGGGAAACCCTTCAGGCGTCAAGGTGATTGGGAGAAGGAGGAATTATTTCTGAGGCTGAAGGCTGCTTCTCTCTGGGGCAGTCGGAGCTGCTCAGCTGGCACCTACCAGCTGCAGTTCAGGCTGACCCATTGCTCCTCTTCTGGGGTAAAACCACCACACAAGGGTTTTTCCAGCTCTTCTCTCCGTGATTTAGTGTTTCTAAAAGCAGGTTACACGGTGACAAAGCAGGGACAGTAACACTTACGCAGACAAGAAGGGCAGGAATGGGTGTGCAGTGCTTGACGTGGATCATGGCAAGCAAACTTGGCAAATGGCCTTCTCGAGCACCGGAGAAACATAACCTGGAAATAGGAAGAGTAATGATGAATCCACTGGGTATGCAACAGCCTCTCCAGCCCCTAGTCATATAACACTTCTTATCTCAACCACCTGCTTTGGTCTTCTCGTGGAAGGGAGATGTGGCTGCAACTGCAGAGACAACTAGAGACAGTGTCCCCTGGGGAAAGGTATTCAAACTAAACCCTTCAGTACACAAGGCCTTTAACAGCTAATGTCACCTGGGAAAAACCTGCTCTGAGATGCCGAAATATCTCCGAGGACTATCTGCTGACCAGCATTGTCTCTTTACCCAGTGAGGGATGAGTACTCTGAAGGTTGTGTGGGTATTTACAGTGTCAAAAGGTTTTGGATAAGGTTTAACATGCCTTAGCATTTCACTTTCAAGTGTATAACCTGTTTCATATGCACTTCAATTTGTTGCATATCATACCCATGAAAGTGCTGTGATAAATAAGTTTCCCAAGGTACTTGAGCTGTTTCCTCAAAAAAACTTTATAGCTTCTAAATTAAATTCAGACAGGTCAGTTATTGTAAACAGAGTTTATTGATTGCAGTCTTACAGACTTTACAGATTCTGGCCCAACGATAAGCAGTATCCATGCAAAGCATCTTGCTTGAAAGATGATTTTCCAGCATGGGCATGAAAATGCCTGTAACTGACTACAGCACCAGGCCCTAAAACTCCTCTTTGAGCAAAGCACAGTTTAGCTGGGAGCTATTGGAACTTTACTGATATAAAATTACTTTGGTTTCATGCTAAAGCTGTGTTTGGCTCTTACTGTGAATTATTCCACATCTGCAAACACTTTCAATAACTCATAAGGATTACTTCGCAAAAAATTTCATGATTCAATATTACTTTCGGTAATCTGAAACAGAATAATTCATAACTGATTGTATCCAACACACCCAACAACAACCTCATGCTCTACAACATCCAAAATGTCTAGCTAGCATTTCTTTAGCAAATGCAATTAAAACAGCCCCTCCCCAAATTAGATAATGTTCATAAAATTGTACTCCATCTAACCTTGATGAGGTAAAAAGGTATCCATTTATTCCTCCAAATGTAGATAGGGCCACTGAGACTGGCATAACCCAGGAAAAATAGCCCAGTAACTTTTCACCAAATGTCTAAAGCAACAGAAGGCAGAGAAACTGAAATACACTGCAAAGCACAGTACCAAAATCAAAGTGTATTTTAGACATCCAGGGAATGGTTTACTTACTACCGCGACAGCGTTGGAGGACAAGAGCTCTTGGGGTGACATGGCAGTGAAATATGCAATGTTGGTGAACGTATACACAAATGTCACCAATGGGATGGATATGAATATGGCACGAGGTAGGTTCCTAATAAAAGAATTAGGAGGGTAGATAAGAAATTACAGTCATGCACAGCGAGACCACAACAACTACGTATGGCCCAGGGATGGTCACCCAGCTGGGTGGGTTCCTTGGCTGTTTCTCTGGAGGGAAGCAGTGCTTGCATCAACTCTCTGACCCACTGCATGTTACAGAAGGCTAAAAGTGCTATGAAATGCTGTCTCTGCAGGGAGCTTCCTGGGACAAAGATATCACAAGCTCCATTTGGGCTCTTGATTGGAATTGGGACAGACTGTTACTGAAAAATGAAACATCCGTTTCCCAAAAGCCCTATGTACAGGCACTGTGGTGGAATAAAATGTCTTGCTTTGCTTTACCTTTGCCTGCTCTGAGAAGGAAGGGAATCCTGTTGTTCAGCTGCTGCCTTGGGCCGTAAACCTGGTCTGGTCATACAATACCATGGCAACTTAGAGTAGTACAGATGTACTTGATCTCTAATCCAGAGACCTTCTTGGAGGTGGACACCTGAACTGTTCTGTATCTAACATAATGCATTTTTCTCTGTGTGTCAGATTTGGAAAAAAGGTTTTAGAAAGCATGTTTAACCTTTTGAATTTGAACAATTTAGGAAAAGTGGTTTTGGTTATCCAATATTTTTTTATACTTTAATTTCTCCTGTAGGGCTGCAACAATAATTTAAAAAAAAAAAAGGCCATTCACTCCATTCTCTCTTTATTTCTCAACTAAGGCCATATTTACCTTATTTAAGTAATAACATTTTTATTATTCAGCTTTGAAATTGAGGTGGTCCATTAAAATATTGTTGTTTATTAAGGAAACACATTACCAGACTTTCTTTATTCCTGCCGAGATCTCTGGACATGCACTTTGCCACTCACTGGTGTGCAGAGACACTCATAAGGCTGTAGCTTTAAGTCATTCCCATCCAAGCTACAATAGCCTAAAATTCTTCTTGTTTAATTGCTGTGTGCATTGGATGCCCAGAAATAACTAATGCTCCAAGAGCTGCTCTTGACATTTGTCATTCCACTTTATTAACTCAGAAATGTTGAAACATTTGAACTTTGCTAAACTAAAATTCCCTTTCCCTCCAGCCTTCTCAGCCTCCTCAGCTTCCTCGTGATAAATCATTTCCAAGCCCTGTTGCATATCCCAGATCAGCAGTGACCCAGTGTAAGTTGCCTTGGCAGGCTGGTGCCCACAGCTGTGCTGGGGCAGAGAGAGTGCCACTTTCACTGCACAACTAATCTTCTCTTTCAGATGTCTGTGGGAGACCTTTGGGTGGAAAAGCAAAGCAACTTCCAGGATAAATCAATTTTTTTATGACAAAGAAGATTCTCCCTGTAGATACTTGCACAGTATCTCATCTATGGTTAATTTTCTGCTATGGAAGATTGACTATGATTGAATAGCAACATAAAGATACTGCCTTGTCTATAGACTGCTTTGATTCAGTTAATACCTTGTGCAGTATTTTTTTAACTTCAGTGTTTCTGTAACTTGCCTGCTATCTGTTCTAAACAAAAATCTCTCTCCTTTAGAAAGACCAGTCCCACAGACATTGAATGACATTGCAGCATCTTATGAAATGAGTAATACTACCAGATAGCTCCACTGTGTCAACACTTTAAGAAGAGTGTCATGGAAATGGATACTTGCCTGCGGGGATCAACCAGCTCTTCTGTTACATAGTTCAAGAAGTTCCAGCCACTGAATGCAAAGGACCCTTGAAGAAAAGCTAATGCTAAATGCCCCACAGATGGAGTCATCCAAAAATTGAATGCGTTGCTTGGTGTCAACTCTTTGTAGTTTCCTGCATAGACAGCGCAAGCAAGGTATTAAGCCATGCCTACCTACCTCACACACTTCAAAATAGGTAAGCTTTCGCTTTTTATTCTTTATTCTTTATTGGAACTGAGACTTCATGCTCTTCATGTCACCATGGGCTGACACAGCAATTGCAGTGCTTTCTGCAGGACAGCGTCCTGGTGAGGCAGCTCACGCTGTACAGGTACACTTTACCACCATCTGTGCCGCAGCAACTCATGAGACCTTTTGTCAACCTGCATCATCTGAGGGTGGATCCTTGGCAGTGTAAATTCCTACCTGCTCTTAATGCAATTTTCTTTTACAAGAGTTTGGTGTTGTTTAGTAGAAATCCTTGAAAATAAAATGTCTATGGGACTGAAAGATTTGTCAAGACTGTAGGACTATTACCACAGAAAACAAGTTTTCTGCTCTCTGTAAATGTCATATTTCTTCATCCTTTGTAAGACTCATCATACACATGATAAAAATATTATAAATCTTTTGTGCTTTCTGCTTTCCAATAACTGGTGAATTAGTGAGACATTTTTCACCTATGTTTAATCTTATACGTGACTTTTTGTAGGAAATTGGACTGTGCCTGAAATGAAGCAGATATCTTCCTGCCCTAGGCAAAGCATTGCTTATTCGTTTTACGTCCAGAGCATTTCAAATTCAAGGAATGCACAACAGATTAAAAATTTTAAGTAACTATTCCGAAACACTGTGAGCTGTTCTCGTTTATTCTATCAAATGCTACAAGGTAAGCTGGAAAGAGACTTTTTTAAGGGGATACAGCTGATTTCTCCCTTATGTCGTACTTTCCACAGCTGTGTCAGTATGCAACTCCACAGCTTGGCAAAACTCAGCACATCTTCAGGTCAGTTTGTAAGGAGGAAACAGAGCAGTAAGTGGGAAAAGTCAAGTCTATAACAGTACCATACCAATGTAAGAGCTGTCTCACAGAGTACCTTTAAAGATCTGTATGAAGCCCACAATAATGATAAGGGTCAGGGCTAAGAGCTTTCCTGCTGTAAATATATCCTGAATGCGCGTTGCCCATCGCACACTGGAGCTGTTCACCCAGGTCAGGAGGACTGGAGAGCAAAAGACTGAATTCAGTGAAATGAAATTATGTTTATTTAAGAACATACAGTCAAAATTATTGAAAAACACAGACATGTTCCTGCAGGGAGCTCTAGCGTGGCCAGGAACGAGGGTGAAGAGGAGCACTGCCTTTCCCAAGGACACTCCCAGCTGCAGGGGTGTCCCTGGCAGCCATCAGCCTTCATCCCTTGGCTGCTGCCAGTTGGAGCACTCCCCAGCTTCAGTAACTGTACCTGAGTAGTGCTCAGTGTGCAAGGATCATTGCCTCCTCACAGAAACAGTGAACATCTTCAGTCCTGGAGCTTGGGTTTGCTTTTGCCAGCTCCAGAAGTAACTAATGCAGAGCTGGCTGCACGCTGCCTTCTGCACACTCACGTTTGTAAATGTGAAGACTAGGAAGGGGAAGGGCTCAAATGGTGGTGGGTCACCTGTGCCAGGTGCCCATGGCTCTGTGTCCCATCCCATGCTTACCTGCCACCACTTTCCCTGGACCCACAGGGATTCAGGTGCCTTGTGCTTCACTCCAGCCCACTACACTTGCTGCAGGCAAGTGGAAAGGGACAGAATATCCCACACTAGTCACAGTGCCTCTCCTGGGACCTCCCCAGTGGCCTTTGGAGTTGTGGCCCTGACTCCAGCCTGGCCTGAGCGGCCTCTCAAGTGGTCCCTTGTAAAACCGGGGCAAGATTTTGTGTGTCCAAGAAGCAAATACTCACGTAAACACACCATGGAGAGGATCCTGGAGGCATTATAGGGGGGGATACAGTTAGGGAAGATGGGTTGCAGGACATAGTTTGAGAAGGTCAGTGCAATGACAGCCAGACTAGTCGGGTACATGATAAGCACTGCGCTCCACAGCAGCAGAAACCTGGAAAAACAAGGAAAAGCACAAGAAAGCAGTGCTGGTGCTGTGCTGGAGAAGATAACACACTCAGCTGTGCACGATGCATCAGGGCTGAGCACCTTTGTCCTGGTCACACATAACAGTCACTTACTCGTGACTCTCCTTATCCCTTTTCCCATGTTCTTAGCACAATCTGGATTTTAAATGAAACAAGCATGGTTTAGGAATGTGTGGAAGGGCGAGGATTATGACCAGCGGGCATGCTTTGATTTAACTGTGTGTCTAGATGAAAAGAGCTCTGCTGCTCCTGGACTGACATGTTACCACAGCAGACAGTAGTCCCTACATGGAAGGCACCTCTAAAGGGTTTTGGCAGGGCTTTCAGCCACAGGCAGCAGGTGTACTCTTAGGGCTGCTACCAGTTCCCTGCTGGTCAGTGGCGGGGTTTCTTGTCACTGCTGGTGTTGGCTCTCTGACCCGGGCCAGGGCAGATTAGTGCTGCAGTATTTTGTGATGGATCACACAGCTGGGGTCCACTGGGCTGGCTGTCTGCCTCCAGCTGTGGCTTAAGGTGATTGCATCCAACAAGGTAGCTGTATAAAGTGTGAGATAGAAGCCCACTTTTATCTTGTTTCTACAGGTAAGTTTTAATCAAAACCTATTTCTGAGAAAAAGATTTCCACACTGGTCACTCAGATCACATTCACATCCCTAAACAACCAGCTGTAGGGGCCAGGGTGCAACGCTGGCACATGCCTTGTTCTCACAGTGCCAGAGGCTGCCAGGGTAGGATGAGGACCTGGAGACCCAGATGGCTGGGAATGGCTGTCCCTGAGTAAAATGGCTTGTGGAGAGTGGGTGTTTGCTCGAGGCAGGGAGATGGCAGCATGGCATACCTGGAATTACTTTGTTCTTCAGATGGAAAGTGACGGAATTATGGCCCTGAGGGCTGAGCTATGGCACTGAGAATGCTGGGAGATGGAACTCCACCCTACAGCCTTTCACAGTTACTCTGTAACTGTGACTACAAGAATACCACAAGTTAAATCTGTTGCTGTCTCAGAAGTGATGAGATCTTTTTAACAGGCTTGAGACAGCTGAATGTAAAGAAAAAGGAAGATGTAGCTGTTTGGTTGGGGTTTTTTTCTGAACATCAGAGTTTGCACGGAAAATCTGAGCTCCTGCACATGCTGGTGGTGAAAGAGCTGGTAAAATAACCTCCCTGCCTGTATTGTAGCTACTGGCTGGATGGCCTCTGCTGTGTTTGGTTGTTGAGTCTGATCCAAAGTTCACTGAAGCTAATGGCACACACTTCCATCAGTGCGTATACGAATGCGACAAGGTCTAATTAGAACCCATCCCCCCATTTTACAAACAGGCCGGAGTATGTGGTGCCATGTGCTACTCTTGGGAAGGTGTGGCATTCATGTGAAGTGCCAGTCATCCCGGGACCAAAACTGAATTTTTTTGCAGATATCTCTGCATACTAATTTCCTTGCCTGTGGAAAGAAATAAACAACATGGTTTGATCTGGGTCTTAAATAGTCTAGTGGACTTGGTGAAATTGGTTCTCAAACATCCATTTGGGATGTGCCTGTACTCCCACGAGGATCTCACATTAGATATTAAATGCTATGGATTCAAAGCAGCCTGTGAAAACATAAAATTCCAGTGTACCTTACTTGAGCATCATTAGCAAAAGAAAACAGTTTGAAACAGGTCCTATAGTACAACTCACCTTAGTACAGTTCAGGAAAAACTGAACTGGTTGAAGTAAGTTGGAGCTAATTTGAATACTAATAATGCTATCCTACATTGCTGAAAGACTTACTGCCCTTGGAAAATTCAGATTTTTGCAATAACAAAAAAGAAACATAAAAGTATATTTCAAGCATGTTACACTTGCAGTTTAGAGTGACAAAAGGCTGAAAACTCTCTGCTGACTGATTTTAATAAGGACATATGTTCAGTCACCAGTCTCTGCTGGTGAAGCAGCTGTATTAGCTGCAGCATTATTGCTGAGCATTCAGAAGTTGTTGTATTGATCAGAAATGCACTGGAGGGTTTTTCATGAAGCTGAATTTATTAATTGTCTTCTGCAAGAATACATATTAAGCCCTTTATTTACTGTTCCGGGTAATGTTTTTTTTATGACCCATACAGACTTTCAAGCTCATATGCATGTAAGAAGAGCTGTGCTCAGATGGCTCCTACAGCACAGGCTGTGACACATTCCCTGCAGTTTGTGTGCTTGCACACAGATGCTATTTAAAACCAAAATGATTTCTAAATAGAGATGAAAGCAGGAGCCTTTCTCTGGCTCCAGACCAGAGCCTAGTAATACTGGAACCCTTCCTCACCTCTTCCTTCTCCCCTGGCCAGAGGAGCTAGGGAGTGTCTCTGCTCCGGGTTGTCTCCAGCCAAGGTTTGCCATCACCACCACTGTTCAGCAGTGTTTCATGCTGCCCTTGAGCTGGACTCAGAGCAGGGCTGCTGCTCTGCTGCCACAGCTCCTGCCAGCGCAGGAGATGGCCCTGTCCTGCCTCTGTTATTTCATTCACCTACTTGCATCACACCAGCAATGTGGCTTCTTAAATTAAAAGTTCTGCAACCAACTATCAATACTGCCAGACACAGAAGCTGGGGCATGTAGTACTCCAACGGCTGTTACAATCAAATAGTATTTCTTCATGCCTTATATCTATGGAGTAAAACATAATAAATGGGAGGATTTTGGGAGACAGGAACAAGACAACAGAAGTGGAGCTGTTGTTGTGGTCTGGGTGGGTACAGCATATGCTCTTATAACAAACATCTTTGTGTGAATAGACCAAACCATCCAACTGGTTACTGGGAAAGTCAGATGCACTGGAAAGGCAGATGCACTAAAGCTTTGTGTGCTGAGTTTGATGTACTTTGCTGTAGAAGGATTAAATCAAAAGAGAGAAGCAGTGGTTTTTATCTCAGGGAGGCACAGTGCAGACCCCTTTAAGCTCGGACCCCGTGTGCAACTGCCAGCGGTGAATGAGCACTCCCCAAGTGGGGAGCTGAAGGTGCTTCTAAGAGTTCCCCGAAGCTGCACGCTTTAGGTGCAGCTCAGCAAAATGCAGCAGGGCATAATCTCAGTTTGGCTTTACTGGAAAATACAACCAAATCTCCCCTTTTTATACCAAAACCTACCTGAAGGCTTTTGCCTAATGCAACACTTTGTCATCCTGGTCGGACTATTTCTTTTCTTGAGAGAAGAACTAAAGTCTCTACACAGCAAGAATGGGAGCACTGCTTCCCTTCAGATGACAGGTTGTGCTTTTTTGATATTGCTTGTGCATTAGAAGCCTGGACACCAAATAAGTGCTGCCCAAGCAGAACTTCCTGCCTTGCAAGGTGAGACTGTCCCGAGGTACATGCTGTGATCAATCAACTGCTGTGTGGTTTGTTACAGCAGTTTCATGGCTTGGTGTTCGCAGGGATCAGGCAAGTTCTCTGAATGTGGCAGAGTATGCTGAGGAACAATTTAAAGCCAGGTTTAGTTGTACTTGATTTCTAAGTAGTTTCACTTTCTGCCCTAGAAAGCACAATTCTTTTGGTTTTGTGGAACTCTGACATTTCTGGCCTCCTTCACAGTGATGTTCCAGGGATGGGACTTGTGATTGTTTGTGGGGTTCTATGCTCTCATGTCCCTGGTCCCTGCTTGCAGACACCGTTCCTGTGAGTAGGCAATGGGGAAGCTGCTGCCTGCCTGCCGCAGTGTCCTGGGGAAGCAGGAGCTTTGCTGCCCAGCTCCTGCCCCCGTGAAAGAACAAACCTTAGTGAAGAGGAGTTGAGATTTGGTTAACCAGGCCAATGTTGTTACCTCAGTCTGTTCTGTAGTGTCAGTGTAATTTTCTATGCAAAGCGGGACAGCAGTCAGAGGAGAGATGCCATCAACTGAAGACACACACACTTCATGAGCCAGCATAAGGCAGTGTCTAAAGTCTGACAAGCATCAGAAATGTACCTTGTGACCAAGCGTGTCTGTAATGCTGGCTGTGCCCAGTGCCTGTGTGGCACTGAGCTGAGGCAGGCATGAGAGGACAGCCTGTGGGACAGGGTGACAGACTGCCTGTGTTACGCCTGTTCTGATTTGTCCTTGCTCAGCAGCCAGCTCAACTGTTACAAGCTCATTTTCCATCTCACATGAGAAGGAATACTCTGGTTTGGTTTTTTTTTTCCTTAATCTTTCTCTAGTTTTCTGTACTGGTGCTAATTTTTCTTAACTAAACCACCAGCACGTGGTATGGCCTCTCTACTTGCAATGAGAGAGCTGGTGAGAACATTCTGGTGTTTCTCTAGTAGCCTGTGAGTACAGGCTGACAGCTTAATTTGTTGTGTTGACTACATGGAAATGTGTACACTCAAATAAAAAAGATAACCTACTCTCACTTGTCCCTTCCTCCCTTAGCCACACTACTCCATTAGTAGTATTTTCAAGGAGAAATCATTCCCTGAGTTAGCATTCCCCCTCTCTCTGTATTTACAGCACTTGATTATTCTGTACAGCTGCAGTAAGTGAAGCAGCTTTGCTTTATTTCTGGTAAGTAGCTCCAGCCTGGCCTCCCTGATGGGTAAAGCTTTCAATACAAGGCACTGATCATTCACGACTGGCACACGGGAACATCACTTGGACACAGCACCACTCTTTTCTGTCACAGACTTTATTGAGTCAGTGAGGGAAGTGAAAGCATCTGTCACCTTCCCTTGCAAAGCAGCACTGTGAGGTCTGTGTAGGGGCAATTTGGTATTTCCAAGAGAACAGAAAGATTGATTTTGCTAAAGTATTTTTATTGATAAATGTTGTCTCTTCCAAGTCAGATGGCTTTCTCACACCAAATACATCATATAAATGTGTTTTCAAATTAGTTTATAGAGATAGGGTACTTACCCGGCTAACCCACCAAAAATCTCTGTGACATAGGAATAATCCCCTCCCGACTTGGGGATGGTGACTCCCAGTTCAGCGTAACATAGTGAGCCGAGGGCAGCCACACCGCCGCCAAGCACCCAAATAATGAGAGCGAGTCCCACTGAGCCGGCATGCTCCAAAACTCCTTTCGGTGAAATAAAGATTCCAGAACCAATTATATTACCTGGAAAGAACAATAGGTTAGCAGTGAGGTAAAAGAAAGTAAATCTTTTGCTTTTATTTATTCAAAAAAAGGCAAACAAGCCCAAAGCCTCCACTCAACCAAAAAAGACAGCCGTGCCACCCCTGCGCCCCCCTTTTCAGATTTTGCAATACTGCACTTGTTCTGATTACAGCCTGGCAAAAGTGTTGCCATTTATCAGCAATCAAGGATGGTAAGTGTGTGCTCAGCTCTGCTGAAGCACGGTAAGTCTCGGCTGAGGATCTGTGACTTTTCTGGCATGAACTTGCTCAGCTTGCACAACTGTCTGCTCTCACCTGCCATGCCCAAGTGTATTATTGAAAGGAGTTAGAAGTGACTTTGAAATGAAGATTTTTCATCCACTCCTAAGAGGAATTTGAACAAGTGAAGGCCCATTTCCAGGGAGGTTAGGAGGTCAAAAACCAAAAGAGTAGCATTGTCTATAACGATGGGCCCAAAAGGTGTGCTTGTCCACCAAGGATAGATTTAAGATTGTGCTTGAAAAAGTAATCTCAAAGACTGAAATACCTGAAATCCATTAACATTTTGTACTTGCAATACCTGTGCTGCTTAGTCATCAGCCATAAATTTTAAAGTTATAATGTGGTATGACTAAAATATTGGACAATATGAGACAATTGAGATGATGTGAGTTGAGGCAGTGCTGGGTATAGAAAAGGAGTGCTGGATACCACAGGTGCTCTTTTTTCAGGTGGGCCTAGGGTGTGTTACATGATGGGTGAGCAACTAGCTCACGGGTTGGGCACAAAGAGTTGTAGTGAATGGGGTGACATCAGGATTGTGACCTGTCACCAGTGGGGTTCCACAGCTCTCCATCCTCGGCACTGTGCTCTTCAGTATCTTCATTAATGACTTGGACCCAGGTCTCAAAGGAACACTAAAGAACTTTGCTGATGACACTAAATTGGGAGGAGCTGTTGACTGAGGGCAGAGAGACCTCAACAAATGAGAGAGATGGACAATCCCCAACCATGTGAAGTTTAACATAGGCAAATGCCAGATTCTGCACCTGGGATGGGGCACCCCTGGCTGTGTGGATGGACTGGGGAACGAGAGGCTGGAGAGCAGCTGCGGCAAGGGCCCTGGGGGTCCTGGTCAATGGCCAGTTGGATCTGAGTCAGCAGTGCCCTGGCAGCCAGGAAGGACATCCCTGTCCTGGGGGCATCAGGCCCAGCATCGCCAGCCAGGCCAGGAAGGGGATTGTCCTGCTCTGCTCTGGGCTGGGGCGGCCTCACCTCGAGCGCTGGGGGCAGTTTTGGGCACCACAACACAAAAAAGGCATTATGCTATTAGAAAGCATCCAAAGGAGGCCACAAGGTTGGGGAAGGGCCTGGAGGAAAAGCCTTATGAGTCTTCGGTACTGCTGTGTGCTGCAGTTTTAACAGTTGTACTCATGCATATGGAGAAAGGCTTTAAGTTATAAAAGCCCCTTAAAAATGATCTGCTACCTGCCAGCATACATATCTGTGAATCACCATTTGTCACAGATCAATGTACCTGAAAATACTACACCTTTGGGAGGAGCTGGTGGTATTTTGAGGGGCATGCTAAAATTCAAACAGTGTTTTTTACCAAGATAGATCTGTAGGTTTCCACTGCTTCTTTGGGATGGAACCATATTCCTTTCTGGCCACTTCAGTACTGAATAAACGCCCAAAGACAGAATAACCCTCTAAAGGGCCCCCTGGCTCCTTTCATGCCATCTCCTCCTGCTCACCACCCTTGTTCACTTTCGCTCAGGTTTGCTGCTATTTTTGGCAGCAAAGAGCAGATGCAAATGCCCATCCTTCAGCAGGCTCTCAGTTTCCACCCCTATTCCTTGGGTCACCTTTCCATTCTGCCAGTACACAAAGAAAGGATACAATCCAAACACAGCATGGCATCCCTCAAACTGATAATGGACAAGAAATCCAGTGTTACAGCATGTCTCTGCAGACCTGTGCTGTGTGGTGCTGGCAGGGTACTTCCCTGAGCTCCGCTGTGGCTTTGTGCTGGTGAGGGGGTGAGCTGATGGCACACCTGGCTTTCTGTACCCACTCAGCTGCTGTGGTCTGACACACAGACCTGCCGTGGGTGGGAAAGGTGGAGAAGTGGAGAGATAAGCTTCAGCAGCACCATGGGAAGCAGTGTGATCTGGCCATGTTGTGAGGAACCCAGAGAAGAGAGCTAAGTCCTCATGAGGTGCAACTGCAGAGAGAAGGTGGCTGCAGTGATCTGGCACAGCAGTGCCATAGTGCAGTCTAAACAAACAGATGCTGATGTGTTTTTTAAATGCTTGCACTTAGCACTGTCAAAGCTCTGAATCTCTCTGTGATTCGTGTTTCTGCCTCCAGGAAGTGGAATGGTTCGTCCCTGGCAGCCTGGGTGATGGGCAGTGAGGGGCACTGGCAGCAGGGCTCTTTCTTAAATCCAAATGGCTGCAGGGAGAAGGTGTCCATGTCTTAGAATGACGGCCTCCTGTTATGGTAAGACTGCCAAAGCAGTTCTTGTCTGCAACTCTGTCTGAGCTGGAAACAGCCAGAACTTTCTTTGCCTAAGAAGAATACTTTCTGGGTGCAGCTATCCGAAGGAGCAGAACAAGGACCAGACGGGCTTCTGGATGGTTCTTCCATGCAAACATTCTCAGGATTTTTTTTGTAAATTAAGCATCTAATCATATTTTAAAAAATGTAATGTCCTTCATGAATGAATAAAGAATAAGGCAAAATTATCTTCCAAATTCGTTATGGATTTCCTATTACTTTGCACTCACAACATGTGCAAAAGCCATATCAGTAGGAATGGAAGTGCTACACCCCTTCTGACAACAAAACGTTATGGAAACCTGCCATTAATGTGGTAAATGTGCCCAAAAAAGTACCTTCACTTCACTTGGCATACGATATGTTTAAAAATAGATACGGTGAAGATACTGAAATGCTCCAGAAAATGAGCTGTCAGAAACTGCCTGATGAGAAGCAGTTTTCAGGAGGTCTTGGTCAGCAGGAACTGGAGGGAATTTGGTAAGCAGCTCTGGGGTGAGAAAATGCAATATGCACTATTTCATAGCATGATATTTTGTCATCTCTTGTTTCTTGGTGTTTGTTGCCTTCTTTCTCCTTTTCACAATAATATGGAATAGCTGGTATAACAATACCATGACAACCTCAGCTTTTGTTTAAAAATTATGTTACTAACCCTTATGAGTCATTTTAGAAAATTACAAAAGACAGAAGGCAAGTAAAATATCCTGAAAAATATATATATATATCACTTCTGAGATCTTATCCAGTGTCATGATTATTTTTTTTTTTTTGGACAATGCTGAGAGCAGTTTCCACATCCTAGAAAAATAGGAAATGGGGGAGGGGAATAAAAAAAACAAAAGGAAGAAATGTCAGTGTCTTTTTATTTCTCTAGTCAAGTAACACATCTGGTACTGCTGCTAGCAAAAGTAGTAGAACATTTGTATGAAAAAACCATCCAGAAGGCTGTCTGGTCCTTGTCCTGCTCCTTCAGATAGTTGCGCCCAGAAAGCATTCTCCTTAAACAAAGTAAGTTCTGGCTGTTTCCAGCTCAGACAGAGTTGCAGACGAGGAGCCCAGCCTGTCCTCTGTGAGCTGCATGCTCAGCCCAAGCAGCGACACTTGCTTGGCCCTGGGTTAGGCGAACCCAAACCAGCTGTTGCAACACGGGTGTGAAGTGCATCCAGCCTCTCCTCTCAGCCATGCTCCATCTCTGACTTAATGGAAGTGGGTCCCAAACATGGTTTTCTGTAAAGCAAATGCCAAATCCCCCATCTTTTCAAATCTCCAGTTGTTTATCTAATTATGTTTAGGATCTTTTGTGACCTGGCCCTGGAATGGGTTTCTCAGACCAGTCACACACACGCAGCATGTAGTTTTGCTCCGAGGTCAGCACTTCATGTAGAGCTAAACCATTTGGGAACTGTGGTAATGATGTGAAAATTAGGACAGGGGGTTTATTGAAAAATCCAGTGTTTTCAGTTTGCATCTGGCTTTTGAACTATGAGAGCGCATTTGGGGTCAGATATGGGGTTTTGATGTTTTTAATATAACTATGAGAGCTGAAACTCACCTCTTAAATGAAAGCTGAATTCTCACCAAAACACTTCAAGAACTGCACTCTGAAGGAAAACAATATCACTGTGCTTGTGAGAAAATAAAGGAACTTGGCATATTCACCTAGTATGCAAAATCCTTAAGGCATCTTTTATCTGCAGCACACAATCCACATAGACTATAAAAATAATGGATCTTGCAGCTTTGTCTTGGTTTGAAAGACAGGTGTCTGCCAAGGAAGGCAGGAGACTCCCTTGGAATGGAAAATGTAAGCCTCTTCCCTCTGAATTACTGTAATTTTGAAATTAAGGGGCTCTCAGGCAATTAAATGAGAAATATGAATAACAGTTCTTTACTAGCATATATAACAAGGCAATAATACAGAAATACTAGCTTAAGCTGACAGAGTCAGGATACAACCTGACACCCTGCCAAGCAGGGTGGTGGTAGCAGTCCGATTAGGTGGTGGCTGCAGTTCTCTTTGAAGTGGTTCTGTTGAAGTGGTGATCCTGTAGAAAGGTCTGGTCCTCCTTGGAAGGTCCAGTGGTGCTTGTCTAGCTCTTGTCCTCTGGGAACCCAGCAAGGCTGCTTGTGCTGTTCCAAACCCCAGATTATATCCAGGTGGGAATGCTTGGTTCTTCCCCCTGGGTGGAGCATCTCACAATGGCGTGATGTAATTCTGTGAGTCATGCAGTGGGGTCCTTGATTGTCCATTAAACAGAGATAGCTCCCGGAGGGAGTTATCAAGGATGAGTCATGGTAGGAAATAACAAGCACAGCCCCACCTGTTTTACCGGCTTGTGAAGATTGATAATAGAATACACACTTTTGGTTACACCTTACATTGTAACCTAGGACAAGTCTGTTGAAAGTACCCATCACTCTGTAAGAATGGACTTACTTATTATATGTAGAGACCATATTTGGTCTTGCTTGGATAAAGCCAAGCCATTTCCTGTGTAGTTAGCAAAGAAAAATATCACTCATGCCTTTTTATTGCATGCACATTTCTTTAAAGATCTGTTGTACATCTGAAATTCTGAATGGGTCAGTAATTTGTCTAAGCAGCTCTTTCCCCTACAAAGTGAAGTATTAACAACAACATGTCTATGCCCCCCCTTTTTTTTTTTTGGCCACAGTCAGGTAATTCAGTTTGTGACTAGTTGATCAGTGAAGTATTATAGCAGGCAACATTGCTAAAAAACTGAGCATGGTTCACAAATATGAATCCTGCCAGACTCCTGCTTTCATCGAGTGCCTTTTGTTGTCCTCAGGAGATGGCACTCCACACTCAAGGTGGGTCACGCAGCACTCAGTGCGCATGGCAGATAATGAGGTGGGGAGGTGTGATGTTCAAAGGCAGGCAGAGCGAATGCCTGTGTTAACTGGGTGTCCTGCTTCCTTCAGTACTGTTGTGGAGGTGCACCTCATGTTTATCTAATCAGAACAGGAATTAGTAAAGCAGTAGTCAATCACAGTAGTCAGCATCATCAAAGATTATATCCCCAGCTGTATAGTGGGTGTTTCAGTGCTACAGTTGTGACAGATGGTCTGTGTCTGGGTATATGGACAAGGGCAAATTTGGAACCCTCTTCTCAGTGTCAATGTGCAGAAGCTGTAGAAAATGGGATTTTTTTTTCTTTTAAATTAAATGTTTGAGACCAACCTGATTTCAGGTACAGCTCTCTCTTGATATATTGGTATATTGTATCCTCAACAGCAGATACAGGCAGTTTTCACTGAGAACAGAATAATAATCAAAAAGTTCTCTCATCCTCTCAGGACTCCCACATCTATGTTGACATTGCTCAGGCCAACAGGATGACAGTCTGTGTCACTGCTTAAAACAGTTCTCTTATAAACAAATGCTGAGGCTTTGCATCCTGCCTAGGAATTATAAATAAATATACCTTTTTCAGTAGAAAATATGGTAAAGAATTGAGAATCCTTTTTGGCAACAGCAACAAAAAAAGCTTAATCAAAAGGAATTGTGCTTTGCAAACTGTTTAAAACCAAATTAAATATGAGGTGGATTATGTCAGTAATGGTGATGATGTAACTCATCATGGATATTTATTTATGTATTTATTTAGCAGAAATCTGCTAAATGAAGCAGCTTCTGGTGCAGCTAATTGCCAGTTAATTGGCTCCCAGGAGTCAAACACTCCCAGCTGAGGACATTAGTGACTGGTTTTGACTGTCACTGCCTGTTTGTGCACTCAGGGCATGACACAGTTACAAAACCAGTCAAGAAGTAAAAGGTACAGCTCATAATTTTGGTGTGAACTGGAAATTTTGTGGCAGCACACACAGTCCTGATGACTCTGTTTATTCACAGTAAATAAACTGGCTACTCTCTGCCCTGGCTGAGCTCAAGCTCTGGCTTAGCCACGTGCCGGCAGTGCTGGGAGATGTGGCTGCCACGTACCACAGCTGTGCTGTGGCTCCCAATGACATAGCCAGGCACAGGGTGCTGCTCAGGCTTTGCCCTGTTCTTCTCCAGCTTATTAACACAAGTGTACCATCTAGTGCAAGAGATTATAAGGATCCCCTCCTCCCTCCATTAAAATACAAAGACTAAATGAAATTCTGAATCAAGAAAACAGATCAAAAAAATTACTAGGCTGTAGGGACTCAACAGAATATAAAACTAGCAAAAAAAAATGCACTTCAAGTGCATTTTCTTAACCTCTAGCCAAACATGAATTTAGGCTATGTGGCAGTTAAGGTATATAATGTAATTTCCTGGAGTTTTTGCCTTTAAATAGCATTCAGAAAACTCTTAACTGCCACGGCGCTCTGTCTGGCTAGCAGGTGACCAGCGCCGGGCTCTTGCCCCGCATGGGAGGGCGTGACAGAGGCTGCTCGCAGGCGCGGGAGGATTGGCGAAGCTCCGGCGTGGGTTCACCTAACCCACTGATGTTAAGGGCGCGGGGCGGAGGCAAAGAAGAAGCGGAGGGGGTTCTTCATAGAGGGCAAAAGGGTTTATTGAGTGCGAAGGAACGAGGGTGAGGAGCCAGGCACAAAGAACCACATGAAGAACAGAAATTACAGTAGTGACATAGGGTTTTACACCCCAGTGAAAAGGGAGGAGAAAACACAAAAGGGCCAATAGTACAGAGACATAGGGGTGGTGCTAAGGCGGGGAAAAGGGGTACACAGCCAATGGGGAAGAAGGTGGCAGGGGAGGAGTAACATGGGCCAACAGAGAGTCGAGAACCATAGAACATTCTAAGGGGAAACCAAATATGGAGGGAGAAAGGAGGGAACGGCGGTGGCCTATTATGATAGTACAGGTTTGCATATGCTGCACAACCCTCTGGGTACTCACCCTCACCCAAGGGTTCTTTGGCTGTGGGGGTATCAAACCAATGGCCCTGCCAGTCCATATGGCTCTGCTGTCCATGACACACCACAACACTTAATGAAGAAGGGATGAAGAATAAAAGGATCTATAAAGCCTGGCATTAAAGTAATAGCCATTTAACTTCATATGCAAGTAAAAAATGGAACTTCTGTATCAGTGGAAAATGAATTATGGCTGCTCTGCTAATATGGTTGCAAAAACTCCCCTCAGAAATGGCTATAAAAGTAACACTGATAATTTAATGTCTACAGGGATTAGTATTTAACAAAATAAAACAATCTTAAAACCTGACTTCAGTTCAAATACTTATGTTAAAATTCCTAGCAAGCAAGAACATGACCGGCCATTATAAACTGCTATTCCAGCATTCCAACTGGATTTTACTGGGTTAAGAATTTATAATCTGATTATACTACACCCAACTTCCAAGATTTTAAAAATCGGGCTGCTTCAAATACTGATAAATGTGTTTTCCTTAACTTCTGATAGATGTATAAAGAAGATTATTTGCCTTCCGAGCACTAATATGCAAGTGTAGTCCATGAGGACTTGAAGAACCAAAGTTTTCTAACTATGAAGGTGTGGATAGAACAGAAAAATGAGCTAAGGAAGGTAAATATTTCAGTCATAGCTTCCCTAGTAATACCTGATGCAGCCTTACAGGGTGTGCAACAGTCTGTTTCAGTGATACGGGTTAGATTTTGCTACCACGTGAGGCACCGTGGAGATCTGTAAATAATTTAAATTTATATATATATTAAAAATCAATACCTGCTCAGCAGGGCACAGTCAAGCTGCCCTGCCAAGCTGCACAAAGAGCAGGGAAAAGGCAGACCTGCCCATCCGGTGGGAAACGGGCTGGAAGTGTCTGTTATCTGGCGAACTTGAAGAGCTGTGGCAAGGATGGAATATCATTCTTATCCTGAATTTCAGGGGATGTTACTGTGGGTGCCAAATTTGTGGGTTGCTGTTCTCTCCAGTAATCAACCAGTCTGCAGGATGATGGCATGTATCCTTCTCCAGAGAGAGAATAACCTCTGCCTTCTCAGCTGTTATTTTAAGAAAATGCAAGACCGATTAAATTGCAAAGACCACTGATGAACAAAACAAGCAAGTGGATACAACTTGTACTTGCCAGCTGCATTGTGGTGATTTTGGGAGTGTGTTAGGCAGCTATGCTGCAATTACATGAAAAAATCACAATCTAGAAAAGAGCAATCAAGGCAAATTTGTGCTAACCTCAGTCTTCACAGGACCTTTAATATATCTGGGGCCATTTGAATAGCTCTTTAAAACTAGTAAGCTTTGGCTCTGGCTTAAGGTATATAAACTGCTTAATGATGATGGTTTGTTTGTAATCCCTTTCCACCAGTAGTAGTGGAAGGGAGCCTTAAAGGAAAGCCGTACTCAAATCCTGCAAGATGCATTTATGGGACTGCAGTGCTTTGCTATTCATCTGAAACTTGCTGCTTGCCACAGCAGACTGACCATGCTCAGGCTATCAGTAGTCCAACCTCTGCCACAGTACCCAACAGCTTAAACCCACAAAAACATTGTGGTTTAAAATATCTACCTTTTTGTAAAATAAGTGATAATTTGTCAATACTTTTCTTCTACAGGAGCAGGTTAACCAAGAGAAACTTCATCAAGAAAGCTTTTAAGCCTCTGTTTCGGTAACATAGTGGTCACAAAATAATCTGCTGCATCAACAGCATTCAAAGGAAGTTCCATTGGCATGTGCTGACTACTTGTAGGAAGGGCACATCTGCACTGTAAAGACCTCACGACAAGAGACAGGATGTGGGGATTTCTCATTACAGTACTTGAGTCAAATGCAAATGTTCCATTAACCAAAACCAGCACTGGAACCTCTGATCCAGTTCCCTGGCTTGCAAGCATCATGCTCTCCTGAGTTTGCCTGTGGGCATACACTAGGTATGATAGATGAATTTACAAATCCTTTTGTCCAAAATTGCACGGCCTAATTGAGAAGGAAACCTGGTTGTCCCTATCACATCAGTGCTAGCCCCGACCTGCTGGAGACCAAACATTTGGATGATGCGTGCAGAGGACAGACCTGCACTAAGGCAGATAAATGGCCAGGAGGTGCTGGGGATTAGGCCTCTTAGGAGCATGTGAAATAATAGAAGATGGCAGATGTCTGCTAGTACATGGTTTTATTCAGTTTTATTTGAGTAACACTGTTACAGTGTGCTTATTTCAAAGGAGAAGTTAAAGCCTGTATGATAGGATTTTGTTGTTCTAAATTGAAACTCCTTTTATTCTGTTAATCCTTTCACAGGCTGCAGGCTCTGTCTGCTCTTTTCAGGCACACAGTCCACTGCTTTATTTCCTGCTCCTCTGTTCTGACTCTTGTACTTGGTCTGACTTCTCTACTTCCTTAACTTCTGACTTGTTCTCCTCTTCTCTTGCCAGCATTGGGATATGTGGGCTGCATTTCATTACCATGAAGAGAAACCTCAGCCTCCCATACCTTTCTCTGTACGCTGCAATGATAAGGCAGAAGTATCAGGAAAAGCCTTCTCCTAGGGTCTAGGTGACATTTTCAGTGGGATATTCTCAAAGTGAGCTCCCACATGCTGCCACACTCAAAGCAGCCTATGCAGCAGTACAGCTGTGTCCAGGAGGGGATTACAACCAGCTACTTTTGCTGAGCTTCATATTGCACCTTCCTCTTCTGCCTTATTCCCTGACATCAGGGACCTCGAGCAGGGTTTATTGCAGGGCAGTGCTGCCAGGTGAGGATGTGGGAAGCCCACAGAGAGCTGCAGAGCAGCTTTTTGGTGGTTCCCACTGCATCTGCACTGGCAGTGGTGCATGGGTCTATGCGGAACAGAGGCTCAAACTTCCTCCTTGACTGCGGGACATCAGCACATAAAGGAGCTACTGTGACCCTTGAAGCAAAGGAGAGAATGCTTCAACCCTCCTACTAATTTCCAAAGAGAAACTGAATGCCAAACCTACCTTGAAGCTGTGAGAGGGATGTGGAGGAAACCCCTGTGATATTCCCAAAATGCCTGGATTGCCCTGGTAAGAAAGTGCAGCGCTGCACACTGATTGCTCTCTATAAATAGTGCAGCTTTATGTTGTATTGGCCCTTGTTATCTGTCCAACATCTGGTTTCTGTGCTCTCTGGATATCAATATCCTGACTCGGAATTTTACCTGCAAATGGCAGAAAACTGTCGTTAAATCCCCTGATGTAGAAATGGGCAGTGTGTAAAGCTCTGCTCTGAAAGCATGCTGGAAGATGTGGGGGGTCTTCTCTAGGACACTGTGTGACTGATTACTAACAGAAAAATTCTGATTTTAAGGAAAGCAACTGATAGTGGAGACTGGTCTGTCTGTAGCAGCTCAAGGGGCAGATGCCAGCCCATTCAGCTGATTTAATGTTTGTCCCTTGGCTGAGAAATCCCACAAGTGATAGCTGAACCTCTGGTAGCGCTCTCACAGGGCCCTCTACACCTGCAATGATTTTCAGTATTTACCAAGAAGAAAAGCAGTTACAAAATGCTGCTGTAAAGCTCACCAACTCAGCTATAAAAACATATAAAGAGTTCAGCTATGTCGAGGAGCGCTGTGGGTCAGACAAGGACAGTATCACAGATACAGCTTTTCGGCAGCCCACTCTTCAGCCCTACTCATGCCAATGGTAAAGACCCCTGCACCAGCTTTGAAGCATAATTTGTTTAAGGGAAAATGCTGGAGTTTTTTCCTTTTTTCTCCCCCTAACTCTATTCTTTTTGCTCATTGTGATTGATCACTGTGAACAGATTATTCAGTCTGGAAAATTCATCAGCAACTGCTGCCCAGTGGGAAAGCCTTGTACTGTCCATTCCTGAAAGCTGTCACTCCTCATGGATGTGTCACTGCCTGAATCAGAAAAATTAAATAAGGCATGAGTATGCAATTTCGAGAGCTACATAGCACACAGAAGGATTTTTTTGTTACACAAGCCTAGAATCTAGCAGAAGACACCAGCCTGGAAGTTGGCACCATCTCTCTGACCCCCACACTGCTCCACACTCCCTGCTTACCTTGCACAGCATCTCTTCAGCTTTTTGCTGTGAAAAATGTTCCTCCTTATTAAAATTAAAAACTTTGTTTACATGTGTTGGTGTCCTTGCAACCCTCAACTATGGCTACCAAAAACCCATGTGCGCTCTGCACCAGGCAAGGGACAGTGTGGGGACTTATGGGGCAGCATTACACGAATGAGCAGGTCTGGAGAAAAGACACAGCTTGAATTTGATTGCTCAACTGCAAAATAAAGCAAAACCTAATTCCCACTCTTGCCTCTGATTTTCTTCAAATTACTGGGTTTTATGCCTTCTGCTCTGATCCCACAAAGATGAGCCCTGCAAAAGTGTCCTCAGACTCAGGCCAGTTGGTGGATTTTGGACTGTGCTTACACACCTTCTGCAAACTTGGGAACCATTAAGAGCATCTCTAAACTAGGCATCACTTAATCCTTGACTTCTGAAGGGGTATAATGGGAACTTCAGTATGCTAAACTTTTAAGGTAAAGCTTATTCTTCAATATTACCCTGAATAGTAAAAGGCTATTCAAAGTGTTCAAAGTGCCTTCTTGAATTGAAATTCCAGGCAATACATATTTAAAACAAAGCTATACGAAAATGGCAGTAACAAATCATCCAAATACATCAACTATTGCGCTATAGCTCAGGTCATGTTACTGAGAAGAAAGATTGATTCAGAATCTCCTATAAGGTCTACTGCCATTGCCTAGGATCTTACACAACCTTATTTTGGATGCAGATGTAAACAAGACATGAACTTCTTAGCAAAGTTTGTGGTTGTTGCAGGTTTCACACCTCCTTGATCAGAAATCATTCAATCTCTCAAGTTTACATTCTTCTGGCTGTAAATGTGTTAGCATATTCTGTGTAGTTAGTTTTACCTCTTAGCATAGTAATCTCAGCATTTACATCTCTCATTCACATCTCTAAGTGGCTTTATCTCTGTTTTATCAAAGAATACAAAGATAGGCTATGGTCAATGAACTGAGGTGGAATTTAAAAGCAAAAAAAAGGTATTTATGATTCCTGGGGTCTGTACAACTATTGCACAATGATATTTGACTTAAAGCTTGCACTTAACTCGAAGTGCACTTTGGTTACTAGCTCAATCTGAGTTTAAATGAGATTTACAAACACCTATCAGCTCAATATGCACTTTGATAGACACCACTTAGGATGCTGTGTTGCTGTCCTCATGTATTTAGAAACCAGTGCTGACTTGTGTCTTGACTTTATTTTTAAAGATATAATTTATTTTTAAAGAACATGTTTACACAATTTTACTGAGGAGAACTAGAAACTCCTGCATTTCCAAAAGAAATGGCAGCTTTTCTTGCAGTTATCAAATATCTATGATCTGGGAATTTAAGGACCTGTTGTAATACGATCTCAAGAGTTAGCAATATTACTATATAACATTCCTATGCAAGTATGAATCTTGTATTTGCAAATATCACAACTATCTTTTGAAATTAAGTGTCTTCAGAATTATGAGACTTCATGTTGCTCACTGATGTCTTTATATATCAAGTTTATCTAAGCAGTTGACCAGCTGTATAAAAAAATTAATCAAAGGAATGCTGCTCCTGCCCCTGAATAGAAAAACTTGTTCATAGAATGATTTTAGTACACAGAAATATAGAATTAAATTAGCTAATCCTGCAAAATACATGTTAACACAGACTTGAACACCCCTACCATAGCAGTGTATAGGACCCTGGTTATAATACACACTTTTTGTTCCAGTTTTACAAGAGATCAGAAATCTGTCTTCTTCTTCTTCTTCTTTCCTAGTTTCCTAAAGTAACAGACTTATGTTTGAAGCATGTTCTTTATAAATGTCACTTTACAGAAGTTTTCTCCTCGGTTTGGGGTTTTTCAGTTCTGGTGCTTCTGAGCAGCTAAATCTCAGCCAAGAATTCCTCAGGCTATTTCAGAAGGCCTCAAAGGGAAACAAACAGATTTCAATATGGTATATTCATAGACCTGTCTTCAAGGAGGTTCTGTGAGTTGATGGTTAGAAGTGAATTTGCTCCTTCTGGCCTTTGTGTGCCACTTTCCCTGTCTGAAATACAGAGGATGATCTCTACCTGCTGCAAAGGGCAGCCAGGATGCTGCTCCTGTCCCCTGCCCAAGTTTGGTCAATGACAAGTATGTTCATTTTTAGATTAGTGGTAAAATGAGTGAATGGGACTGGCCCCCTGTAACTTCAATTAATGAGAACAGATTACACTTGTTGGCATTACTCTCTACTGTGCAACCTGAACACAGTCAGGTTCATTCTCACCCGCTTCACTGCCAACTGCCAACCTCGCTCAGGTATGTGGGCAATAAAGGATTAATGTGTTTTGTACCTAGCTGCTTTAATTTAATTTAAAGCCTGATCCTGTGAGGCAGTGAAGTCCTCTGCTCTTGTTGCCTTCAGGAGGATTTGAGGGACTTGGGACCAGTTAAGAAAAGGGTCTTTAATTTTCTGTCGGGAGCACGAAGGAGAGCTACTCCTTCTGTACACACTCGTAATATGTACAGGATTGGGCATCTTTTGTAATAGTCTGCTTAAATCTTACTGTGTTGCTAAGGAACTGGCCGTGTCCACAACCAAAAAACATGGAAAAAAACATTGTATCCTACTGGTTTCTGGCAGAGTTTACCATAAGAAATGGCTTTATTGCAACAAGATCTACTAGCAGGAGTACAAAAAAGGTAATATGTCAGCTTTTTTTAAAAATTACAAGTATTTTAATTCTATCACACACATGGAAATCCCTTTCAAGCTGAAGGCTAGGCATGTGAGGACACCACCAGAATCAAACACTTCTTTCCTTTATTCTTTAAAATACTGATTCAGCTATTTTTAAATTTACTTGAGTCTACGTACAGTGTTTGGAAGCTTAACAAGCTTGGATACTCTCTGCTCTTTTGTACTAACTAAGGCTATTACTATTTTCAAGACACTTATAAAAAGAATTGATTATGTATGTTTCCAAAATGTATGGCTTTTCAAGTTTTCAGACTGCATTTAAAAGTATTAGAAAAAATAAACTTGTATTTATGGAGACCTAGAATGACATTTCTGATACAGTTTCTTATCCCTTTCAGGACATCAGAACTGTCTGCGTTGTTTCAAGTTAGTGATAAAACAAGGCTTGACACCCCAGATACCAAAGAATAAGCCTATTATCAAAACAGGACAAAATCTGGGCAGAGAAAAAAATAAGCCACGGGGAAATAGAAATGAAATATAGTTTGAGGTGACCTCCCTTAAAACAAGCAAGTAAATCCTGTCCTATTAAGCTCTCAGGAGAGCTGCTGAAGAATTTCAAAATAATCCAGACAAGGAACTCAACCCCACATTTTCATTGTTGCCAGTCCTCTTCCAGCAACTCCCTAAGAAAAAATGATCCCTTGGGTGTTTTGTATGAAAGGATGATTTTTTATGATATAAAAGCACACACTTTAAAGCTGTAAGTCCTCATTCTTTGGCAGTCATTATCTTCAGGTTTATGGAGAAGCAGATATTGATCCTTTCCAAGGCACAGGTGGGCAGGGAGGCAAGAAACACTCTTCTGGATTCATGAGCCTTCTTTGTGGGGCCTGACCAGGAGCAATCTCACAGTACAATACTATTAAAAACATATTATATATGGCACCTGTTAATATTTTTCTCCTTCTCTCAGGACGGTTGCACAATTTAACAGCAAAAAGATGGAAGACGCTAAGGAACTGGGAGACTAGCCAAGTAAGGATGTATTTTCTTGTCAGACCTGTAGCTTATAATGTCATGCACATGTACACAAGTGTAATGGCCTTTTCACAAAAATCCCTGTTTTACAGAGAAGGCGTTTCAATATTCAGACCTCAACTTTTGTCCTCCACTGTCTGGATGCAGCTCTATAAGAGAACAACTTTTTATACCGACTGCTCATCCCTGCGTGATTTTTAACCCAGAGTTAATAACGTGCCAATGTGTTGACCAGTGTGACCATTAGAAATTTTGTGACAGGCAGCCTTGTGACATTCATTGCCATAGATCACATTAATATTGTGGATTTTAGCTCTCTGACCCAATGTATTCAACAGAATGAGATTCTTCCTTAACTTGATTTCTCCTGGTATTTGTGGATGTAAATAAGGTCCTTACATTGTTCAAACATAATTTTTTGTAGTATACTATATTAAGATGTTTGGCCTGATCTAGATTAAGCGGCTTCATGTAACTGATGAAAGAGCTATTGTTTTTCACAGCAGAAAAACTGCCACTCATCCAGATCACTGACCTATTTCTTTGAGTTAGAAGTAACCTTTCTAAAGTTTTACTGATTTTAAATGGTATGTTTTACACTATTGATATTCCAGTCCCACATTTGAAGTGTGATGACGCCATTATTCAAGGATCAGATAAAAAAAAATTCAACTCAATTTTCAGATGCAAAAAAATTTTAGTTCTCTGTAAGTTGGTAGTATTCTGAAGAAAGTGTTAAAATGAATCAGAGCAATTCAGCTCTGGGGGTTATTCCATTACCCAGTGATACAGAAGTTCCTCAGGTTTAAACATCACCAGTATACTCCTCGCCACTTTTCTTGCTCTGAGATCCAGTGGAATTTGTCTCTATTGCCTGAAAGAGATGATGAACCATGTCTAGGAGCAAGAATTTAAACAGCTCACCCTAACACTAGACTGGTTCATATATTACTCTGCAATCAGAAAAACAGAATCTACAAGTTCCTGAAGATGGGAACAATTTGTAGACACTTCAAATCTTGCTTTTTATCCCTGACTTGCAAAGGCCAGTACCAGAAGAAAACATTAGGAGAATAAACTAATACTGCATAAAGAGATTTTGTGGAGGCTGACATGAATAAATGTATTTACCACTATACGTGTTTTTCCTCTGCAGGACAACAGGGCTTGCATATTCTCTGTGCTTTCTCACTATAGAGGGATACAAGCATTTAAAAAGGAATAAGGGTGTTAAGATGCTCAGTCAGTGTTGGATTGCTGGCTCCCTGCTCTTTGCCATGGAACATCTGCTAAAGAACTCTTTGGAAGACTTCTGGGTTTTTCAGGACCAGCAGAAAAAACCAACACTGTTAGGATGTTTTATATTTGGGGCACTTCAGTACTGACAAATGCCTTCTCATTTTATCATGCTGCAATCAAGATGACAAAAAAGTGTGGCAGCTAGTAGAAATTCCCCCCACAGTACAACAAAAAACAGGGTCTCAAAAGGAAAAGTTTGGCACATGAAAAGCTGCAAACAAAAAAAAGCTAAACCTCCACCAAACCACTTCTGCTTGTTGTAAGCCTGCCAAAGCAGAACAGACTTTCTCAACAGAAAAGGCTACATTATGCTAGAAGGAAATGAGCTGCAAGGCACAGGAAAAGGGAACACGAGTGGAGATTTATGGCACTGCTGAAAGCAGGCACTGTACTGGCAGATCAGGAGTAAGACACTTACCAAAGGATGCTACTTTTGTTAGTTCATCTATCAAGGAAGCAGTTTCTGTTGTAGGGTATCTAAACTACTGGCATTTATTGCAGAGAGCTCATCGCTTCAGCCTTGTGCTCAGAGTCACTGTGTCCCAATCAGAATTTTCTACTTTTTTAGAAGGCAGGAAGATAAAACCCCCCCCAAAAACTAGCAGAACTCACCCAAACTAAACCCGCTCACACCAAAACCATCAGTCAATGAATACCTGATAGCTAATGACTTGGAAACAGAATTGTGTGGCAATTGTTGCATAAAAGTACAAATTTAGCTTTTTTTTTTTTGCTCTTCATATTGTACATGCGGGACTTCACATGCTGAATTCTCCTTGATACAGACTGCAGCAGAAAGGCACATCTGTGGACATATAAAACCCTTTTCTTTGTCCAGAAATACTCAGTAAAGAAAAATATAAAGTTAAGGCTTTTAAGGCGCTTTTTTTCCCCCCCTCCTCTGCCAGGAATTTCTAATTACAGCTCCTTTTTAGACTTCCTCTGTAGTAAGTTTAGTCTCAGAAGTAAGCTGCTACCCCAGAGAAGCTGCAGAATCTCCCTGAATTTTTACCAAGCTTAATTTGAACTTTGCCATGGTTTTTACTTTCAAGTGAAACTGCAGCTTGTTTTCAGCTCCCTAAACTCAACCGAAAGGCTACCCCAAACAATTCTGATGGATAACTGTATATTGGAACAGTCTTGAAGAACGTGGGAACATGGTATCACCCCTGAAATATCATGCCTTAAATATAACTTGCATTTTGGATGAGCATCTCTAGCTTTCTTTTTCTCCAAATGCAGGAGCGGATCTTTCTCAGTAGTGTGAACCTTTTTTCCTATTGGGTACCATATCAAATTATGGATACCTATCAGCTTAAATGTACATATGGCACCTGGACATGTAATTTTCAATAGTTTTGAATCTGAGCCTAAGCCTCTGGGCTATATGAAAAAAACATTCACAAGTCCCTCAAAAGTGTCTTTGTGGTTTCTCACAAGTAAGGAATATGTGCCATTTATCTTGAACAAAAATTGACTGCTGACTTTACTAAACCATAATTTGCATTTATGAGAGGACAAGATACTGAACTACATTTCTCTACAGTCCAGAGCTAGATCCTGAACTATCGCCCTGAAAAAAAACCAGTTGTGCATCTGTAAATACTTTGTGTGTTACATCATTAAGAGCCATGTGGAACCAAATGCTCAAAATATCAGTTATCAAGGTGTGTAACAGATAAGAAAGGCTGACTCCTTTCTAAAGTGTTTAGAAACACTTTTTTTTTGAGAGAGAGAACCATTGAAGTGTAATCTGTATTACTCTCACAAGTCAGCGAACAAAAGTGTCCTGAAACTTCAGTTAGCTATAAAAGTGAAATGCTCTCGCATGGATTCAGAGGGAGAAAATTCTTGCTGCAACACCACTGTTTTCTGTGACTCCGTGTAGGATCACAGAAATGAGGAAAAATCATCCAGTGATGTGGGTGGGGTTTTTTGATGTTCTTTACATACATCTTTCTTTCTGCTGCAGTCCTGTAACTTGGGTACTACTCCAGTGAAGTCGATTGGGTCTGACTAGGAATGATCTCCTAATGATTTGATATGTTACTTGATACACAGATGAATCTGATTCAATGACCAAAACCCAGTCCACTCAAGCAATGGTGGTACATGAAACATGATCAGAGAGGATACAGCAAGCACTGGGCATTAATACCTATCCATTTCCACTTGCAAAAGAGGAATATGAACGCTATTCCCAGTTCCATGTGTTCTTTTTCCCCAATGTTAAGCTAGCAGCTTGCTGAATCCTGTACTAGGTTTCTGCGGATAAAGACTATCTGTGGGATTTTAAGGGATGTTAGAAATGCAAGAGGCATAGCGGTAAGGAGACAGCTAACTGACACACAGGAAGGCTGGCAAATAGTTTTTTGTTAATTACAAGGACGAAAAATCACATTGGAGTGCTGCACTTGGAAGTGATATTTATGCAAATAAAAACTTCCCTGTATATGCATATGCAATTATTTGTATGTAAGTGTGATGCCAGGCAGACATAATGACAACCAAGGCAACTTGGCTGTTCCCTTGACGGATTATCATGGTGTGGGCAGTAACGTGCACTCCATACTGGGACAACCCTGACATAAGGAAGCATCTCTGATGTAAGGAGGTTCTTTAGCTTGTAGGCATTCTGCTGAGACCATCCACTGTGTGGCTGACTGACGTCAGCTATGGGGGAAAGTAAGCGTGTGCTGTTGTCTGGGCAATGTGGACAGATAAATTCCAGAAAGTTACTTTCAGAACTAGCAATAACTGAACATACTGCTCAGCTGAACATAGTTTTGTTATTATCATTTGACCTGAATCAGGAACCAGTTCATAATGGATCCTACATCAAATTCTTGTGTGAGTAGAATAAGTACTGCAAGCATTTTTTAAGCAATGCCAAGTCAGCTGATGCAGACAACTTGACTGCCTGTGCTCAGCAAAATAAGGAGATGTATTTAGTTTGATCTGACATATTTTATTGTAGCTGAATTTGTAAGTCTTCTAGTAGGTCTTTTATAGCCTGATATTAAATCATTCACGAGTATACAAAAGATTTCATCGTAATTCAAGTATTACCCTATGGCTACTTTCATGCGGTTTTACAACCACATAAATAAAGGCTTTAAGAGATGTTTAACTGTTTGTTTTACATAACGTTACTTGATCTGTAGTAAACAGTCAAACAACCCTTTTTACATGTGTTATATATGCAATTTGTGTACACAGTTAAATATACATTTCTAATGTAAGAATGGTGTATTTTGTTTTTCCAACCCAAAGAACCAGGCTGGTATCAGACATTAATCAGTCTGCACTTTCTAGTTCTTTTACTTTTCTAAAGAACAGTGGAATGTGTTAGAAATTACACAGAGACAAGTCATGGAGCTTCTTACTTAGCTTTTCATCTACACAGGCAAAACTCCAAGGAAGACACTGTATAGCTAATATTCCTGTGCTCAAAGAAAACACATGTGCAGTAATCTTAATTACATACACAGTTCTACAAATGAGATGTAAAGCCAGTTATGTGTATGTGCATGAAAGAACTGTTCAATTAAATACAGCATTGATTTCTGTGTCTGCTAAATAAAATCTAGTGTGGATTTCGAACAATTACATAGTATCTATAAGTTATTATATAGGAGATAATAATGCATGTATGTCACCACTTTTTAAGCTGTATCACTTCATCTAAGTATTGGCAAGCTTGATTTGTGGTGTATTTGAGCACATTAGAAGATTATTAATGTCTGGAGCCCATGACAGATTTGTTTTCATTGTATGTAACCATGTTTGAGACAGAGCAGTTTGGGTGCTTCTACAGCAAGTCTCAGGCACTTTCCAAAAGTGCTCTTTCTGTGGCAGAGATGAATTGCCAGAAAGATTTGTTACTACTACTAAACACTGTTCAGTTTTACAGTCATTAACTACCAGTCTCTCTTTAGAGTTAAAAGGTTTTTTACTTAGTACCTGCATTTACATGAGGATGCTCAGAAGAGGTGTCTTCTGCCTCAGCATGAAATAAAATTTGGAAATAGCCTTCTTCTGTAATCAGGCTTGTTTGTAAGCAAGTTAAAAAATATAAATGAAGTAATGAAGGACAGACAAGTTGTACGAAAGCTAGGCTGATGGAAGAGATCAGGAGACTGTTCTATGGGGTGGATATAGGACAGACATATTATATTCCTAATTTGATGTAGTTTATTATGCTATTTTTTCTGAGTATTTTTTTTAGATGAACTGGTATTTCTTATGGCAAAATCTTTCAAACCTCTATAAAAGGAGGATAAAAATTGCAAAGGATGAGTTTTATGAATGCATTAAGACAGCATAGCAATTTATTGTGTTGACAAATACCTTGGTTGTAAAAGTAGGAAGAAAATTGCCCTATACTTCAAAACATAGCAAGAAGATTGAAAAGGAAGACCTGTTTTCCATAGCACAGGGTATGGGAGCTTCAGGACAACTGGCAAGATATAGGCTGTGCCCTCCTTGCTCCCTGAACCAGTACATGCTCCGTATTCACACGGCAGGCTGAGCCCCTCCTTAGCTCTAACAGCTAAAGGCACGGCATGTTTAACCTGGATGGCGTGATGTACCTGTAAAGGTTGTTTTTATTCTCTTGGCTGCAACTGTGATGGGCTACTAACAGACTACAAAATATTGAGAGATCCTGCCATTATTGGAATACTATCAAATACGGTTATAGTGGTGATAAAGGTGCTACCACCCCCAGGCCTTCTCTTTCACTTCATGTTGTGTCTTTCTGAGTGCTTCCTAGCACAATCTGACTCCCCAGCTCTGCAACTCATACAATGTCTTATTTTAAACAAGCAGAATTAGTGTACAGAAGGCAACCACAAACTTATTAATCACATATTTATAAGCTCATATTTACAGTATTTTTCAAATACTGCCTCATGTTTCCTCTTCTTAATTACTAGAAGATTATAATTCTCTATATCCATCTTGCAGCTGATTGGAGTTGTAGAACAGTCAGCTAAACCAGAACATTTGGTGTAATGTTGGCAGGTCACAGCATCGAACTTCTATTTGATAACATAAAAATATACTCATACATCTTCTGTACCTGCAGCATTTTCAGATGCTATTTGAATAAAGATAACCTGCAAGAACATTTAAAGAAAAATAAGAAAGCATAATCTTTATGTCCATATAGAGCAAGAAGAGGTTTTTTCAAAAGCAGTTTCCGGTTTTCTTGGTGTTGTCAAGCAGTATGACTTTGCTGTGGGATGCATCAGAATCTGATGTCTAAACCCTCGAAATGGGTTTCCCTCCTCCACTCAAAACCAGGAAATCCAATATGATGGCTGACATAAAAGTCCCGGTCTGTCCTTTGGTCTGTTCCAAAGGCTCTGACACACTGACTGCATCTGTTTTTTCCCTGCCATTCAATCACCTGGAAATAGGTCTTCTGCCTATGTTAAATTCTATCAAACAGAAAATGTGTGAGTTAACTGGTTGCCTGATATCAATTCGGATCAGCTAGTTAATTTCTTTTTCTGAAGGAGTCTTAAACAAGATTTCACTTAGTTAACTCCAGTAATGGCTTGCAAGCCGATCTGATGTATTTTACAGTGTCCTCCGATTTCAGGCTGTCATGTTTTATGCAGTGACACCTACAAAGCTAGACTAAACTCTTACTACATACCGCTTTGTTCCAGAAGACTTTGATACATGATGTAGTTTCATGCATCTGCACACAAACAAATCAAACTAAAAAATAGGATCCTATGATTGTGTTTCAAATGTCTTCTATGAAAATATGGGGGAATTTGCAGAAAAATTTTTAGGCTTTATGTGGCAAAGCAGATAACCTTCTCTAATACTTAAACCACTTGAGAATACTACAGTTTATAATAAATGTCAGTGCTTTTCCCTGCTCAGATGTCCTTGATTTGATGAGAGGCTATTTCACAAGATTTATTTCGGACAAGCATGACATATATGAATTCTGCTTGCAAGATGTTGCAAATAAGGTTGATAAAAAGTTGACTGGGAGAGAAGGGTAGCAGTTTCAGGACATCATTCTCTAATACCTAACAAACAATATAGATGCCATAAATCTTCCCTATGGCCAACAGCAACTAAGGGAACACCTAACCCTGGAAGTGCCTTACCTACAGCACTGTGCAGCACTCAGTACAAGGTCATCTGTGCTCCACTGAGATCCAGAACCTAGATTTTCCCCGTTAAATATGCTGAGGGATTCAAAATAAAGGTATGTTTGTATAGGTAGAACACATCTTCCCACAAACTGGAGATATAGATTTTAGTGTTTCACTATGGGAATGGAATGAAATATTGTCCTTTCATATAGCAGTCTTGCTCACAATAATCCTGTTCAATGGCATTGAAATTTCCTTTTTTTTTTCTGCAAGACCATATCCACCTACACTGGACATAAAGGCATACATGACTAAGAGCATAAAATTGCAGTAGGGCATTATGATCACCTATAGGAAGCATGCAGTGAAGTCCTCTTCCTCAAGCTTAGTGACATCAATCACAGAGATACATCGGGGTGTCCCAGCCAATTCTGCTACTGAACAGTGTATTCCCATGGATGTAGCAGATCTGTTACCGCTCTTACCCCTCTGTGCTGCCATGGAGCTTGACCCAACTGTCGCTGCAAGTCTTTTCCACAGGTCTTGGTGAAGGTGATGGCTAGGTCTTCCTACGGGGTTTTGAGGCTCACTGGCTTAGTACAGGCTGCTTGTATTCACCTGGGCAACTTTTCCTTCCCCACGCTTGCCCCCACATCTCCAGCCCAAACGCCACAGTGATGGAGCACACCGAGGGACGGTGCTGAGCACACCCTGCCCCAATTTCCCTGTTTTGACTCTATTATGGGAGCAGCAAGCTCAGCCCTGCTGGCTGACTGCTCTGCCAGTGATGGCTGCTGCGGGACGCGGGAGAGCATCGCTGCCAACTGGCGCAACAGATTCTGCGGGTCCCGGGACACTCTGTAAGTGCCTTCTGAAAGCTCACGCTACCACCTTCACTTTGAAGAACCCCGATCTCAGATAAACGAATCAATCTGGTTTAGCCTTAGAAGTAAGCGCCGTAGAAGCCTCAACAGCTCACCCGTCATCAGGAAAAGACTTTACGAAACCTCACGATTTTGCGTTCAGCTGAATGACTGGGCAGAGCGGGCTTACTCCAACTGGCACTTCAGCACAGACCGTGTGTTAACAGCGACAGCGGCTCGCCGCCCAGCTCGCCGCTGGACGAGCCGCGCCATACCATGCAACAGCGGGCTGTCACCTCCCCGGTACCGCACACCTGCCCGCGGAGCGGCGCATCGCCGCGCCGCCGCCCGTCCCCGCGCCGGCCGGTCCCGAGCCCCCGCCCCAGCGGCAGCACAGGCGCGTGGAACGCGCTGTCAGCGCTGCCGCGGGCGCGCAGAGGCGGGACGCGATGCCCTTACCGATGATGATGGCACAGGCGCTNCCCTCACGGGTGGCGGTGCCCGAGGGTCGCGCGTCCCTCGAGGTGCGGCTGCCCCCGGACACCTGCAGGTGTGTCCCCAGGAGCCGCAGGGACAGCAGAGCCAGCGCTGTGCGGTGAGGGCTAAACGCCGAGTGGTGGGCTCGGACATTTGGTGTGTCGGGCAGCGGGTCCTGCCCGGCGCCACGAGCCAGCCTGGCGCCGTGCCGGGACCCCCTGACAGAGCCGGCCCCGCACGGGCTCCGAGGCGGCCGCCTCCTGTTGGGCTCTACTCGTTGAGCTAGTGCGATAACGTAAAGAACAAACATTTTATTGCTTGTCGTCAGTACTGCCAGTTTAGCGCAGTTAAAACCAGCCCAAGATTGGCTGGTGTCCGTACTTTTTACGTTAGTTTCTCCGCACTTTATTCCCACGTTGTTTCACACTTCGGAAGGGATCCAGCCGCAGCCCATGGGGCTGAGGGGGCTGCCGGAGCTGCCTCCTGTCTCCCCTACAGCCCCCCGGGGCTCGCTGGGCAGGCAGCGGCTGCTGACGAGCTACAGCTGGGGTTATCTGCCGGGGAGCTTAAGGAAAGAAATGTTTCCTTTCCTCACACAGGGGATGGAGCTTAAATGTTGGGATCTGTGTCTGTTAGCAAATCTTTTGCTCTGTGAACAAACTATCTTCACAAGAATGTCAATGAATGAGGTCTCCTCTGCTCTCATATGACATCAAAAAGCTGAATCGTAGCTTGGGAACCTGGGCTCTTTGCTCAAGTTGTAACAGCCAAGGGTTTATTAATGGAAATCGCCAGTTTGTTACTTGTTTTTAAGATGAACACCTTCCTGAGAGCATTTCTATGTTCAGAGAAGACCCCCGTGTGAATGACCTATTCTGAAAATGCATAGGTTAGAAAATTTTCATAAGAAGATTATGTGGTAACTGACAACGTGCATCAGTGGGGCAAACAGCGAGGCAGTGGGAATTGGTTGTGGGGTGGAACAAGGAATGTCTGGTTCTTCACCTCAGTGAAGGAAGTTGGGAAGTTTCTGTGGTGACATCACTCTGATTTTCTTTGACTTTAGAATGAAAAGTATGACCTGACAACTGATGAGTCTTTTGAGAAAATCCGTGGACTGTTCTTAGAAAGCTGATAATTGTAAGTGATTTTACTTTATAAAGCTGCTTTATACTGCTGCTGTTATAGAAAGGCTTACTGATTTTCAGAGGCTGAGGCTTGTTTCCTAAGCTAATCTACTGCTCTGTTTGTGAACGAACTGCCTCACTAACCACTTCTAAAATGTTCTTTTATTGAATTACTATGTGATTTTTATAAGAAAGTTTACGAGAAGAGTTACTTTTTGAACTATATAAACAGTACTACTGTTCTCCTTTTAAAGACTAGGAAATATGTGCAAAGACTGGAAACAAAGTTGCAGGTGTTCAAAAGAAACCTGATGTATTAGGTGTTTCTTCTAGGTGGCTTAATTGACTGCTTCATAGCTATGCTTTTTACTGGTAGCAACTCATGTATATTCTAGTAGGTACCTCTGAAAGTCTCTACATATTAGCCTTATACAGACATTATGATTTATTTTGCGAAAGTTTTCTATGATAGTCTATTTCTTTAGTAAAAGCTAAAAAAAATTAGTTTGAACATCATTTAAAAAACACAAAAGTCAAATATGTGAATGAATGGTGTTTCTAACTCTACTTCTAAGTTTCAAGAACCTAATGAAATTTAGGATCAATTAACCTTTACAGAACAACCACACAATCTGTTAAATGAATGACACTTAGAAGGATAACACTGCACATGTTCTCTTTGGCTATGGTAAAAATGTTGGTTTGCTGTGAAATGTGTATAAGCTTTGTGATATTGTGAGGAAGATAGAAATCCCAGTCAACTCTCTTCTGCAGATTAGTGAGCAACAGAGCGTGCTGGCTATGGGATGATGAGAATGAATAGTAGAATTCAATTAACTCTAATAATATTCAACTCAACTGATCAGTAGCTGCAGAATTTTTTTTTTAACATTCTGGCCAGTTTAGAGGGCTTTGCCAGGGAAAATGCTAGATATTCATATCTGAGTGCACTCTGCCTGCTGATATAAATATTTTGTTCTGTAATTGTTCGTCCTTACTGAAAGCCAAGAGGAACAACTAAGTGTCCATACCGATTTAACTGGTAATAAGAAAGGAAAAACCTAACAGAAAAGCACCAGAACTCTCTCCTAATTAGGAGAGGTAGTCAACAAACTAGTAAAGCTGTGAAAAGCAGAGGAACCTTAAAGCATTTTGTCTTGCTATCCAGTTTCACATTGGGTGCATTTTGAACAAGGCTCTTAAAAGAGCTGGCACCGGAGACCCATGCAGTGAAATTTCAGCTTCGTCGCAGTAAAACCTTCTGCAGCAAAAACATTAATGAACTGCCACATCTCATTGTAGCTTAGAATTGCAGGATATCGTCTATTACACCTTACAGTTTCTGCACCAGATGCTGGTTTGTGAGTTTGATCCTTGAGGGCAGCATTGTCCCCTTGCCTTTGTGTGGGGCTATTCCCAGGAGGAACAGGCAGCCTTCGGGGCTGGGCAGGGTGTGCTTCCTGGGCAGCTGTGCTTCCATGGGCTTCTCACACAGCAGAGCCCAATGCTCAGCTGCCTGCCCAAGCAGAGATCTTAAAAATGTCCGTTTGAAGGGACCTGTACCTTTGCCCTGAGAGTTGAAATTAAAGATATACACTTGCCTTTTTCTCAAGATGCTTAGCATTACTTTCATAGGTGCTTCTTTGTGGTATCTCTGCCAGAATGTACTTCCTAATGCGGGTCATAAGCTTGTGAGCAGTTGTCGGGATCCAGGGGGTGTTGGTGGGGTGCTATGACCTCCCCGAACCGACTACAACAGGAAGTCGCTCGGCAGCCACTGCATTCACACAGACACACACACAAGCACCGGATAGCTTCTTCAACAGGTCAATGGCAAGGAGGCAGGAAGGGTCTTTGAGTGGACTTCCACGGCACAGGTTTATTTGAGCCCCACGCGTGAAGGGGACCAAGCACCAAAGACCATGGAGGATGGCGACACTTTATATAGGGGGGTGGGGAAAGCATCAGGGACAGGGGCGGTACATAGGTGGGATTAGGGTACAGGAACCAATGGGGAAATCTGAGTGAGTGGCAGGGAACAAGGTCCAATGGGAGAGTGGGGAAGGGAGAGCTTTCCAATGAAGGCGCAGACAAGGTACAAGGGGGTGGGGAGGCCAACTGGGGGAGCAGAATTGGGCTGTATTTCCATAACAGAACACGACATTCTGGGGGAGGCTTTTTTAGTCACTTTAACCTGGGGAGCTCTCTCGGGGTCTGTCCGTTGCACTGGCTCCCACAAGCAGTTTCGCCTGGTTACTTGGTGGGCAAATGGGGTTTTGGGTGCAGCTGTGTTGGTGATGAAGGAGGATGGTGGCTGTGCAGCAGCAGCACAGTCCCTTGCTGCCACATGAGACTGACTTCATACCATGTGGATTAAAGGTTATGGGCAAGGGCATGCAGCCAAGAAATCTGTGCTAGTAACTTAATTTAGGATTGTAGTCCTGGAGCTGTGTAGAGAACTTAATTTTTCTCATTTGTCCCTGTAAAAATTCTTTCCCCAAATCCATATAAAGAACACTGATTTACTGATTATTTTCCCAATGCGTGCATAATAATTTACTTTCCTTTTCAAAGTTTTAAGCGTTTCACTATTGCTGAAGGATTAAGCAGGTGGCTGTTTACAACACAAGCTTTCAATATGTCCACGTCCATAGCAGAACACTGGAGTGTAAAACAGCAGTGAGCCAGAAACCTGTTGGAAAAGACAGCAGTGACAATGGTTGCCCACATTAACTGCCAAAAAACCCTCTTTCTTTATTTTCTTCTTTTTTTTTTCTTTTTTTTTTTTCAGGCTGAGTGCCTGCCTGCTTCACTGTGTTTTTTGCATGAGGGTGAAGAGAAGACTTTTCTCTATTTGTGGTAGTGTTGGCTTATTTTAGGTTGTGTATTTTGTCCTATTGGTAATATAGTTTTGAAATGAGCAAGCCAGAGGGCATGTACTTTCTAATTAATAGTTATCTGAGGCAACACTAAGAGCAAAAAACTCATTTAAATTGTTTTGGATCTGAACATACTGTATCTACTTGAGTGACGAAACGTTAGAAAGCAAAAAAGCCAAAGTTCTTTGTCGGAAGGCAATTGCTGCATAGCAACTGCATAGAGAGGATGCAGTGAAGCTTGCATGTGTTCTCTTTTGTTGCTATTTTTGTCCTAATTTTCTTCATGGTCTGAAATGTACAGAAATTGTCGAAGTTGTTGGAATTAGTTATTTTATTCATTGCTACTTATGCTTTAAAAAAAAAAGAAGTAAACAATGCAGTTTGAGTTTTGTATTTTGGGAAGGAAAAAGGAAAATTAATATGCTATTTGTGAAGGGATGCTGTGACTGAGTTTTCAAATGAATGTGATCTTTGATATATGGAAAGGGAGCAAGGTTAAAGAAATATATAGATTTGCCACGATAGCAGATATGCTTCCCAGTCTCACTCCGTTTTTGTATCCATCTAAACAAATTTCTGCTGTCTAAATATATAACCAACCCTACAAAACTGAAACATACAATAGTTATTAAAACATAATTCAACTTTGAATTTAATGGGTTCCAAGAACAGCAGCTGGGAAATAGTTACTTGGAAGAATAACCTATCTTGTTGTGTGTCATTAAATAAAGCAGTGGGCTGGCTGGTTTAGCAAAAGGAAATTTGGAGAGTAATGGAATTGTAAAGTGTTTCTTAATTGCTAATAAACTTGTGAATAAGGTTTTCCATGTCGTATAATGTCTGTGGAAAGCTCATACAAAATGTGGGAGACTGATCTTAACTCTCCTTTGGATGTGCCCGGCACAAGTGCATGTTAGAGGGGTTTGGCCACCCCTACAGCTCACAGCTGATTTGGGCCTTTGGGTCCCACTGAATGGGATTGCTGTTACTCTGTGTTTCATCACACTTTTGTAGCAGGAAAGAAACTTGTAGAGCATTAGGATTAAGCAAGAATACAAACAGGAGAAGGCCACCCGCTAGTGGGAAGTGACATAGGTGAGAGGGACTCCTAGGAAGCCTTTCCTCTTTAATGTGCATGAGTTCCAACAGGTAACTCTAAATCAAGCCCAGGTGCAGGTGGATCAGTTACTTGTTGAAAGCATCCTACTCTCCATCACCGTTCTCTATGGTGTTCAGTCTCTAAGACAAAGGTGGAAAATGGTGTCCTTTGAATTTCTAGTACTATTTTCTATTGTACATCTGTTTTCAGAAAGCTGTAGTAGAGGAAGATGCATAAGTATGTGACTCCTGTGTGACTCCCCAGTACCTACACAAGAAAATGGGGGATGTACATTTGAAAAGGAAGGGCAGAATCTTTAATTCAGTAAAGTAGGAAGATGTCCAGAGTAGCTTTTATTGTGGATAGCTACTCTTCTCTGTAATAAGGGCAACAAGAGAGAGGTTCCCTCAAGTGTGGAACTGTTCTGAAGTTATGTGAAAGAGGCTCATGGAATCATAGACTATCCTGAGTTGGAAGGGACTCAAAAGGATGATGGAAGTCCAACTCCTGGGCTTGCACAGAACACCTCCAAGAATCCTACCATGTGCCTGAGAGCACTGTCTAGATGCTTCTTGGACTCTGGCAGGCAATGGTGTATATCTTCTGAATTCTATTATGTATTGCATTTGTTGGGCATTGGCAAGAGCCATAGGTGAGGTTGACTGTTTGGGCTGACTGATGCCACGATTCCATGATCCTCTGCAGGATTTGGGAGCTTTATTCTGTAATTTAGGAATCTCAGGAGATTCTAGGCAGTGTCACTGTGTTTTCTGCTCCTCTAGCAGAAATGTGGGTCTTATACACAGCAGAGGCTTGCCTGGTATTGATAACTCCGTAGCTTCTGTAAAGGACGGTATTTTGACAATGTACAGAAAATTCAGGGCCAGCTGCTTCGCTGCCTTTGAACAGCATCCTTTTATCTGTAGATTCTGGTGACTGAAGTGTTTGCTATCTTTTAGGTAGATAATTCATCAGGTATGAACTGCTAGACACTTAGATACCATTAGACAAATACATATCTGTGCAAAAACTCTTTTTCTAAATTTCCATCTACATGAAATGGGTAATTTAATGTTCAAATTCTATCATCGCTTCAAAGACTTTTCATGACAACTCATAAATAGATGAGTGTAAATAAATTGTGTAAAGAGCTATTTGTAGGTTGTTCATGAATGAAGTTTCTGGAGGCAGAGTTACTGAAATAATGTAGTTTGAGTTAAGCATTGGTACATTTGGTGTGTTGTCAGAGTACCTTGAAATGCAGGGCGAAAGGGAAAGGATCATCAATTTCAGAATAAGCACTTGTTTTATGCATCTTTTCAAAGCTCTCTGACAACACTGTAGTATTTCAACATTTCACCACTATAAAAAGCAAAAAGATTTTCTTAAATCACCAATCTAAATTGTGCCTGTTGACTCAGGCATTTAGCTTGAGGTTCACTGGAATTTTTCATATCCTTTACAGAAGGAAGAGAACCACCAGGTCCTTTTCCTTTTTATTGCTACCTACCCTGTCCTTCCCTATTCTGCATATGTATGCTGGATCCTTTCTTTCTTTTTGCACCACTTTTTCAGCTAAACATCAGCATCCAAACTTTACACCATTTCACCAGTCAGCTGAGATCATCCTGAATTTTATCCCTCACTTCTTCCTTTGGTGAACCCATGAATGTTTAGTCTCTGTTTGGTCACTGAAAGTGAATTATATTGGTCCTTGGATAGATTCCAGGGGAATCATTTAGAAATTTCTTTCTGGCTTGCCAGTGCATTTTGAATAATTACATCAAGAGGGACAAGAATTTTTTATTAATATTTTTAAAACTAATTACAAAGGTAAGATGACAATTAGAACTTGGCTCTTATTTCATATCTTCTTGCTTATGAACATAACACATTTGGCAGAGTTAAAAGCTCTAGTTTAAAGGAAGCTAGTTCATCTCTACCACTTCCTGTTTATCTACTGAAAGAAGTTCCCTATCAGACATGAAAACCACGACTTGCATCATCCCCTCTTTCTGCGAACTCTTGTCAGAGAAGCACACTAGATGGCACTCTGGATCTGTAACTCAGTATTTTACAGTAAATGTGATCTCAACTGCCTCCTCTGATGATTATTGTAAGTACTTACTTTTTGAAGTTTGGCATCTAAGTTTACAATTAAAATTACTGTAGCCGTAAAAGTCTTGTGTAAGTGGCTTTGGGTTCATGTTGTCATTAACTCCCTCCCCCCTGCCCAGTAGTCCTTCAGCATATATTTGTAAAGCACAGTTTTAGGTATGCCATTGAGGGAGTAATCCAGCTCTGTGAGGGCAGCTGGGACATGTTCCAATGTTGGCTGTGTGATGCACTTGTATATCCATGTTTGATGCATGAAGAAGCAAAATAAGAGGAGCAGAGGATGGGGATCATTCTGCCATGTGTTCGCCTGGTCTGAGTATGGCTTAGATGTAATTTGAATGAAGGCATGAAGGATGATGAGACCAATCATTATTACCATGATCCATAGGTCCGTAGAAGAGGTATAGTCTGTGCTAAAGACTTCAAGTAACATTAGTTTTGCTAATGGCATTAGCTCTGGAGTTCTGTTTCTGATTGTATTTAAGTTGCCTGAAACCATACCTACTGCTTCATTTTGATAGCATCATGTGACCACAGCTTGGATCTACTGACTCTGCTCATACTGGCTGCTCTGTAGGCTCCTGCAATGGTTTGGGAAGTGGAGTCTGGACACTGCTTTCTCTGGGGCCCAAAGCATGTCTGTATGGCTATGTGGATGTGCTGTGGGCCTGTACTCAAGGTGATGGGGCAGGACAGCTTTCTGCATGTAGGGGGCAAATCAGCTGCCAGAGGAAATCTCCAGACTGCTAGTTCAGTGATTTACCACTGAGACATGATGGGGTACATTGCTGCCTCCTGCCTTTTTGGATACTGTCTTCCTGATAGTTTATTGTGTTAAGGCAAAGTCAGTGGTGCTTAACTTACCCTGTCTTGGCTTTGCCTTCAAAGGGCAATGCTTAGGATGCCAGTTACCTTCATTCATCTAGGATTTTAGAGCTCCCTCTCAACTCTTCCTGACCTGTGAACACTCCTGAGTCTTCCAGGACAAAATAAAACAAGTTAGCTGAGCCACCTGGCAGTGGTTTGAACCAACTTGTTTGATTTTGCCCTAGAACTGACTAGAAGTGCTTACGCAGCCAGTTACTGGGACTCAGCTGTAAGGTGTTAACAGCAGAGAAACAGAAAGGAACAGCTTTTTAAAAGGCCTGTGAACTGTGTGCCCTGGGTGAGAGGCTTTATATTAGGCTGTTCACTTTCCCTGGAAGAGATAAGGTGTGCTTCTATGGCCTGTTCCACCAGAGGAATTAAATAAAAAGCTGTCATGTCTCAGCTGTACCTTTCCTGCAAAGGTGTGCTCCTTACCTGTGCAGCACAGATGAGATTCCTGTGCCTAAGGTGTCCAGTGGAGCCACACAATGTGTTTTACAGGGCTGCTTGGGGTGGAGGCTCCATTGTAGAGCCTTATTTTGTCGTGTGTTTCAGAGAATGGGGAAGGCAGTTTGGCACATTAGCTTTTCTAATAGCCCCTGAAATACGAACGTGCTTTTTGTTCCCACGTCTATTAATAAGGTGGTGCATCAATTGGATCATGGAATAGGAAGGAAATTATAACACTTTTTATCTGTACAACATTATAATTTTTGAGAAGAATAACAAAGTTAGAACATATATCATGCTGTTCACTTAATGTATTGGTGAATATTTGCACAGAGAACCACAAATAAAGTAGATTCCCCTGTTGTCCAGAAGCAAATCTGTCTCCAAGATGAAGAGTTGTCTTACAGACAGAAATCTATATTTGGTTTAAGTGCATTGTGCTTAGAGTTCACACATGTCCCCTCCAGTACTTACTTATTAAATGAGTTCACAGAAACTACACTGTAAACCTGCTGGAATAATTTTTATTAAATAATTTTCTCTGGTAAACAGGGAAAACAGAGCTGCAAGGAAGTTAAAACCTGGGCTTGGCTTCCCCACTAATGACAAACTCAGGCCCCAAAATTTGCTGACACAGAGATGACAGGCTCTCGCAAGTACGTTGGGTCATCCACCTACCCCTCCTTTCTGGTTGCTGCAGGGTATGGGTGCACTCAGACAAAAAGGACTTGGTTGCTTTTGAGCGTTTTTCTTGCTTTTTTTGCTCACACATAAAGCAGAGCAGGAGTGAGATGTAGATAATGCTATACACCTGTCCCATTCAAGTGCGCTAGACCAGCACCACCAGACCTTTCTTTCCTCACACTGCTTGAAGAATATGGACTCCAAGAGTACTGCAGCACTTATGGTTTTCTATCAGTTCTGGGTGGCCATTTTTAAACTGTCAGTCTTGAGTGCGAGTGCTTCCCAGTAAGAACAATTTGTGTTTAAGGAAAATCTGCTTGGGAGCAGGGATGCTATGGGTAGGTAGGATTGCTAGTGAGCCCATTCACTCACATCTGCTATATGCACCAGCCCAGAAAACAGTGAATGAACCTCAGATACTGGTGCATAATGTGATCTAGGACAAATTTCTTACCTCTCTGGACTTGGTTGCCTACCTCTAAACCAGATGTTTCCTTCTCGTTGTAATCTGCCTGGAGACTTGTATGTATTACATTATCCTTTGGTATTATCGGTGGTGGACTTTTTCAAGAAGAGGAGGCACAGGACACCTTTTCTTTGTATTAGGCTTTGACAGTACCATCACAGGGGGACAGGATTTGCTGTGGAGTGCATCATCACAAACATTTTTGATGATAGCATCAGATTTTTCTCCTGCTTGCCCTTTTCCCTTGAAGGAGGTTAGGCTCTTTGGGTGTTGCCTGAAGAAATTCAGGAGGTGGGTGGGTGCAATGAGATTTTCTGGCTGCACCTCTATAGGGTTACTAAGAGTGCGGCGGGCCCTCAATCCAGATAGGGAGCAGCCTGCACAAATGCAAGTAGAAGCAGAAGATTCTCCAAGGCAGCGTGTTTCTTCTTTCTAGAGCAGCTCACCAATAGAAAAGAAGATTATGTTGAAAGTAGCTGGGCTATTCTGTGTATGTGTGCATTTGGCTAATGATCCTTCATGTGATCACATCAGCCTCACAGAAATATGCAGTTTTGGCTGGGTGTTGGTATTAACATGCTGTCTGCACATCACAATAAGGAAATGGAAGGGGAGTTTGTAAACTATGAAAGGTTATGTCCCTAAAAGAAAGGAGGACCAGAATCTGAATATCATCCTTTACTTGTAATCTCACTGATCTGTCTTCCAGTAGTATTCTGTATGTTAACAGAGCAAAGGCTGCTGCTTTTTCTCCCAAATTTCAGTGGCTTCTTTCTGCCTCTTTTCAGTATTCTGCCTTTAGTACTCCTTTCTTCATACCCTGCATATGTGCTTCCATGCCTCCTGACCATCTTCATACTCCTTTCAAACTTGGAAGATGTGGACAGACAGGCATACGCATAGCATGACTGCAAATTCTCATTTTATTGGCAAATCTTGCTCAAAAGTGTTCAAGAGCAGCTAGTCCTAAAGTACTGAGGTGCAGAATTCTGGCACTACATGGTGCATAGTGTTGGAAATATTGATAATTTAGATCTTGTATCACCTGTGGAACTATAGAATAACAGACTGTTCAGCAAGTGCTGTTTATGAAATGTGCTTAAGTGCTTTGTTGAACTGGAACCATGGTCCGTACTGTGGCATATGGAACCTTTTCAGCTGCAAAGTCTCAAATTGTTAAGTCAAGTCCTGTAGTGTTTTAGGAATATCTCAGGAAGCTGCTGACAACTCGGACAAAATGGTGTTTTTCTACCTGAGTTGTTGGCCATTCAAGCTGAGCTCAAAGCAAATCTTTGGGGCTTTGGGGAAGCCAGTGACAAATCAAAGAATCTTGTTTAAACTGGCTGTGGCTGAATGCTGCTGGAGGCTTGCTTCTGAGGCTTGATATATTCCTTTAATTCACAAACAACATCTGCTTCTTTTCACTGACAATTCTTAAGATTACCTCTTGAAGGAAAGGGAGCAAGCATAATTTTCTGCTATGCTGGTGATTCTCAGTGGAGCAATCGCAGGTGTGTGCAGAAGGCCAGAGCCAAGATGAACACCTGCATGCTGCCACAGCTGCATGCTTTACCTACTTCTCTTTGGTTACCCAGCAGTGATTGCTGATGGCACCATGTGGTACAGGATTTCAGGATGCTCAGCTCCTAAAATCTAAAGGGCGTGGTTAAATACTTTGCAAGGTCTAAGAACCAACATCTATCTAGATGTTCTTTCTGGTACCTGATGGTAAGTGCTACCAATACTTAACAGCATCTAAAGAGTAGTGCTTCATTTCTGCTAGTCTCTAGTCACTCTATTTTCTATCTTCATATACATATCTCCTGTCTGTTCCTCCCAGTATACCCACCATGCCTTATGTGCATTTTATCTTACATGGACAAAGAATAAGTGGACCTGGGTAGTAGTTATGTTTGACTAGAGGCTTCCTGTAAACGGCAACCAAAGGGCCTAGCCCACCCCTGTGGCACAAGCTTTTAAAGTCCCATTATTGCTCTGAATCACACCTTCATCTCCACACCCTGAGTCATAAATTAAAATAAAACTGTGGGAAATAATAAAACCCAGTTATATGAATGCACTTTTTATTATAAGAGTTCTTTTTTTTTTATTCCTGCTTTGAGGCCAACTCATCATCTTTTGTTATGTTCATTACAAAAGGGTTTGCTCCAGTCCCTATTAACTTGAAGGGAAAGAAATCGAGTGCACAGACAGTGAACACAGAAGAACAGTTCCTTGCTGGCATCCATTCCTTTGTCCTCAGTATTCCTCGATCTTTACCACAGCTGCTGTACAAGAGCCTTCTGGGGCAAGCTGGGTTACAAGGAGAATTGGCAAGTTTGCAGAAGAGGAGGGCAGATCAAGTCCTCTTTAAGTCCCATATCTAGCTTCTGGCCTGTTTTTCCAGGTACTCCTGACACAGCTAGCATCCTTGTCAAGCAAGTAAGAAACAGCTTTCAGCTTTGCCCCAGCAAAGTGAGAAGTTTTCCTCAGTCACAAAGAGGTAGAAGATGAGATTGGATGGGGGGAAAGAAAAAGAAAGTAGAAGGCAGAAAGCTTGTTTATATTTACTAATTAGAAAAGTAGATTGTTTCCATTTAAAAAGGAACGCTCTACAAGACCATGTTTTTGTTAAGTATTTAGGCTCTGTAGATTGGGGAAAGGGGTGGAGCCCTTTTCTTTCTCAGGCTTTGTAAATTAAAGTGTTTCTCTGTTGACTGAAGCTTGAGAAATTCCTTTTCATCTTCAGTTTTAGATCATACTTGTTGATCACACCAGTACCAGGACTCCTTGCTCAAGATACAGCACATAATCTGTGCCATTTTCTCTCACCCTAAAAAGTAGCTGAATGTACAGAAACTGAGTCCTGGACCAATACTCCCCTGAAGCCTCGCATCATACTGACAGAATTCCTTTGTGCACCTCTGGCTACAGTTTCCAACCCCCCCCCCCAACTCCCACCACCTTTTATTTCTTTTCATGTGTCTCTGCTTTCTCAGATAATAGCACAGGCCTTAGCCTGTGCTCTAAGAATAGTCTGATATTCAAGATCTGCCTCTGTTGCAGGACTTTCTACTATTCTTGTCACACATTTATCTAGGTCATCTTAATTTCTTTTGGCTTTTCACAGAGCAGGTGCTTCAGAGACTACAGCCTGAAGGTCTGATGGAGCAGGTGAGTCAGAAGGTGGCTTCCTATTTACTCAATGGGGAGAGGATGCTGAAATCTTTATTACAGATTTGCTGTGGCTCTTTTTCTGAATTTTCTCATAGAGGCACTACTTAAAAAGGTATTTTTATGATGTGGGCTTCTGTTACTCTAAAATTCTGCTGCCACCAAACTTTCTGTTTGTAGAGCACCCAGCAACTCTGTGGTGGTGGATGACTTCCCAGTAGATTTTTATATATCTACTTCTGTCTGTTTCTGAACATGGATTAAATAATCCTTCATCATCAGAAATGCATTAAATGTTCCCTGATGGACCATCCACAAATCATTTAAATAGCTTTCTTCTGATTTATTGAATGTCTTTTGAGACATGTATTATTCTCTGCTTAATAAACCATGCAGGATCTTAAACTGTGGCAAGTCTACTTGATCTCCAAGGATGGCATGTATTTTAAAATTGTTTTACCCATAGACTCATCAAATCATGAGATATTTTCTGCTTCACTGCTAGGAAATAAATAGAAGTTCCTGTCAGGTAATAAAAAACCCAGCAGACCAAGGAACTGGTTCTTGAAAGACACAATAGATCAACAGGATACCCCCATGTGGACAAAATGCCTGGAAACTGAGAGTCATCTGAAAATAATGTACATGATGGTTTAAATCTCTGGACACAGCTGTGAAATCCCTGCAGGTATTTTATTCCCTGTTTCTCAGTAATTCAGGTGAATTTTCTAAGGCTAGTATCTGGAGAGCTCCCATGGAAACGAAAACTAATGATAGGTAGAAATAGAGCTGAGGGAAGCACGTTACAAAGACTTCATAAAAACTCCTAATCCATGAGATCTAGCGTATTCTGTTGAGGATATTGAATAATGGATTTGCTGACTGTACGAACATAAGGCGTGTTACAGGCTCCTTCCACTTACTGGCATTCTGGAAATGTTCATCCAAGCTCCAATGCCCACCCTTTTTTGGTACTGAGTTATTGTAAGATATATTATGAAACTGAAATACTGGCTGCTTCATTCTTTCTGTTTCTGTGGTTTGTCAGAGCTTCTGCCTTTCTGAAAAGAAGTGTATTAAGGGAAGTGTTTTAAGGGAAGAAAATGATAGCTTTGAATCTGGGTGTTTACCCACAGGGAAGCTGTTCGTGGTCCTTTTCTTTATGTGAGTAATTGGTCTGGTCCTGGGCACTCAGTATCTAACATTTTGCATACAGTGAATGGGTGAATGACTTATATCTATGACAGTGGGGCCTGTGGGAAGATAGAACAACTGGGAAAGTCAGTTCTTATAAATCTATAAAAATAGCTAAGAGGTGTAATGTACTGTAAAACTGCCACATTAACACACACTGGGCTGTCTTTTCATTGTTTTGATATGCAGCAACAGCTTTAAAGCTGTTTCAAAAGGTGTTATAAAGCTTTGTTTCAAACGGAGGATATTCCAAATCCAAATTTTGTTTCATTTTTATGTGGTTTCAGAAAACTAAAATTAACTAGAATACATTTGCATTCACTCTGATTGTCACAATTACAAGGCAGGTGCAGAAATAATGAAAGTTAGTTTCATTTAATAGCGAAGATTCAGCAATGTTTGTGCTATCCTACTGTCTATTTTTTCCCTTGTAAGTGAGCCAGAGCTTGTGACGCACGATCACTGTCTTCAGTTGCCTGGTCTTTGCCTCTCTTTCCCCATGTCTCCACGGAGTATCTCAGGAGAGCCTAGTGTGTAAATCAAGGAACACTGAGAATCACACATGCAAAAGGGTGTCAGTGCCCAAAGCAAATGGAAGCAAGGTAGCCAAGTGTGTGTTGTAAGCTGACAAACACCAGTGCTGTTTCATTCCTGAGACAGCACCTCAGAGAGGCATTTGATGGTCAGTGGTATCTATGCTTTGACTCTCCCCATTTAGTTCACCCTTCTTTCTCTGCAAACAAGCTCTGGACTGCTCCTTGCACCCCCAGGCTGTTCTTCCTCCTCCTCCATCCCTTTCAATAGAAAAGGCTCTCTTGTTGTCTTTGTGACTTACATTCATTATTCTCTTCTTCGTAATTTCCATCCTCTTCCTGACAAGGAAGGGAGGAGGAGGTGGTAAAACCCTGAGGGGACTAACACCATGATAAATCAGATTGCATGTGAAGAGATGCGTAGTGTTTCCCCTCCTGAAGTCCACGCAGGAGGACAACTGTCAGGGCCTTTCTTGTGTTACTCCACTATCCTCCTGTACAGCAACAAGCATTTTTTTGCAACAGTTCCCAGGGAAGAGGTAGCACAGAACCCAGCAGAGAAGCTCTGTGGTGTGACAGACTCTTATTTGGACCTGTTGCTCATCTGCATGATGCCTAGACTAGGGGGAAAAGCAGTCCCAAAAGGGGGCCAAAAGCAGAACAGTGTCCACCCTAATAATGGCTTATTTTACTGTTCACTCTCTGAAAAGCGAAACAGCTTGGAGTGGTAAACTTACCTCACTGTGTTCCCCTGAGAAAGCACCCTGACCTCTCCTCCTGTGTATTTTTTGGTGGCGTATGTATTCTGCTGTGTTCATAAGAATGAATTTCTGCTCTGTGACCCAGAAAGCCTGACTGGAGCAGTGTCTGATGCCTACCTGGCAGTTTTCGTGCTTTTGTGCTTACTTACGTGTGAAGTTGCTTGGCTTAGGCTGACTTCTTGCCTATCTCCATGCTAGCACCTGTGTGCCATCCTCAGCATATCACAAGTGATATCACTTAAAGGGGTGGGACTTCAATCCTTTCCTGAATTTTCAGTTGCTTGAAACTGAAATCAACATAGAGGGGGTTTGGTTTATTGTAGTCTGTATAATTGAGCACTGATGACAAGATGCAGCTCATGCTCTTTATGAAGCTGTCAAGGGAGGACAGCTAGAACAAATGTTTCCACTTAGATTTATTGCTGTGCATTCTGGAAATACCAAATACATATCATTCCTTAGTGGTTTAGGCTTGTGTCTGTCCAGCTGTTTCTGGCTGATTGTGTCCTGGGGCTCAGACCTGCAAAACAGTGAACAGTCAGGTTATTGTGGAGAACTCAAACTCCCTAACACAGAGATTAAGAAAATAAAGGTTTCAACAGACAGTTAACTTATCATTATGCATGTATTTCCTGTCTTCATGAACTTTGTTTAGTGCCAAATGTGCTTCTGGTGTTTAAAATAATATTAAATTTACCTTTCAGGTAAGAAATGCCTTCTGAGGGTAAAGTCTTCTTATGACTGAGGTTGTATGAGAACCAAATAAATTCAATGTCCAAAGCAAATCATGCTTAGTGTTTTAGTTCCAAAGATGGCAAACATTTACATGCATTTAGCCTGTACTTCACCCTGTTAGAGAAATAAAGCTGAGGAGGTTTGGATCTACATTTGGTTGTTAAAGGGAGTTGTTTTAATGGTAGTAATGTAGTCTAGGAACTTTGCCCAATTTCTATTTGTTCTCTTTCTGGCCACTGGAAATATTCTCAGGTCTCTTTCTCAGCATTAAAATGGGGATCATATGTCATGATTTTTTGTGTAAAATTTGACATCTGTGTGTCAAGGTGATTCTAGAAAGATTGCTAAAAATGAGCAAACCACCTCGGAAATGATGACCTGCAGGTGATGCAGACTGCTGTGATGTCAGTAATGGCTATTTTGTGCAACTCTTCTGTAAGAGCTTGTTACATTAGAAATATCAAAATACTTCTGAGATTGACCGAGAAAACAATATAATCTTGTTTCCTTTAACTGACTCTGCTTTATGTTAGTACAGTGTATATCTAACTGATAATTTTTCTTTTACGTTATGGCAACAGACAGTAACTCTAGCTGGAAAGTATCATCAAAACAGTATTGATGCGGAGAAGAAGGATGAGTACTGAACAGCGATTTCAAGTGGTGGGTGTTAGAAATTAGTCCTACGTTCTTTTACAGTATAGGTAGTCCTAGTTAATACCCAAATTTCAATTTTAGTGGTAGTAATAATTAGATCACCCTGATTATCTTGTGTGATAATGCACAAATAGGCATATTTTGCCAGAACTCTGGAATTGTGATGACAGGAACCATAAAAAATGGGGTGAATTTAAGTCTGTATGCTGGGTTCTGCTCCTTACTATTTCTCTCTGCATCTCTTCCTGTGCTGGTAAGAGAAGGGCTGGCCTATTCCTCTCTTCTGACAAGAGAGGCATTGCACACATTCTTTTCCCTCTACTCAGAAGTGAGCTAGGGTCAGTACTTTGCTATGTGAGACAGCCTGCATTCTTTTCCTGCACTCTTCCATGGTTGTCTTTCAAACAAACAAACAAACAAACAAACCAACCAACCTGAAACAAAAACCCAACTCTTCCCCCTACAAAACCCCACATTTGCCTAAAGCAGGCCTATTTCTGTTTTTGTGGTGTATAAAACAGTGATTTCACTGTTGATAAGGCAGCTGAATAATGTCTACCTGCTTTCCATTAGGGTAATACAGTATTTATTCCTTCCTGGTAACCCACAGCTGTAGGGGGATTTCATCTGCTTTTGCACCACTCTTTACTAGAATCAGCCTCTCTCCTGTATTTTCCTTGGAGAGGGGATAATACGGGGAAAGCATATTTGATATTAGTATTTTCTATCTTTTTTTTCTTCAAACATTGTTTTTCCTCTGATTCCTGTACAGGAGCCCACAGTAGTCAGAAAATCAGTTTTACTTAATGGCAAATGCAGATAAAGCTTGCTTATAGGAGAGCCATTTTAACTTTCTTAGTACTGGCCCTATTGTAGGATTTGCAGAGGAGAATATAGACCTCTAGTGCCTTAATTTTTCGAAGTTCTAGTGTTGTAAGGGTTGCAAAAGTTTTCATCACAGCTTTCTTGGATTTACTTTCACTTTTGGGATTCCTCAGTTACTGCGGATCGCATGTACTAAATGAAGGGGTTTGGGTTTGTTCTTTCCTTGTCAGCAGCACCTCTGAGGGACAGTTCAGCACTTAAAAAGTTTTAAATGCTGAAAGTAATTCCAAGGAAGAATTGAAATATTAATGTAAACATGAGTGTCAAGAATTTTGAAGTATAACGCCCCCAATGTGATTTCTGATATGAAACTGTTTTGGGACCAATGAATGCCACTGAAGGATCTGATTCGGTAAATGGAGAGTAATGCCAGGAGATGCTGGCAAACCAAGTGTTAAACTCAGTAAGATGTATTTGGAGGATTGGGGCCCCAAATGTGATTCTCTGGTTTCATCTTGAGCTGTGGGTGAGTAGGTGTATGCTGTATGACGGCAAGGTTGCTGTAGTAATTATTCATTAGCTTTAAATAACAGAGTAATTATGAAGTTAAAATTCATATACCTCAACACACCCTTTTTTTCCTAGCTTTTCAGTTTCTGAAGAATGCCTACAGCTGTCTGCTTTGTGTTGTAAAACAGGGCGCTAGCCCTAGTTGAACATGGTTACTTCTTTGATTTTTGCATGCTCTTTGCAACAAGAATGTTAACTGGGGTGAAAAGGTAACATGAATCAGGGAGGCAAGCACTAGAAGAAAATAAAAAACTCATTTTCTCCTATGCCTCCAAGGATAAAGAAGATCACTCTGGTACTCATAAGCACATGTATACTCCACATAGGAGTTTCTCCCTGAAATTCTGAAATTATCTGGTTTTGTTTAAATTTCTGTTCACTTCTATTCTGGGGCAAAAAACAACTAGCAGAACAGAGATGAAGAGGACAAGTGGCAATATTTTAGAATGACAAGATCCATTGTGGTATTCTATATCCTAGATATTTAACCATCAGCTGCTTTTGGGTGACGAGGCATGACCAGTGTATTCACATTACATAAGCAGAACAGACAGAGTTGGAATGCTTCTCAATAAAAGTTCAGATCCAGGAGTTGGTTTATCTGACATGGGTTGTACCTGATTCAGTGTTTTCAAAATCTTGGAATGAAGTCCACAAAAATTACTCTGTCTTTATGTGTGTAACTGGGGACTGTTGCCTGTGATATGCTGTGATTATGCTCCACAGGTTCTGCGTGGCAGCTCTGATTTACTGCACTCATGAAGGGCTGCTGCAGTGCATGGGGCAGGGTGCCTGGCGTGTGATGTGCAACCTGTACGGACAGCAGGTGAAGGGCCCTCTGCACACCTGTGGTCCTGTGCATAACCGTAAAGTAAGATAGCCTCCTCCTACGCTGCCTGTGCTGGAAACCCCATAACCCTGCCTTACACATCGAGGCCTTCACCCTGTGAAAAAGGTGGATGATTTGGCAAGGACAATGTGCTCAGCAGTGCTCTCCTGGCTGGCTTGTCAAGGACACACTGTCACTGCTGGTTTCTCTTACTGAAGTTGTTCAGTTTGCTGTTCTCGACAATTTAGTGCTGCAACCGCTGGCTAAGGTGGTTCATTCTCTGTTTCTGGCGCATCATATTGTGAGCATGATATTGTGAATGTCCAGTGGAATGTAATGGAGCTTATGCCTTTAAAGGTATATCTAGCTCAGGCCCTCACACAGGCTAGGGTACCTGTGCCAGATGTCTTACATTGCAGATAAATTTTTGGTGCACTGGACTCATGGGATAGAAAGGTCAGCAACAGTACCATATTTGTTTGTTTTCAGATGTGTCTTCTTCAAGGTCCAATCTGGTAAGTCTGCTCCAGGATCTGAGAAAGCTTTCTGAACAAGATCAACAAGATGGTTCGGAGTTTGTAATCCCAGTTATATCTTAAATGTGAAACTAAGCTTAATGCCTAGGGCTCTTGCAATTTTTTTCTTGCCACCTGATAACATTTGCGACTTGGTATCAGTAAAGTGCTAATAAATTTGAAGTGAGTCACTTGATGAGTTAGGCAAGAACTTATGATCTTGTGTGGAAATTGCGTATAACGTTTTTTCTGTCCTAGTGGAGAGGATGTGGGCAAAGATGGGAGTCTAAAAAGACCCACATAGACCATGGATTCTGGTGTGTTCTGAACTCCAGAGCTGAAATAGTTCTATTGGAGTAAAGAGTCTGGTGCATTTTCCAAGGTGAAATGCTGACAAGACTGGAGAATTGGACAGACTTGTGGTAAGGGAAGAAATAAATTGTCAGAAACTGGAACTTTCTGAAGACAACTGTTTCTATGTTGGGAAGTACTTAGAGCAGATCTGTGAGACCAACCATTTGAAAACAAAGTGGTAATATTGGTTAGCTAATTCTTGGAATCTAATAGAGGCTTTTCAACAGTGAGTGCTTTGTTGCTGCAGTGTCTGAGTGCTCTAACCCTGCACTAGGGTTCGTGATATTTATTCTGAGATATCCTGTTATGTTGCAAAATCTGGTTTTAAGAAAAGCTGAAGAAGAAACAAGCTGTTGGATATCTTCATGGGCAACAAATGGTTTTCATGTTAAAAAAACTCCAAAACAAATCTACTTCCGCTAATTCAACTCCTGCAAAAAGTCTTTTTGCGTTGTCACTGAATAAAAAAAAATAACAGTAAGCTCTAAGGGAGAGCTTCTATCCAAGCAGCCTGGACAAGGTGATTCTTTTTTTCAAATCCTGAGCATTTTGTTAGTGGAGCTTTATCTTTGCCTGCTTCTGTTCATCCTCTTGCTTTTTGTCCTCAAAGCAGCACTGTTATTTTTAAACACCTTGGTGGCTTGGAAAAAAAATCTTGTTAGGATCTTTTAGTTACCATCTCTCTCTATCCATCTGCTCCACTGCGCCCTCCAGCCGAAATGGGACACACTTGGCCATGCAGTGTATAGGTGTGTGGAGGGCTGAGCAACAACTCAGTGTTTGATACTACAAGAGTATTTGAGACCTTATTGAACTAAGGTGAGTATATCTGTAAGAAATACACTAAGTAAACAGTGTTTTACACAACAGAAAAGTGGAAACTGGTACAAAAGTAATTGGTAACAGATGATCTGTGGTTGTTTGCAAAATGCTAAGAGTTAAAATAGAAAGTTGTTGTGGTTTAATCCCAGCCAGCAACCAAGCCCCATGCAGCCACTCGCTCACTCTCCTACCAGTGGGATCTGAGAGAGTATTGTAACAGTAGAAACTAGAAAACTTGTGGGTTGAGGTAAAGACAGTTTAATAGGGAAATCAAAAACTGCACAAAAAAGCAAAGCGAAACAAGGAATTAATTGACTGCTTCCCATGGGCAGGCAGGTGTTCAGCCATCTCCAGGAGAGCAGGGCCCCATCCTGCATAACGGTGACTTGGGAAGACAAACGCTGTCCTCCAAACATCACCTTTCCTCCTTCTTCCCCCCACTTTATGTACTGAGCATGATGTCAGATGGTCTGAAATATCCCTTTGGTCAGTTTGGGTCACCTGTCCCAGCTCTGTCTCCTCCCAGCCTCCCATGCACCCCCAATGTCCCTGCTAGTGTGGCAGTACAAAAATCAGAAAAGGCCTTGACTCTGTGTAAGCCCTGCTCAGCAATAACAAAAACATCTCTATATTGTCTACGGTGTGTTCAGCACAAAACTAAAACATAGCCATATACCAGCCATTGTGAAGAAAATTAACTCTACCCCAGCCCAAACCAGCACAAAGATCAAAACCACCTGAATCGTTTTCTTGCACAATATTGTAAGCTGCACACATGTGATATATATATAAATATGTCTCTTGCTCTCTTATGTGTATTCCTTGGGCCTCACACTGTATTGTTTCATAAACAGAATCTGTAAATGCCTATTGTAGTGAGCCTTTGGTTATTTTTATTTCACAACACTATCATGTTGGTTGGTTTTTTTTTTATTTGAAAGCATCTGAGAGCCAAGCAGGTCTTTATAGGAAGCGTGTTTACCTGTATTGCTGGGTTACTTAGCCAGTGGCCTCTGATCCTATCACACATTTTGCGTCCTAGCATCACAGTGACATTAAATCAACTTGAGAGTCATTTCAAACACAACTTTTGAGTCCTAAAGACTGAGGCCTCTATATTTGCAAAGCAGTTTTGAAAATTTGAATGCCTAGCTTTGGATGATAATGATGACCATGGTGGACAATCAGGAACACAGTCTTCTTCACAGGACCTATTGGTGCTTAGTATCTCTGAGAGTTTAGATGTCTTGGGCAGGATACCATGAACTAACACTTCTGTGGATCTTAGCCTCACACTGATGAAATTTACCTGTGATTCTTACAGACTGTTGATGTATCAGGCATGAACAGAAACTTTTCTCTTTGACTTTCAGTGCTCTGTACTAACCATAGAGTCTTTCTTCTTGTGTTGCTTCAATTAAATGATTGACATGCCAATCCATTACTACAGAGGTTAATGGATACATGGAAATTAATAGAGCAGGCCCTTGTGGCAAAACAGAGGCCTATCACACAGTTTCCTTTCTGATCCCCTCAGTTTTGACATTGAAAAGAAAAAAAAAGCTTTTTGTATCTTGATTTCTCTCAGAAACATCGGTCAGTAAAACTAGGATTTTTCAAGTGGAATGAATTGAGTTTTGTGCTTCTTTTTCCTTGTCTCTCCATCAAAAAACCCAAACTAAACCAAACTGAAAACCAGTGTGTGGAAGTTTCAATTATTTTGTAGATTGAAGTGAATAAAAATTGGATTATAGACTCTGAGAAACTGAGGATTGTAAAAGCAGAACTCTCATAAAATGGGTGTCTGCTTATTAAATAGGATTAGCTCTGTCATGCAAGTGTTCGAGTGTAGCAAGCACAAGCAGCAAACAAGCAATTTTCTCACCTTTGAGAATGGTAGAATGGTATCCTATCGTACTCCTTATGATGTCCTATACCATCATAACACTACCATTTCAGTTAAAAACTCTACACTTAAAAAAATAAATACATCCCCACCCCACTCCCCCTTGATGCAAAGACTTGGCAAAATTGCAAAATATATTTTAAACGGGAAATGTTGCTGGTAGAGTAAAAGAAAGAGGAAGATTTTATTGCTAAATTAGGAAGTAGAAGTTCATCTGAAAGACATTTTCCTCAGGAAAAGATTGGTAGATGTGAGGCAAGGTGATCCACTGCTGCAGTATAGCAGCTCTCATCTCTCACCTCTCCCCCATCCCAACACAGAGTTCTTCCAGGATCACAGTTTTTCTGTGTACCTTATGTACCTAGAACCCAAACAATAACAGCAAAGAATGAAGTTCTGTATGATGGTCTGGGTAGTAACTGAGGATTCTGTAGCCTCAAGGTATTTGATATTAGTGACATATATTGATATTGGTGCAGTACTTTGCCATCTGGTTTTTTTATGCGTTAGTTTACTTGTTCATTCCGGAATGCATGCTAAGGTTTTTCTGTTGGTGATTCTAGCTATTCAGTTTAATTGATTACAGTTTGCTCATAAGCCACATGAAATACCTAGTCTTCAACTCAAAAAAACTTAGTAAGAAAGAAAAAACCAAACATCCTTACTCTTGTGGGTTACATGGGCAAGATCCAGGAATTCAGATACCAAACACTAGTCATGTCATTGTGAAAAAGGAGGCTCAGTAAGGAATTGTTTAATACCTTCTCCATTCTTTCTACCCAGAGGCATGCAACAAAACAGAAGGTCAATGGTCACATGTTGTAACAAGAGATGTTTCAACCAGATATGAGAAAAATTTTTTTTTGCTAGGGTGGTGGTCCAGCACTAGAACAGGCTACCCAAAGAGATGACAGTCACTGCTCTTGGGGTGTTCAAATGCCGAGCCTTGACCAATCTGCTGTAGCTAGCTTTGTGCTGAGCAAGGGGGTTGGACTAGGAGTCTCCAAAAGTCCCTTCCAGCCTCAGCTATTCTGTGATCTGTATCTCATTCTGCATATCTTAGTTCCAGAAATTATGGACCGATTTTTATGGACTTACTATGGACCAGATTTTTAGGTACTGTGACACAAAAATAATAGATGGTTTTCTACTCATCAGAATATGTAATTTTTCTATGAAAAAAATGGGTAAATTCAGTAGACACACTTTTAAATAGACTTAATCCTGTGTTATGTATTTTAATAATTTTAAGCATAAGATTTTTCCTGTCTGTTGTCGTTTCCTTGATCTTGTCCTTTTGTGGGTGGTTACAGTCAGATTTGTAATTTTCTGTCCTGCTTTCCTTCATGTAGAAGGGACCAATAGTGTTAAAGTGCATGTAAACACTGTCGACTTCAGTTGTTTGGCAAGTGGGAATTATGTAGGATATAGGAGCGTGAAAATGGAATTTTCTTTGGGAGTTAGTAATAGTTTCCTCCCCATTTCCCAAATGTCCACATTCTGTATAATGTTTTTAATGAACATAAATGAAATTTTGAATTACATTGATGAAACTAAGCATCCAGAATAGTTGGTTCTTGCAGATGAAATCTCTTCCTTGATGACCTGCAAATAATTGCTGTGGTTATTAAGTTTGCTAATATTTTTCAAATAATAGATTTGAGGGATATTTAACAAGATTCAGCAGTTGAAAAAGGCACTTTTTTTCTACCTTATAGTTTAAATAGCTATAAGCTAAGAAAAAAGACAAAAAAACTTCTCTTTTGCAGATGTTACGTCTCTTGTAATGTGAAATGTTACTCTAATGCTTTAGAAAGTGTTTATCTTTAGTCTAAGCAATTATCTGATTGGCGCCTTCTTTCTTTTTCATCTTTCACTATCTTTTCTCTTGTCGGGATTCTTCAGTTTCCCTCTTTGTTTCCTGAGAACTGAATAATAATTAAGAGAAAAAGTCTCATTAAAATACAGGTAGTTAAATATGTGTGTTTTAACAAGTATTTCTAATGGAAAGCACTACTTGTGATGGCTGCTGCTACTATATGTATTTTGGAATTTTTCTAGATTTGGAAAATGCATCTTGTGTGGACAGACAAAACCTTTCCCTTCTGGAGGTAATTTCTATCCTCACAGTGCTTGATTCAACATGCTTAGACTACGTATGAGATGAAAACCCGGGGAATGGAGAAGCATATATAGAGCCTGAAGAAAATAGTCAGTTATTAAAACAATTTAGCTCATCATTAAATCTCACAATTTTGGAATATAAGTAGGTTGCTCTTCTCTTTGCCTCATCTGTCATTTTACTATAGCAGAAAATCTGGTGCTGGACGAAAGAGGAAGAGTAGCCTAGCAGTTAAAATAGAACTTGAAGCCAGGATCTGGATTTTTGTTCTGACTCCACCAATGACAAACTGTATCATCCTGTGCAATTTACCAAACCTCTGAGTCTCACCTACCACTCTGTAAATGTCATATAACTACACAGGATGCTGTGAGGTTTAATTAGAATTAATTTTAGTCCTTCAAGTACCTTGTGTTTCTCAGATGAAACACGCTATTCAAGTGCGAAGGATAATTGTTATGTTGCATCTGTGTTTTTCTGATACATTATTCCTATTTTATTAACCATGTTTTGGAAAAGAAAAAAAACCCAAAACCATGGTACTTACTGCTTTTCAGTTTTGTTTCTATGGTATAAAGTTAGTCCCTATGAGCACAGTAAATAATTAAACTAATATTGGCCTTGAGATGTGAGGTGGTTTTATTTGAGAATGTTAACAACTATTAGCAGATTGTCACAAAATGTCTAGCTGTTTGGATACTTTGAGCACCTTAAATCATTCACTTAGGTGTAAGATGGTCATATTGCTTCTAAATATAGTGAATTAGCCCAGCAATAACAGCTTGCAAAGTCTTCTTTGATAGCTTCCTTGTAGCTGGTCAGGCATGACCCAGACACCATTGTGGAGCAATCGTTCAGAAAATTGTTCTAGCAATCAGCGCCTGGTGCCGCCTTAACGTTTGCCAGTCTTGTGGGGAACTGAGCATACCTTATGCAACAGGCCACTCCTGTTTCTCCTTTTTTTTTTATTTTCAGCTGTAGCCCTGAAGTCCAGGGGAAGCCTAGATACCAGAGGATGACATCTAACAAATGGAAACTCACTGTCTTGGTGGATATGAGATAACAGTGTTGTTTCCGGATGGAATCACGGCTACGTGAGAAATAAAAATAACTGACTGTAGCAGTAACTTCGTATCCCAAGGACATAATAATTCAGAAAGTGTTGCGTTATAAACTGTTCTTGTACTTTAACATGGATTTGGGCATGTGATTGGGCTTTTCTTGTAGCTGAGCTTTCAGGAGCCTGAAATAGAAAGGCAGTATTAACAAGCAAGATCAGATCATTTGGGAATAATGAACTTCTTTCAATAAGGTTATTGTTTTATCGGCAGGTCACATTCTTTTTGTCCTCACTTGCCATGAACTATAAAGTATGACTGTGTAACACACAGGACTTCTGTGTTAATTGCAATTAGATAAATGTATCTGGAGACACAGTCTCTGCCAGTCAAGGCCACAGATGTAACCAACTTACCTTACTCATAGACACACTTACTGGAAAACTGCTTGAGCTGCTTTGGTGCCATCCTATTCTAAAGTAGGTCAGAGCATAAAAATAAAAATGAAATTAATAGGTTTATGCTATTCTTATACTTTCTGGTCCAGCATGCAGATGCATACTACAATACTATCTAAGTCAAATGCAGACCCAACTCATCCACTGAGGCTGCATTTTTGTTCTGCTTTAATAAAGCCACTATGGAGCCAAGCCCTTCAGAGTGGCAATCTTACTTGTGTCATTGTCTCCACTGTCCTAAGTATAAAGTAGCATTTGATAATCCTGACAGATGTAGAGTAGTATTGGCCAATGTGAGCTTTGTCAACTTTATGCAAGAGTTCTTTGCCGGCATAGACCAGTAGTAACTTCAAGATTCCAAGCTTACACAGAAAATGTATCTTAAATGCTAATCCAGCCCTGATTAAGGTACATTAACATGGGAACTCCAGGCTGACAGCTAAGAGCCACATCTCGCTGGCTATTCTTTTGCTAGTAGGCGTCTTGTCTTTGGTTTACCTGGCAACTTGTGTATATGTAGGATAGGATGCTAAATGAAAAGGCATATGCATTTTGTAGGACTTGTTAGATAAAAAATGTCATTTGACATACTTTGCTATTATCAGGAGTGATACGGTACTTGAACATTCTCAGAGCAGGGATTAGGCACAGATATATCTGAGCAGTTCCTTATTTCTCCCTTCCTGTATGTGTCAGCCTGTGATACCTATGTTAACACGTGGCATTTTAGATCTGAAGTCATGTAACAAACTAAATGCTGATTGTACTGTAATGCCTGATGACCACTTGGGTGCCTGGGGTCTGATGGGTCTGGCACCATACTGGGCACACAGCAGTTTGCTGTCTGGCACATCTCTGTTGCCCTTTGAGGAATAACTGGTCATGGACATGAACTTAGCTGAGCCGTTAACAAAGAGACTACCAAGTCTGTGAAGACACTGACAGACTGAAAGGAAATGCAGGTGGGTACTATGCATTTGCAAGTGTTTATTATTTAAAGTCGGTTCCTGGGAAATACATAAAATGAACGGGTCAGAGTAAGACATTGTGCCTTGTTGGTTTTGCCTTTTAGATTTTAGGAGATCAAAAAGAAAAAAGGAGGAGTATGTCATATTGCAGGTAATTAAGGATTCATCAGGAAATAAGGAACACTTGGTCCTTCTCATAGCTTTGAGGACAAAAGGTGAAGGGTAGCTGGTACAGTATCTTCCATATGTGGCATGCTAATTGGAAGAATAGAAATGAGGCATTTGGAAAGCTGAATCTGAGCTCTTATAAATGGAAATTGCTTTATGTAATGAGTTTGCTGGTAGGCTCAGTGCTTTACACTTGGAAAATAAGAAAATATTTTTGATTATATGTTTGTAAATTAGGGTTAGCCTACTTGTTGAGTTAGTCCTAAGGATTTAATAACCTATAAGTGAAGAACTGTGTTTTTTCTTTCCCTGTAAGTACTTGGGATTTAATGATGATTTGCAAGTACTGCAGTATCTTCTTACCAGTGCTTTAGTCTAGGCTTTGGGTATTTTAGTTTAAGCCTTTCCAGAGTTTTGAAAACCTCACACTGGGAATGACATACAGGAATAGCTTGTTTCTCAGACCTCAGGAAAGTGAGGCTTATTCTGATTAGGTATAGCTTTGTGTTTGAGGACAAAGGGGCATCACCACCACTTTGTTTTGATAGATATCCCCTGGCCCAGAAAAAATGGGTCTCTGTCCAGGTGAGTCGAGCCAGTGAAAACACCTTCTGGGTAGTTATGTGCTGCAAATATACAAGTTCTTCCGGGATGGAGAGGGCAGGACTTCGCTCTGAAAGGCTGTAATGTGAGAAAAGTCGAGCGGCGGAGTTGCACATTATTCCCACTAGATGGCAATTAAACCCCATTGGATAAAACGGCTGGTAACGCCAACGCTTTCGAGTCTTGTAGCTTACTTCAAAGTGCTAAAAGCTGGACTTCGGAGTAAGATTTTGGGATATCTGTGTTTTCTTTGGACTAGAACATGCAATAATTTCCATATGACAAAGGAAATAGTTAAAGCTGAACCGAATTTTGGATTGCACATTTGGAGTCATACATGTTTTGGCAGTTTAGTAAAGGATGTATTTGGTTTCTGTGCTGTAGAACCCCCACCTCCTTGGGGAGAGGGAGTAGTAGAGTCAGCAGCAAGTAGGAGAGCTCTTGGCAGGGTGGCCATCTGGAAATTCGCTGCCAGGAAGCCAGAAGAGCCCTAATTAGGCAGGCGAGTAGAGCCTGATCCAAAGCCTGCTGAAGTTAATGAGAGTATCTTTGGTTAGTGCATTTTTTCCTGTTTCCAGGTAAACTAACCAAATGAATCTCTCCTCTTAGCAGTCTGCTTTATATATATTAACATCATCTACTGCGATTGCTAGTATACTAGGAATAAATGCATGTGTGTACTATTTGTAATGAAGATACGGCATTCATGTGCTCTGTATGAGTAACTTACAGGAGTACTTGTGGGGTAATAGAATTGTTTTTCTATTTTTTTCCTCATTAGAATTTGCAACAATATAATTTTCTCACATGTGTGTTGGAGAGTATAATGTGTTTTGAATGAAAGGGAGGGAGACCTTTTATCCTGACTATTGTCTCAATATATTTCAGCTAAAGTTCTAATAAAATGTAGAATATCAAAAGTTGTGGTGCCCTAGCATGCACCCAGGGACCTTAATAACAGCTGGCTCTGGACTTCTAAAATGTCATAGCAGAATTCAGGCAAAAGCTGCTACAGTCTTGCTTCTCTGTTTAAAGTTGCTCCAGTACTGGCAATACTCATCTCAGAGATAACTAATATAAAATACTGGAAATTACTCTGTGCTCTATAATCAGGAAAAAAATCCCCGTAGATTCAGTGGGAATACTGCCTGGGTAAACCCACAGGTATTATGTGCATTGTGAGATTGCATGCAAAGAAAGATCATCCGTATAAACTAACTTTATGGCCTGTTTTTAAAAAAATCTAAATAAAGATTAATGGAAATAGCTTCTCTGATTACACCACTGCTTTATGCTTATTTGAGCAACTTTAAATAGATAAGGAAATATGAGTTTCAATCTGTGCCTGGTGCCCCAGAGTAACTGAAACTCCCCTTTGTTGCAGAAGTGCTGGCTATAACCACTGTAAAACTGTAAAATGTCTGCCAGTTATTCTTACAGAATTCTGGCTTTGTCTGTCAAAGTTTTTTCACCCTATTCACACAATGTTAGTGTAAATCATATGCTTATTTTAAAAGATACACCTAATCTTTTCATTACAGAAGCACAGCATATGAACAAAATGAAAGATAGCACTGTCAGGTTTTCATATTGGTCAGTCACTGTTGGATTCAGGTAGCTTTGCACTAGGTTTTGTACAGAGTTGATTTGTGATTGCAAAAGGACACTAGTTTCCTAATAGCTGACAATGACTGCTGCACATCACACGCAGAAAGGTTTACATGTTTTTCAGTCTAGTTGAGTTGATGTTGCATCCCTGAAAGGCTCGGTTTTCTTTTACAAGATGCTGCACTCCAGCTCTGAGGAAGAAGTTCCCTGTTTGTATGGATGGGTGATGTAGCTGTCTTTGACCTTAAAGACAGATGAGTTTGTCTCCTAACAAACATCTCCTCTCAGCCAACTCTAGATACGCTTCAGGTAGACACTTTCATATTCTAGACTTGGACTCCCTCCTTATCCTTTCCGTTCTTCTATGTTCTCATTGAAATTCTGCCATGCCGTCTTTTTCAGCATAGTGGACAGAATTGAGGAATGGATCAGTTTTCAAAGGATGATGGCTAGATCAGTTTGGAAGGGAAATGCAAGATTTGGTGTTCGTGTAGGTGCTTAGTGAGATGGGAGAAACTGTTGATTGGTGTCCTTTGTCTAGAGCTTTTGGACTTGGAGGGGAGATCCAGGTAGGAGTGTAGTTCCTAGGCAGTGATGGCTTATTAAGCCTTGTGCGAAGCAGCGCAGGGCTGTACAGTGATACCAAGGCAACTGCTGCACAAGCTAGTTTGGATGTGGAAAATAGTATAATAACCTTCAGGAAGAGTGCAAGGCACTGAATCTTTAGCTGGGGATGTGTAGGCAAGTGGTTCAGTGGGCCTGTACAAGGCAGGAGCTGTGGATTCATAGCTTAAACAACCTTCCCAAGGATAGATGCTGGCTCCATTCTTTCTAAAAATTAAGTAGAAATAGTATGGTTTAAAAAGTGATTTTAGCTACTTTCGTATATAATAATCCAGCAGTTTAATGAGGAAGCCAATATTCAGAGTCTCCTCAGGCAGGAGAGTCTTCAGTCATCTTTCTTCTCCCAGGAGAGCTGTGTCAACTGCCTCTAAGGAATACAACACAGTATGAGAGAGTAGGAAGGGAATGAATCTGTCAGTTAGTGACTGAAGAATTCAGCAGAAGTCAGGGTTTAGTCTCAATTCAAAACAGTTCCAAGGTGAGCTCTTTGGCCACCTGGCTAGGGAGGTAGGTTCCTGTTGGCTTCTCTCTCTTTCTTTTCTGGTCCAGTGAATTCTGATTTCCTTCTTGCACGCGAGCACTTTGAGTGTGCTCTTGGACTGCATTTTGAAAGAATGGGGTCTTCTGATTGCTGTCAGTCATGAGACCATCTGTCAAGTCAAGACACTTTGATGGGCAGGCACTGAATTCTTGCATCCTGATTCATGTTAGCAGTTGTATACATGCTGAGCAGAACTCAAGGAATAAGACAATATTGTAAAAATTAAGGGTTCCTCTGGAATTAGGACGTATCACAGAATTACAGAATATGCTGGGTTGTAAGGGGCCTACAAGGATCATCAAGTCCAAATCCTGGCCCTGCAGAGGACCATCCCCAAGAGTCACACCAGGTGCCCAAGAGTATTGTCCAAATGCTCCTTGAGCTCTGTCAGGCTTGGTGCTGTGACCACTGAGCTGGGGAGCCTGTTCCAGTGCCCAACCATCCACTGGGGGAAGAACGTTTATGTAATATCCAACCTAACACTCCCCTGACACAACTTCAAGCTGTTCCCTCGGGTCCTGTCACTGGTCACCAGAGAGAAGAGATCAGTGTCTACACGTCCTCTTCCCCTCATGAGCAAGTTCTAGATTGCAATGAGGTCTCTCCTCAATCTCCTCTTCTCCAGGCTGAACACACCAAGTGCCCTCAGCTGCTCCTCATATGGCTTCCCCTCAAGGCCCTTCACCATCTTTGTTGCCCTCTTTTGATGCTCTCTAATAGTTTAATATCTCTTTTATATTGCAGTGACCAAAACTACACACAATGTTATAGGTGAGGCTGCCCAAGCCCAGAGCAGAGCTGGACAAAGCCCACCCTGGTCTGGCTGGCAATGCTGGGCCTGATGACCCCAGGACAGGGATGTCCTTCCTGGCTGCCAGGGCACTGCTGACTCAGATCCAGCTGGCCACTGACCAGGATCCCCAGGTCCCTTTCTGTGGCACTTCTTTCCAGCATCTCATTCTCCAGTCTGTCTGTACATCCCGGGCTGCCCCATCTCAGGTGCAGAATTGGGTACTTCCCTTGTTGAAGTTTCTATGATTGGTAATTGCCCAGTCCTCTAGTGTGTTAAGGTCTCTCTGCTGGGCTTTCCTGCCTTTGAGTGAGTCAACAGCTGCCCCTAGTTTTGTACGTTTGCAAACTTGCTTAGTATCTAGTTGAGGTATCAGGTTTTTGTATTACAGTTTTATATTAATGTATCTTCCTCCCCTTGTATTAAAGCACCTTCCTCCTAAATGATACTGTGAAATGCTGCCTGCATCTTTCATGCAAGTTAATCCTTAGATCCCTACATGTTTTTGTAAACTAAAGTAGCATCTTCTTTGGAATGCTTGTATCTACTGCTTTAATTTACTTCAGTTCCATTAGAATATACACAGGTCACAAAATACCTTATACTTTAACTTAGTTATTGCAAAGCCTTGAGCGGCAGGTTCTTAGTAGAGCTGTACCATGACAAAAAGGAAGTGTGAAAAAATACAAGATGATGACAGTCCAGTCCCTGAACATTGACTGTCAGAAAGTGAGAAAAGCGCGTGTTCAGTTACTGTACCTGACAGCATTTTAACATTGTTCCACAGGTGCTTAAGGATAAATTTTGTAGGATTTCTTGTAGTGTCTGAACTAATTTGAGCCTCTACAGGACTGAAATATGCAGAATAAGTTAGTACGAGACTTCTTTCCCCTGAATGAGGTGCTATGACAGATCCTACAAATAAAACATGGAAGCTTTCATTTTGTTGGCAGTGTAAAATCTGAGCAGAGCAAAGGCCTTACAGAATAGTGTGATAACCATTGGAGGATCCTTGGTCAGAGAGGACCAATGTGCTGATTCATGCTCTGGCACTCGGAATGATTGTGCTGCTTGTTGGGATCACTTCATTGTATCAGTAGAACTGAGGTGGAAAAAGGCTAGGAATTCATTCTGGCTCTTCATTATACTTCATGACTTCTGGCTTGTATGCTGCATTTCAGTATCTTCCTGCTGCCAGAGAAGGTTTGAAAAAACCATGTGGCAATGCTCCCTGACAGCAGTGAGCCTGATATTAGATTGCCTGTGGGCCTCTAGCCCATCTCCTCAAAAACACAGGTGACCTTCAGTTCCCCTTTCTTTAGTAATTCCAGGCAAGTTAGTGGTTGCTACTGGAGGTTATTGAAAAGATGGAAAGATGCCTAGAGAATTGCAGGAATATAGTGCCAGTGAGTAAGTCATGGAACAGGAAATGTGAGAAGACCTGGGTTTCAGTACCAGCACTTCTGCAGAGTTGGTACTTGTTTGCTGTCTTTTCCCTCGTCTGTGAAATAAAGCTAGACATTTTGCCCCTGCTTTGAGGCAAAAAAATTTGGGGATGAAAAGGTCTACGTAACTGCTAAGCAAATCTTATAAACTGCTGTTCATACTGTGGGACCATATCACTTCAGATATAAGCTCTGAAAATACACCCAAAAAAATCTTCTCTGTTCAGGTGAATTTATTTCAGATGCATTGAAGTTATAACAATATTATAGTGCTGTAGTGTTTCAGTTTCTCCATCATTGTATGAAGAGAGGACTTAATTTTGAAAATTGCCAGAGGTTGCCAGACTGCAGAAACAAATGAAAACGTTATTACGCATAATGGAGGTAACATTATTAAAAGTAATGGGCAGTATGATTGTACAACTAGTACTTATGTATTTATCCTAAGATGTGTTGGTTTTTTTGCTGAGGGATGGTAAGGGAAAGTATAATGGCTCAGCAGCTAGTTAGAAAGGTGCTTTTCTGAGAGTTTTGTCTGATAGTGGAAGCAAAAGCCACATACAACAATGTGTGAGAGGATGAGTTCCAAGTTGATCTGCTGTATTGCTGTGTTCCAGCAGCAGTTTTAATGGCTATCTGCTATAGTTCTGCTAGGAAAGGCTTCCAACTGTTCAAATTATATATATGTAGCGTGAAGATATGTTTTAGCAAGTACATCTTCTGTATTTTATCCTCAATGATATGGGTTACTTGTGCTTGGCAGTCAGCTGTTAGCTATCTTTGCTGACATGGGTTATCCCATTTGAGATGTTTGGGTTTTTTCATGGTTTAGTTTGTTAGCTTTAAAGTCTTTTATTCTCAAGTTACCTTAAGGAAAGCCTTAAGGCAGTAAGTAAATACATCCCACATTTTATGTATTCTGTGACGTATGCTCCAAATCCCTGTTGGGAATGTGTCAGGAGGAAAGAGATCAGCCGTGAGTGTTTGTATATGAGCATTCAAGCATAGAAACTTGTGTCTCCTTCCTGTCAACTTTGTTGTCTTGCAGTTACAAGTTTTCTGGTTAGTATCCTAGAGCAGGTAAGGGGCTAAGTATGACAAAGAGAGCAAGTAAGTATAACACAGAGAGCAGTTCTTTCTCAGCAGCTTGTGTCACATCACTCCTGTGACTGCTGGTGCCAAGGAGGTTCTTGAGCTTTGATGTTAGCATGTGCCATACCAGCTGAGTGCTGTTTATCTTCCTCTGTCCATGATGATTTTCCATCACTTCCAACAGGGCATGGACCTATTGAAATTCCAGTTGAGGACGGATGTTAGACAAAGATCCTTTGAGAAGCACTGGACCCCTGTTGATCTCAATCTGTACTGCTGATTTTCCTTTGACGCAGTGAAAAGAATCCACACCAACTCAGTCTGACTTGTCTTGAACTAAGCTTCCTAGGGCAGCTGCAATTGAGTATTACTTTTTGGCATTTTTCACCTTCAACTTGAAAAGAGTGTCTCAGTGTTTAGATTTTTTTTTTTTATTATTTTTAAGCTTTTAATTCTTGCCTAGATTGAAAGGTGATAATAACTAAGTGTTGTTGAGGCAATTTCCATGGTTTTAAATAATCATTTTCCTTTCATGGCAAATCTCTGGAAGTTCAGTTTAACAATAGAGTGAAGAAACACATTAAAAATTCAGTAGTTTAATAGTAGATGCAATAATTAAATTAAATCAGACATACCTCTGAATTTCTTGTGCAAGCATTGTGTGACAGAATTGGGTACAGTATATATGTTTGTATACTTGTCTATGCAAGTACCTTTATGATATCTGTCCCTGCAGGTAGTCTTATCCATATGCGATATTTGCATATGCCAATTTGTTCTTTGCACAGAAAGCATTCTTCACTGCCTGGAAAATTTGCACATTATGTTCTTATTTTTAATGTTTTCATTGAAGATTGTAGAAGAGTAAAAGGTAAAGAATTGCTCCAGGAATTCAGACTCAGAAAATGCATTAAGGTACAGACAAAACTTGAATTTCTCTGATGTGTTAGGAGAAAATAAAATCTCGGCAGAGAAATTCTGAAGTCAAGAAGTACATGTATTCAGGAGGATAATGCTGGTCTGTTGTGGAAGACATACATGTAGCCGTCTGGAGAATGAAACTGTAGCCAGTGCCAGTAGTGTGAGGACAGGGGACATATCTCAGCTAGCAGAGCTGTACTGTTCCAACATGTTCAGTGTGTCTGCACCTCCTCCAGTAACACAGCACTTGCCTTTGCTGGCTTCCTTCTCAGTTTGTATGATACCCTCCAGGCCAGTCCCTGACAGATGTACAGCCAGACTGGACAGGACTGTCAGTGGCAGAAAGGGTCAACAAGAAGGATTTGATCCTGCAGAGCAGACAACAGCAATTGCTATGTTGCAGAAGGTGACCCAAATGTGTTTCCTGACTTCTCTGCTTGTGAGATTTATCTGCCTTAGTGATAAAATCCCAAAAGGGAGGATGACAGAAATCTGATGACTGGTGTTCTTGCAGAGGTGATGTATAGATCTACTTGTATAGAACATGTATTGCTTATGCCAGCATGATGACTGATTTCAGTGGTGCAAGCAATGGTTAATGTCACCCTTTGGCAGTGGTGTGATTCTTAAATCCCACATGAGGTCCGTTTACAGAGTTGCAGTGAGACTTTAGCAGTGTGTGAGATCTGCCAAGAGTTTTTGCGCTGGAGGAGTATGGGTTGACAAGATCAGCCCTAACACGTTAAATGCTGTTTATGATATTATTATTGCTTTGTGAATTCATTTCCCGTAGAGACAGACTGGAGATGAAATGTTCAGATTCAAAATTCCTCTCTGCTCTGGGGTGTCAGCTCCATGGCTTAGGTTTGCGCCCATATCATTCTAGTTATTAACAGCAATAGTCAGTATTGTGATTATAGTCTATAAACTGCATGAGGAAGGCAAACAATCAATTTTCATGAAAAGGCTAGGAAGACAGTATTTTCAAGAATAAAAGGAACATAGTCACACTTCATAGGTAAGATCTGTTATTTACACTATGGGGATTAATGTCAGTACGTTTTAAGTAAGTTGCTTGGCTGAACTTGTTATCTAGCTGCCAAGACCGGAAGTGAGAGAGAAGAGCCAGAGAGGATTATTGGACTCTACACTCCAAACTTACATCATGTAAACATTTATAACATGACTTTTATTTTCAGCATTGACCATTCTGGAAGGGGCCTCTTTGTTGCTTTATTGCTGGCAGACTGCTTTTGAAGGCACCTTTTGGCTTATTTGTGATGATGCAGCAAACCAACAGACCTGGACCTACGTGGTACTTGCAACATGTACAGTGAAAACTTCTAGTCATCCTTTTCTCTCTCCAGGTTCCCGGCCACAGCCAGCTGTTTGGAGTTAAGCACTTCCTTATGCTCCTGCTGTTAATGCTCACTTCCAGTGATCAATGGTCCCACCCTGCTTTCTCAGCGTATTGTGGTGAAATCAATAATCATGCATGAGACAGAGAGAAAGAGGCTGACATTTCCATTTCTCCTTATTCTCACAGTTACAAAAAGGAATATAAATTTGAAATATGTTATTTTCCATTGAAGAGTAGTAACAGATAACAATTTGCAGTATACCTGGCAACATTTACCTTGGCACAGGAAACAGTCTTCTATTGCAGTCCAGCTTTCCTGCTGGTATCAATAGTGCTTTTCTCTTTCATAGTTCCAAGTTATGTTCTTCTCAAATCACTTCAGTTCACATTAAGAATTAAATGCATAATTCAACAAGTTACCTGTTTCTTTAAGGTGAATCTTGTCTGTAAAACAACACAGAGCTGAACAGTGGGGAAGAGGAGAATAATTCAGGTTTTTTCCTTCATGCAGATTTCAGATTTCTGATGATGCTACAAGTATCTGACCCAGTGCAATTATGTGAGTAAACTCCATAAGTTTTTCTTAGCATTTTATTGCAGTTCATAAGTTTGTACTGTTTAGGCTGTAACCACAGCTGAGTTTATACAGGAGTTTTGTTTATTGTTGTTGTTTTCAGAGCCCCTTAATGCTCCTCACTGACCCTTTTATAAGCTATAACTTTTGCTCACACTCCATAAGTCAGGGAGTCTTTAGTAAAAGAGCCTATCAAGGAAAAAAATCTGGGATGCTTTCCAGGAAAATGCATGTATAATAGAGAATTCTGGCAGTTTTTCATCTGGCACTAATTTATTACTTCAAGCTGGCTTGCTCTTTAGACTATAATAAACAGTATTTTACATCTAACAAATCACTTTTAATATCCCTGACCTTGACAATGGGTATCTAGTATGGGTTTAAAAGAAAAAATTGTAACCAGAAATGCAGTGTGTCACAAACTGATGTAATCATGGTTCTTTGTTAAGTTTCAGAGTTTCTGGTGAAATGAAAGATATATGGAAGAATAGGTTGTTTTAATAGAGACATCTACTATCTCCAGCTATGCCATATATGCTAAGTTTTGGAGAGTACAGTCTTTATGTTTAGTCTAAAAGCATTTAAATTATGTAGTCATGGAAGGAGACATTGAATTCAGTGATGTAAAGGCGGCATTTTGCTGAAGTCAGGAGGCTGCTGTTTGTGTACCCTTAAGAATTCAAAGAAATACTGTATCAACACACTCAATTGTGTTTAAATGGAAATTGCATTCATTCACAAGTTCCTTACTATCTCAAAGCGAAAAGGATTGCTCTTACTTTTATTAAAAATCATGTGTGAACTCCCAAAAGAGAACAGTGTCAAAAGGTTCTCTGTGCCCCTGGGACATGCCATCTTTCTCTTTTAAGACAAGTGGTAGCTAGGGAGTTGCTTCTCAGGTCCCTGGATGGGAGAAATAATGAGAGGTTGAAATATATCTTGATTAAAGAGCAGCAGAATGTTGCTTGCTTCATGATCCCAGCAACAGTTTGATTCTTCAACTCCTTCCTCTTTATTAGTAGTAAGTGTACCCCTTGAATGTATTGAAACATGATACTGGTTATTAGGCAAAGGTTTTTCATCTTTTTCCAGTTTACGTCATCTTCCTTTTATAGTTCTAGACCAATTAGGGTAACACAGGTAGATGTTTTGCATAATTCATAAGCAGTTGCTCCACACGTATGGACACACATACAGAGTCATACACAAAGTGTGTCAGTTTACATTGCTGTTGGGATTGTCTTAATCACTTTATTGATAAAAGAAAGCTGTAAACCCTACCTTGTTATGACCATTCAAGATGTAAAGAAATTACTTCTTATTTGTGTAATACTATTAGTAAACCTGCTTGCAGAAATGCTAACCCACTGTTTTTCTTAATAGCCTGCAACTGACTTCAAGGCTCACTGAAATTAAGTTTATTAGTTCTACTCATGTTGTTATTATGCAGACACTTGTTCAGTGATAGCTCTTGTACTTTACTCTCTCACACCCTTTTCTTTCTTCCTTCCCTTCTTCAACCTTTAAGGTGAAACTTGGTGCTGGTGTGTACACTTTTCATTTCAAAAGTAGGGGTGGCTAGTTCTCCTTCTGTCCTGCACTGCTGGTGTTTTTCTGGGGCATGAAGATGGGCAGTGGTTCCCAAAATAAATGGTAAATGTTTAAAGACAGAATAGTAGGCAGCCCTTTCTATGGTGTTAATGTGTTAGTGATTAGTTTGGTATTGCTTCTCCTTAGCATTTCCCTCCACCAAGCTAAATGTGTGCGTGTGTATTTAAAATATCTTTGCAAAGATGTTTTTGATTCAAAACCTGAATGACATAAGTTATCCTTCCTTTATTATTCTCGAGGTTAAATAGAGCTTTCTAGCAGTGTAAATTTAAGGTTTTCTGGATACGCTATTATGAGATTTTAAGAAGACCAGAAAAAAGAAGTTGTGGCGCTTGCTAAGAGCTTTCCAGCTATTAACTGTTTTCTGCTTAACCTGTGTAACAGAGGGAAACTAGCTGGCCTTTTCAAATTCTGATCATAGGGGCCCAAAACCTTTGCTTCGGCAGCTCTATGGTCAGGATGTGTGCACAGTATGAGCACACTCAAAGAATTTAAAGAGCAATCTATTATAATTTTTAAAAGGGGATGTTGGATAAATCCTGTGTATCTTGTTCAAGCACACATCCCTCTGAAGCCAGGAGATTGATTGTATGAGCAGAAAATGGCTGAATGTATACAAAATGTCATTGTAAAGTTACGGTGCTAAATAGAGGAATTAGAATAACTCTAAAATATGCAGACCTCCAGTCATTTTGGGCAGCCCAAGTCTAGGCATTGCAGCAAAGAAATTAGCTTTCGTCTCAGCTGTTGAGCTAAACTTAGCCGAATGCTTGTAGTAGGTGAATGCACTGAAGAAAAAAAGCAGCTTTTTAAAGAAACTGTTTAGCTAAAAATGTGCCAGGTGTTCAGACTAAAATAACAGTTATCCAATTTTCTTGTGAAAAGTTAATCTCCTCTTACATTTAAACCATGCTGTGTTATGTGAGCTTATACTGGAGTAAAACACGAAGGGATGGAGAATGCCATATTGTCAGCAATACAATGGGATAGCTCATATTTGGATGGAGAAATACATCTTCAGATTTGTGCCAGGAAGATTTGCACATTTTATGTTTCATTGGGAAAGTCGACCAGATTTCACAAGCTGTGCTGTTGAAGAACGAATTAACATTAACTGGGGCCAGTGCCATGATATCTTTCCTCAAAGTACAGCCTACATATTAATTAACATTTCTGAAGCACTTTGAGGTGCTGGATGAAAGGCAGCACAGAGTACAAAGTTGTTGCTATGATTAATTAGCTATCACATTGGACATGTGAAGGGCTATGTTAAAGTGTTGCAAACTATTATTTATTAATTGTTGTTTTTGCCAGTGGCCACCTTTGTTCCATCCTTTACAAACTGTGTTCCTGCCCTTATTAATCACATTCTTTGGGCTGGAAGAGAATGCTTTGACCTGTATGGAAAAGGCCAAGACTTTCATCAAGCAATACCTGCAGGAAACCAGTATCCTATTAAAAATGCACGGCATGTATTTTGCCTGTCTAAAACATATGCTGTCTTTGTGTCCTATTATTTGTCTGTAGTGCTGTCCTAGGGTGACTGTATGATACTGTATTTCCTATCGTCGGGCTGTGCCTTTAAGCTGGGTCTGAGAGAAAAGGGGAGGAAGCTGAGCGAATTCTTCAGCGTGGTTTGTGTTCAAGGACTCACAGACTCCCCCACGCTCTCACCACTGCGAAGCCGAGGAAGCACCTTCCTGCTTTTCCCAGCTCTTAACTCTTTTTCTCAGGAGAGAGACGGAGAGTTAAAATTCTTTGCTTTTTAGCTAGCCTGTTAGCTGAAGCAAGGAGTTTTCCTGGGACTGCTGCTTCTTCTTCTTCTCCTGGAACCGTTCAGCTCCGGTCCAGAACACCATCACCGGAAGGCCCCACACCACAGCTTGGAGGGGCCCACGCCACACCCCAGCTCTGGAGAGAGCAGAGCCACACCTACAGAAAGGACTCTGAATCTACCAGGTCTTCTCCATAGTGAGAGGTTTTATTATTTGGTGTTATTCATTCTCTCGTGCCTGTGTGCACCCTGCTTGTTAAATAAACAGATGTTTTTTTCACTTTCCTCCAAGAAATTTCTTTCTGAACCTGGTGGGAGAGGGGCTACTGAAACCTGCCTTCTGTTAGAGGATATGTTCATCTCAGACGTTTCCTCCCAGTTTGTCTCAAACCGAGACAAGTGCTTACTGTAATATCCAGTGAAAATACAGGAATCAAATTTTCCAGTTTTTCAAGTGGATCCTCCTGTGAATGCAACTGGTCATCAAGAAACATAATAATCTGCTTTGTGCGTAGAGATTGGATCTCCTTGCTAACAGGGTGCATATTCAATAAAATACAGCCCATTCCTATGACCTTTGATTTCCACACTAGAAAACATCTCAGTAACTCAGTTCAGTGTGTTTTCTTAGCTTTTCAGGAAGCTAGATTATGGTGAGAAAAGGCTAGTCCATGGTCCCACTAGGCTGATACCTTTTCTGTAAAGAATTCCGGGAGAAACCAAATCCAGAGCATGGCTTGGTGTTTTCCCGGCTATGAAGCAAATACTGCTGCTTCTTTTATCTAGTGTCATTGGAAGCTGAGACTGGGCCTTTGCTTCTCTTTCTTTCTTCTGTGCTTTGGATAATGAGAGTAGAAAACCTGTACGCACTGTCTAAGATTGTTATTACATGGGGGAAAAAACAAAGGAAAGGCAAGGACCTTTTGTTTCTATTTCTTCTCCTTTCAGACAGAGAGTTCTGTAAATTGTCCCAAAGGGGCTCCAGTGCCTGCAGGACACTCTCCATTCCACTCCTATTCTGCGTTAGGGAGCACTATCTAATAGTGAGCTGCAAAATTGCTTGATACTTTTCCAAGCAGGAATCTTTTATGGACCTGAGAATTCCTTACCTAGTACTTGATTTTCTGTTATTTGGAGACAGCTCTAGTTGTTTCATTTTGTCTGCACAAATCACAATTTCTAGCTCCCTGAGTGTTATGGTTGAATTCCTGCCTTGCTCCCCATCTGAGCAGAGAGCTGTAGCATAGAGTACCAGTAGCCCTGGCGGGGCTCGGTGGAGGGGAAAGTAACTTTCCTTTCTTTGCATAATGTTCCTGCTGGCTTCTCAACCTGATGATTGCTCACTTTACAACAGTAGACCACTGTTCAGATTCCCCTTCATCCTGTCACTTGCCAGGCTTTCTCTTCTGTGTCTAACAGTCATTGTCACATGTCAACCATCTTGTCCTTCTGGAGTTCATGACAATAGCAAAATAATAAAGATGCTCTGTAACAGTAAGTCTCTCTTTTAAATAACAGCCTCATTTTCTCATGTTTTCATCCAACAGAAACCCAGATAGAAAAAATTTCCTCATGGTATTGAGTATCTAGCAGACTGTGGCAGCAAGAGGTATAAAAAAAATTACATAGCATTGTTTTTGTCTTAAGCAATTTATTATTATTGTATTGGCTAAATAAGTACATTTATTTAGACTTAAAGCAACTTTAACAGTATCATTTTTATTAAAAGGGGATTCATAAATTAGATTTCTATAAGAATGGCCATCTCATTGCCTTTGCCTGTGCCAGTTGCTGACAGTTGACAGAAAAGGTAGGGTTTTTATTTTCTTCCATTGATAAATTAGACTGGAGTTTTTTAAGTGGCATTAATATTTTCTAATGGCTGAAAGAACCTTTTCTGATCCACTTTGGAAGTACAGTTGTCTCTTTAATTTTGGCGTTGTGATACTGCTCCTTAATAATTCCACAGGCCAGGTCCTAATCTTTGTTGTTGCAAATTATGAACTCCTAGTTCATCATTAAGATGAACTCATAATTTATTGCAGTTCTTTGGTTATTAACCTGGTACCACATGGTTGGGCCTCTTATGACTTCCAGACACAGGATTTTTAGAGTACCTATTCTGTGACTTGAGAAAGTAAAATGGAAAAATATACCAGTGCTCAAAGAAGACTTGTCTGAGACATGAATACCATATCACTTATGCTCTGTGTTTCTAGAAATGACCAGAATACCAGAATTTGTTGTGTCACATGTGCTAGACAATAAATACACTACACTGAATTAAAAAAAATGTTTCTTTAAAAGTAGTTTGTCTTGTTGTTTGGAAATTACAGTGGCCTCTTTTGAACACATTGATCTTCGTAGTTGAAAGCTACTTACCTAACCTGTAAGTCTTGGACAAGCTGTGCCTTGTGTGTATAGATCAATAAGGAAGATCAACATGGAATACAGAATAATGATAGAGAGTATCATTAGGGAGACTACGAGAGGGAGGGGAGTAGTACAAAGATTTTTACTGGCATCTACTTGAGTCATGATCCCATAGTATCTGGTAATTACCATGTCTACACCAGATAGTATAAATAGAGACAGAGAAGAGGGAAGGGAAGGGAAGGGAGAAGAGAAAAGAGAAGAAAAGAGAGAAGAAAAGAGAAAAGAAAAGAGAAAAGAAAAGAGAAAGAAGAGAAGAGAAAAAACAATGCAGTGCTAAAAGATCAGGCAATGGTATAATTCATTAATTGCAACTGATGAATTTGATCATGCCTACAAACACCTTTAATTCCTTAAAAGTGTTTACACAGACAGATGGAAGAGCTCAACCTGTGGAAATGGAGAAAATTCTTGGATTGCCTCACCCTTGCATATATCTTCAAAAGCTATTTCTAATCTTGCATAGGCTGTTAATGTGGAGATAGTAGCAGTTATGAAACCTGGGCGAGATTCCAGATATGTGGTATCCAAGTGTAGAATGAACAGGAAATCAATAGTCACTCTTCAAGGAAAGTTATGCCAAAAGTGTCCAGTATGGTCTATATTAATCAAAGCCATAACAGCTTTTTTTCATTAGTAGAGCATTAACAAGTAAACAACATTCCTGTTTTGTTATTTAGTTACACTAACCTTTTTCAACAACTAGGCCTAGTGATGTTTGGATTTTCTCTGTTTATAGAAAATTGGTACATCAGCAGATTGAGTACAACTCAATATTTATGGAGTGCTGGCTTTCTGGAAATGGAGGAAACAGTTATTACTATAAGAGTTCATTAAAATGTAAACAAGAGTGAGGAGACAGCAATGACAATATTTATATATTTATGTATATATTTATTTTTGCTATTGTCTGATTATGCTACAATCTTATGGCTATGACATCAAAGTGGGAGTTGTTTTGGGCAGTTTTCTGCTGACTGTCTGAAAGGAGGTGAATGCCAGCAGAGTGTAACATCTCTGATTCACTGATATATCAGTGTACAGATGTGCTTGAGCAGGACCTGTCTTCTGATTATGATATGTCCCTGTATTAAAATTAGAACCATTCTATTCTTGTGGTATCTATTGTGGTATTTTAAAGAAGTTATTAAAATGGAGAGGCTGAACAATAAGTTTTGTAGATGACTGGGTGAGTTCCTATCAAGCTGAGCACTTTAAAGTTACTTTGATTTAATTGACTAATAGCTGATGTTTTCTGAATACCAAATAGATATGTATATTTTAGCTGTTACACAAGCCTAAAAATACATTTATTACAAGATGACAAACTACTTGGCCCATTGCAGTAAAAGGGAACAAAAGTTGTTCTACAATTTGTCATCTGGGGAAGTGAGAGAGATCTTATTCGTAAGTAGCTAGTGAGCCACATATATTTTACCTGTTGTTTTTAGTGTTGCTCAAGCCTTTGTGAGGAAGGATCTGAATGAGCAAAAGATGGCAGAACAGCACGAATAAGAGAGACAAAGAAAATAAAACTATTCTTAGCATAACGGGAGCAGTGTGGAAGTGACATGGCAAAGACTGGGAAAGGTGTGCAACTAATTTAGTTAAGAAGTTTCTGTGTTCTTAAACCAAATTGAGGCATGAAATGAGATGTCTGTCATTCTGTATGAAAAACGTTTGTAGGATATCTCAATATTACATTCTTCCAAGTAAGACAAATGCATAAGTTTCAGCTTTCTCAATGTTAAAGCAGAGCTTCTGCCTGCTTCACTAAGAATTTCAAACGGCTTGTGGTACTTTCCATCTGTGGCTGTGGGAGCCGGTGGATGTCCCAATCAGGGAATGAGAGTCCCCTAAAGGGACAGATCCCAAGAGAGCTCCCCAGGTTCAGGTGACTAAAAAGGCCTCTCCCAGGCTGCCCTGTTCTGTTATGGAAATGTATCCCAGTTCTGCTTCCCCAGTTGGTCTCCTCGCCCCCTTGTGCCTTATCTGTTCCTTCCCTAGAAAATTCTCCTTTCCCCACTGTCCCACTGGCCCTTGTTCCCTGCCACTCACTCAGATTTCCCGGTTGGCTCCTGTACCCTACTCCCGCCTATGTACCGCCCCTGTCCCTGACGCTTTCCCCACCCCCAGATATAACCTGGAAACCTCCATCCCCCAATGTCTTTTGTCTCTGGCTACCCTTCCTGGTGGGGCTGAAATAAATCTCTGCCGTGGAATTCCGCACAAAGACCCTTCCTGCCTCTTTGCTGTCGGCTTGTTGGGAAGCTATCCGGAGCGTGCGTGTGTGTCTGTGTGAATGCAGTGGCTGCCGAGCGACTTTCTGTTGGAGACAGTTCGGGAGGTCATAGCACCCCACCAGGACACCCCCCAGATTCCTGCATGTGGCAGGGCTTGTCTTGATGCAAGTGGCTGAGGGCTGTTATTTCAATTCTGCAGAACGTTTACTGTGACAGGGAGCTCTTGCCTCAGGATTCTAGAGCTTTCATTGATTTTCTTTGTACACAGCTTTCAAAGTGCTTATGGATGAAAAGTACTATGCAAGTGTAAAAGATTAATAATTAAGATCGTGTTAATATGCAGTGATTTTGCATAATGCTGTGTACCACAGGAATCCCTTTTTTCAGCTGACTTACCCATCTATCTATCTATGTATGTATCTATCTATCTATGTATCTCTGTATGTATCTATGTATCTATGTATCTATGTATGTATGTATGTATCTATCTATCTATCTATCTATCTATCTATCTACCTTTTCAAGTTACAGGTTAATTATGCAATTCATAAGCATAACTACGCAATTATCACAGGATAAGCAATCTTACTGACATGCATAATGAACTTAATTTTATTTTTATTTAAATTCAAGGAATCACAATGACTTTTGGCTTATTTAAGCTATCCTGAAAACTCAACACAAATGCCATGTTTCCTAAGTGGTCACCATGGAAGCAATATGAATATAGGGTACTGCAAAGGGCTCAAAGCAGTCCTCAGCTGTGTGGTTGTTACTGATCACACCAACAATGTGCTGTTAAACCGTTCTGGGATATGTTTCAGGGGAGGACATTAGAACGTATTAAGGATAAATAACTAGAAAAATACTTATTTTCTGCTGGTGGTGTAAAAGAAGCAAGAGATGATTTAGAGCAATACATAATATAGCCTATATTTGCTATATTCAGAAATAGAGCTGTCTTTAAGTCCTGAAGACATTTTATGTTGCACACAGAAGCTTCACAGTATTAAAGATGTTAAGATCCACACTCTCACACAACTGGCCCTCTTGAACTACCTGAGCTGCTCATGTGCATAAGGCTGAATGGGGTTGGGTCCTCAGCATGTTCATCTGTCCCTTAGTTGAAGTGTTCTTAATTATTAGATAGAGAACCTTACTTTCACGCTGAGAGTTGTGACTGGCTCAAGAGAACGTTTGAGTACATTTCAGGTAAATTAAAGTGTATAAGAAAGTTACTCAACAGAACTCCTGTAAGTCAGTGCAGCTTAAGACTGAACTGTGTTTAGAAATATTGATGTTGTCTTAACCACATTAGAAACTGAAAAATATAAAGAAGATCCTGAAGTTAGCAATTGAAGTATTTTCTGAGTGATATTTCACTGCAGTCTCTGAATGGTTTTACTATTACAGTTACTTAGACTGAATGATTTTCAGCTTATGTATGGATGAAGACTGAGACAAATGAATGAAATCATGCTTGCATCTGCCTAGTTAGTTTGGTTTTATTTTGTAAGAGAAATACATATTTTTATACACAGTTGTGAGGGAGTAACTGAGCAATGCTGAAGAACCTGCTTAGCCTAAGGGCATACTCACAGCTCGAACAATCCTTGTGCAGATAACTTCAGATCTGGTTAGGGATCAGAGCAAACCCTGGTAACCCCAGCACATTCAGAGTGAACGTAGAGAACGTTGCCAAAAGAGAAAATCAGGATTCTGGAAATTCTGAATTTTAAATGTAGGTGGAAGATGGTAGATAAGAAGCAGGTGTGGTAGAAATCAAGTGAATCCTCCTACTCCCATAACAGAGTGGAAGAAATCATGTGTCATGGACTCTGGATGCCTGTGGTGCCAGAAGGAAGAGGGTGGGCTTAGCTCTTCCTCTTTGTATCTATTTTTTCCTTATTTTCAGCTTTCTTGCCTTTGATTTTGGCTGCTCTTTGCTGATGCCCAAATTCTCCAGAGACTTCCAGTATCTCACGGCTGAAAGACCACTGTTTCTGTTCCTGTCTTTTTTTTGCATCTGCACAAGAAATCAATTTTTGGTTTATTCACCAAGCTAGACAATAAAAAATATAATGATGGTTATAACAACAAAAATTCCTGAAAATTATTAAATTACAGTTTTTCTTTACCAACATGAATTGTTGCCATTTGTCAGGTGATATTCACCTTTTGTTCTGAACATTTCGAACAGTTTTTATGCAGTGATCACATAGTTAAGTAAATTGGTCTGGGTTACAGAAGTTTGTTTCCCATTCTGCCTAATGGGAAACAGCATCTTCTAAGAGAGCATGCAGCTGCCCTCACTGGGATGGAGTCTGGGCTCCGTTGGTTGTCCTCAGTCTATCCTTTTGTTGCTCTGTCACTTTGCAGAAATTCTTAAATACCTACTATTCAGCAACTTCAATATCCATCTTGTCAACAACCAGGTAATGGAGTAATTTTCTCCTTAGTCCCTCATCTTTCACACATGCTGAATGAATATATTTCTTAAAGAGTGAAATAGCAGTAAAGTGAGAGGCTGCTGCATCCCTCCCTCCCTCCCTCTCTCCCTGCTCAGTATACCCCCTTGAATGCTCTAGGGCAGGACACTTCCAGAAATGTTGGTTCAGATGTCATCAGCCAGAAAAGGCAACTGATCCCACACAACCAGAGTGAGTATGCTGACAGCCAGGTTTTTGGCAATAGGGGATTGACACTACCACTTCCTCAGGCAGTTTTGTGAATCTGCTCACCCTATGCCCTTGCTAATTCTCTCCGGATGAAACCAGTTGACCACTTAACAGTTTCAGGATGACTAAAGCAGCATTTCCCAGTTACCCTCCTCCACTCTACTGCTGAGCTTGCTTCTTTGTGCATCTTGTTTCTTTATCATGTCTCTCCATTCTTTCTTCCTCCTCTGTATATTCCGTTTTCCTGGCTACATTCTTCCACATTTATGTGCTCTTTTGAGTTACCTGTACACCCCTTCTTTCCATTGTGACTTTACTCTTTTCTTTGAAGTTCCATTTCCATGGTCCAAGGACACACAGCTTTTTGTGGTTGTGTCATTATACCTGAGAGATCACCAAATGAATGACTTTAGTGATAGGATACATGCTGTGTAGGCCACGTAGTTAAATTCAGCTGGGAAGAGCATTTTCCTGTCAGGACTGCACTGTTTTGCATTTAGCTAACATCCTATCTCCTGGCTCTGTGATGATAGTGTGGTAATTGTACACTCAGTGGCTCTCTAGTGTTCTACTTAGACATGGAATCTCTGAGGAAGATGCAGCATGACGTATAATTCCTTCCCTTGTCTTCTCCGGAGTGGTTCCGGGGAATGCAGTCACGCAATTTCAGTGTACTGGTAAGAACAAGTCAAAGGTACCACAAGGTTGTCCCATTCAACTCTAGGTGTTCAGGTTGCTCAGACCTATCTCTGCTTCAGGTGTTTTATAGTATTGTCTGAACTTACACAGTGTATGCAGAGCATCTTGTGACATTGCAGTGAATGAAGGATGTACGCATTGTACCTAAGTAGCTTTAAAAGCTATGTTCTCTTTTCTGCCTGCTCATTACCTACACACACGCTGGGAAACGCGCAACTCAGAAGTCACTCTGCATGTGTTCAGGTGCTGCACTCATGAACAATGAGATACTTACCACCAGCTGGCGATACAAAGTTGGCATCAAAATGATATGAGACTTCCCAACAATTTTCTGAATTGTCTTTAAAATGTTGCTTTAAAATTGGTTCTAAATTTGGGCTTAGGAGATCAAGGAGATCTATTTTGAGCTCACAGTTACTATGTGGTTTTGGAAAACAAAACAAAACAAAGGATCTATTTGAAAATATTCTCCTTTAATCTGTGTCAGCAGTAAGGGATCAATACCAAATTGTACAAAGCAAGAAGAACCATTATCATGCTATGGATAACTGATCTAGCAGTGATACCCTCCCATCTAGAGCATATATTGAGGATGTTAAAGGTGAGCAAGCAAAGCTCAAGTCTGCTAGACTTTCTCTATTCATTTCATTAATTAGCTCCTGTAGGCTGAGATTATTTTTCTTTTTTATTTGAACAGAACCAAAACTATAGGGTATATTTTATAGTATGTGCTGTAAGAATGAACAAATCGAATTAAAATTTTGTTTCACTTTCTTAGCTTTCTAGGTACCTTAACCACCAATCTATTTTAAAGGAGATTACCAAGCTTGAGGTGAGAATTTTACTGAATAATACAGACTTTCTTTATTCCCTTGGTATTAAGTGTCCAGGGCTTCTTAGTCTTACAGATTTGAAAGTTTTAGTTTTACTGGCTAGCGGAATAGAATTTGATTTAACAGGTTTTACACAGCCTCGCTTCTCTATAGCATTGAGAGGACTGGAGTCTTAAAACAAATTTATAAATGGGCACCATTTCTATGGGAAGCAGATTTGGGATGCACTTTTTTTCTGGCAAAAGTATGCCTGTCCACTTTTCACATACCTCATGTATAAATTGTGGATTTGCCTTAAATGGGTTAAAAAAAGGACAGATTTTTAATATAAGAACAAAACACACAGAAAGAGCTTTAGACTTCATTTGCTATTTCTTTTATTTGTTGTACAACTGAAATAATGACATGAAATTATTTAGCAGTCTGTGATTACTGCAAACAATGGAAAGAGATTGTTTATCTGCTTTTCTCACAGTGAAATGTGAATTCTATGCAGTTGACTACTCTGATGTTAATAGCCATGAAATCAGTTCTCCCTTAGTTTATTTAAGGGCAATTTTTCTGGTTTAAAATTTCAGCTTTTTTCCCCCAGTGTAAAAATAATATATATATTTGATAAATTTATAACCAATTAACAGTTTTTCATTCAATAGGAACAAAACCAACAGAAATAATTTGCATGATATGTAGTGATTGTTGCTGTGCCTGAAGATTCTGCCTCAGTCTGTTTCCTCATCTCCCTCTTCCCTTTGTCTCTGTCAAAGGCGAGAAGCAGATGCTGAGGGAAGAGAAAAAATGCAGGCAAGCACAGGTGTTATTTACCCCCACAGATCCCCTCCTGCCTCTGCCGTTTGCTGTTTCCACCGTTCTCCCCTTTGGGAGCTCCCCTGCAGAATTAATGCTGCACACTGTAATCTCTCTCCCTCTCCTTAAAAATGCAGTCACCTATGAATTCTCTTCCATAATTGGACAATTTTAGTGACCCCACATGAGACAAGTGTAATTTTATGAGCTTGATCTGGTTAGTACTCATGAAATTATTCCTGGGATGTTTCTAGTATCCTGGTATAATCTGATGACCATTAGGAGGAGTATTTGTTGCTTGGACAGACTTGCCAAGCATGATAGAGACACAGATCCTAGCTAGATGCTCTGAATGCTCATCTCTCTATAAAGTATTTAGCCAACTCAATTCTGCTACCGAAGAAAACTGAAAATGCACCAATTCCCTGTTATCAAATGAAGATGAATGCATTTACTTGTCATAAGGCAAAAAAACTTCAAGCAGGGTGTTACTATAAGCCAGTGCTGGTAGCAGACCATATGAAAGCCTTCTTCCTCTATCGTTTTTATCTCTTTCTCTATGTTAGTTCCACTTATGAAAGAGATAGTGAAAGAAAACGGGGGTGGGGGAGGTGGTGGTGGTGAGCATTTCAATGGATGCACCATAGGCCTTGCTGCAGTAACCAATACTTGTGATCCTTCAGAGTGGGAGTTGCACTCTGGCCAAAGGTGCATCAGGGTGAGCAGAGCTCCTTGTAAGACTCTCTTTGTTACATTCAGACTTAGAGCTCCTGCTCTGTGTCTGACTGTCAGATACGATCTTCAGTTCTCTGCAATGGAATTTGCAAGGGAAGTAGCAAAGGGTGGCTTAGTCTCGTCTTGTACTAAGTGTGTACTGCCAAGAGAGGAATGGAGGACAAGCATTTCTCTCTTTAAGACAAGAGATTATGTCCTCGCTAACCACATTTAATCAAAGTTCAGCATTGCTTAAAACGAAAAAAGCCCTTTTGTGCCAGGGAGATGGTATTGGATCTCCTGGTACATATCTAAACCTACTGCTAGGTCCCTTGTTTTTTGGTTCAAATTGGTAATGAAATCAAAGCATATGCTGGGCCTATCCAGGGAGTGGCTTAGTTTGTGTAGCTGAAGAACAATCACAAGACAATTTTCTAAAAACAATAGGAGATGAAAGAGGAAGTTTAAACCACTTCCCAGTTGAGAAAACACAATTGTGCTGATTCACATCTGTACAGAATGATAGGGTTTTTTCTTTTGCCCAGTTGTTCTCAGATTGCCAAGATTGTATTAATATGAGAGTGCAGTAGGACACTCCCAGATGTAAACCCAGTAATAAAACACAAATTCTTTAACTATAATTATCTCTTCAAGTTTCATCTTAGGTTTCAGTTTTTAGATTCCCTTCCTGCCATTATACAAATACGCTGGTGTTATTCAATGATGCTCGGGCAGAAATACCACATTTACTGGTGCACCACAAATTCTGAAAGGGTGTATCAACAATAGCGTAGATACCATTCATAGTTCAGAAATTCACCTTGTGCAGGATGTGAATGTTTTACTGAAATCACCTGTTAGCTAGGTAAATTGAAAACTGCAACTATGAACGAAGAGGGGGACGTTATGGTCTTCGTAAGTTAGCTCTTGAGTCCTTCGTAAAAGCAACTGCTGGACAACCCTTGCCCTTTTAACCTAAGGAGATATGTCACAAAAAGAGAGTTCAAGATGTAATAAAAGTAGCACTTTCTGTATGAGATATACCCTCCATAAAAGAGGAACTTCAGACATTTTTCCCATCCAATTTCATAATATTGAATAAGATGAAAAAAATTTCAAATACATCTGACTTATATAAAGTAACTGAGAAGATAGATAAGCTTTTGAGAAGAATTAATTGACTGCTTAGGATTCAATGTGTTTGGAAGGAAATGCAGTGACCAACATTGTGATTTGCCTTTGTTGAAATAAAAAGTAAAACTCCTGTTCACTCTACAGGGCACTATTACTTAGTTTGATTGAAGCACTCCTCGTATTCCTAGCGCAGTACTCAGAAACAATAAAGAACAAGAACGCAAAGTGTGTCCTGTTTGCCAGAAATGGCAAGACCCTGACAGGAGTCCTGAGGAGCAGCTGAGTTACTTCAGCAATGGTGGTTGTCTCCATGCAGGACAAAGTACCTCTTGAATATCCTCCGAGTAAGAGATTCTCTTCTTGTATAGACACTCTCTTGATCAGCTCCCATGTTTTGCACACTCATTTAAGTAGGAATTAAGCCACTCTTCCCTAGGTAAGAGAACATAATCTCGTAATAATTACTGTTACTCTGCACAGGTCTCAGAGAGTGTAGGATTAATACCATAGTGCAGTTTACTGAGTCACTGGATAGTCCTTTGACTTTTGAACAACCATTTTGGGATGTAAGAATGGGCACAGATCTTGATCCTATCCCTAAACGAATCCTCTCTGTCTGTTATGTGCTTTCACAGTAGGACAGGTGCATTTGGCTTTCTCTCAGTACAGTGGGAATGTGGGAAGAAGAGTGGCAGAACATACTGGAGTGTGCAGGAAAACCGTAAGGGAATCTGCTTCCAGTCAAAAAGACCAGAAACAATAGGCTCACATGCAAACAGGCCCAATGTCTAAAGCTTCAAAGTGATTACTGGCTATCATTAACATTCTAACTTCAGCTTAATGGTTCCTTATTTTTCACTGAAAGTTGGGACTGTTTTCACAGATGGCTCATGGAAGTAATCATTTGTAAAAAACCAGCTCTTAGACTTCTCATTCCTTACTGGGAACTCAAGTTCTTAAAGACGTAGTTTTGGGATGGGGGTTTCTGATTTTATTCAAATTATCAAGAAAATTAGAAAAAATCTGAAGTATTTGTTCATCTCTTTCTGAAAAAATCAGGTTTTATAGCTTACTACTCTACTATTTCTACAGCTGTGAGTTTTTAAATAGCCTTACATGCTGTGTGCTTGACTTGCACCTTGCATGTGCTAGCAATCTGCATGGACGCTAATTAAAAGAAATACAAACTGTGGCCTATCCATTTAGAGCTTTGTTTGAAAGTGTGTATATGCCTCTGATTTTTTTTTTTAAGATAGATGTTAATTATTTTAAATTGGTTAAAAATTAAAATTTCTTCATGTGAAAATCAGGCTTTTAAAATGAGTTTTCTCATCTCTTGTTGTTTTCTTTTCCCATTATACCATGACTGCAGAGATGTGGAAGCAAAAGGGAGTAGGAGAGCTCAAAAATTAAGCAACAAAAAGTCAGTAATACCAAAATGATTCATTGACTTTAAGTATTTAAATTATAAATAATTCCATTGTAACTTTAAGTAAAATATTCTATTTAAATTTTAAATTAAATAATAATTTCTTGACATTTTTTGACAGGTTCTTAATAACGTGCATATAGTATTTAAAAGGATTATTATAAAATGGCACTGTTTTGACACTTACTTGAATTGTATCACTGAACATCAGAACATCTCAGCGATTAATGAAAATCTACAGAGACTGGAAGATGGGACTGAAATAGTTCTTTCTAAGAAACAGATTTGAAAGCCATTGTATTGGTTTCCATGGGGACTAGCAACAAAAATACTGGCAGTGAACCTATTGGGGGAGTTTATGGCAAACATAAGCCCCCCCCCCTTTTTTTTCCAAAGTTTTTAAGAATTTTATTTTAGAGTAATTTCAAAAGCCAAGCATAAAAATACACATTTTATGAGTGTGCAAGTAAAAGAAACACTTTGCATTTATTTTAAGCTATCTAAAAAGAGTTCAACAGTCACTGCAGGAAATTGAGAGTTTGTAAAGCTGCTACTTTTTTTGGTAGGCATTTGAGGGTAAACATGAATCAGGTTATGCAGCAGAGAATAAAAGTCTTCAGTAACTTCCAATACTTCATTCAGAAAAGTTTTTTTTTTTGTCCATGTAAATAGGAATGACAATAAATCTACAAGATGTGTAATGTTATAACCCTGCAATATTATACAAGCTTGTATATTATTATACCAAATACTCAGAATAAAAGATCAGGCGTATTGTTAGTTACTGCTGTTCACTCAGCACACATTATTTGTGTTTAAATGCTGCCAGATTGTACAATCTTGTGGCATAAATAGGGCCAAATTTAAGATACAGCTTTTGCAAAATGAAGATCTGGGAATATTTCATTTTTCCAGGCGTTCTGTAGAATTTGGAGGAGCCAGAATATCTTCTGGGAACTTAGGTTCATCCTGACATAGAAATTATGTCATTGGCTTGAGTCCTCAGAGAGGTTCAGTACTCCAAGCTCTACTACTCCTGAGATTCCTTTACAGATACCAGCTGTGCAGAGAGCCAGGAAAACAATCTAGGACAACTTGAGTCCTTCTTTTGCCTGGAAATAATTGCCTCTCTGGGAAGATACATACGTGTTACAGGTGTTAATCAAGGTTTTAAATGCAAAAGGTTATTTGCTGGACCCTTTGAAGGTTTCCAGTATGTGCTTTTTTTATGTATCTCTGTGCTTCATCATGTGGGCAAGCTTCTTCCTTTCTTGACTGAATTCCTTCAAAATGAACGAAGCTGCCTTACTTTCACTAGCCTTACTTTCCCTTTTCCTCCCCAGTGTTTATTCAACCTAACAAGTACTGTACAATTTGAGTTGAAAGTTGGGGAGTGTTCTTGTGAGTCACTTGGTCTCTGGCCACACACAAACTTCATCTAGACCCCAGGAGTGAAAATCAACAGTTGTTGACCTTTTCAGGAGTCAGAAAGTTCTGCACCTTTTCCTGGGTAAAATGGCTGTTCTGTGTGTGATGTTGTGCTATTTCAAAGAGAGCATGGTTTTATAATCTCATCTAATTCTAGTATTGGCCAACTAGCCCTAATCTAGCTGTTAATTTGTGTGGTATTAGTGTACAATGTTTTGTGAGGGTCTTTCAATAAGGTAGCCTGAAAAGAATTGCTGAAATGTATAGTTAATAAAATTATATGGTTTTGTGTGTTGTGTGCTTATTGTAGAAGAAGCTTTTTTTTTTTTTTTTACTAAATAGGAAGATGTAATTTTGCCAGTGAAATTCTTTGGGTAGATACTCTGGTTTAAAATAAGGTTTTTAATTACCATTATTAAAACTGCTTGCATACATTTTGGCTCTTATGAAGGTCGTCCAAACAGACAGATCTGTAGAGCAGGGCAGTGCAGGCTTTGTCCGTGGTCCTACCCATCCTATTTGTACGTCACCCATGCTGGGAAAGGCTGTCAGTCAGTAAGGGACTCTCACAAACGTTGAAACCTCAGAGTAATGGAGTTTATTCAAACAGGTCCCAAAATTTGCAAGTGAATAGTAGCTTTGTGAGAGAGATGCTCAGGAGGCTCCAGCTCAGCAACAGAGAGGTTCACAATTTTTTAGGGAGTTCATCCTGTCTAAGCAATAGAACTAGAGTAACCTAAGCTCACTCATTTTTTACACAGGACCAACACCTCTGGAGACAACTCTGTGTGTATCTATGAACATGCACTTACAATAGTAATATCAAGTCCAAACCTTTTGAGTTTGGATAACAAGATTGTTTTTCTCACCCAGCTAGTGAGATACAGTAGTGAATAACCTCTCTTGTTATGGCATAGATTCCCATGCTTGCTCTAAAACTCCTTAACAATATTGCTCTTAAAAGCCTCCAACTACCCAGTTGGAGTGTCTGAGCTGGAAGGCAGTTGACTCCTCAGTAGAAAGAGCAAGCCTCTTTTGGGAGGTGATTCCAACTTCTAGGAGGTTGAATTGCCCATAGATATGTCTACCGCTTGTCACTGTTTTTCTAGAAGCCTCCCTTTTAGAATGACTGTTTTTGTAGTAAAAGCAGAGATAGAGCAATTGAGCAGTCTGGGCTTTAATCATAATGGTTTTGTTTGGACAAATCACTTGTCACATGTGCATTTCATTTTACTTTTTGTTTTTCTTCCTTGTTTTCTTATTTATAAGTAGTGCTTGATGATCTCAGAAGGGTAATGTTTGAAGTGTGAAGAAATTTCAGTTTCTTGGATGAAAGATCCTACATAATAGTAAAGGATTTTATTTAGCAGTTAAGGAAGTCTACAGTTAGACAGGAAAACAACTTTATTTAAACTTTTGTTTGTACAGTTTCATATAGCTATTGTAAACCCTACATTTAAAGGGAGCTTCTTTGCCATTGATTTTATCTGAATCTGATCAAATCCCAAGTGGTGAGCAAGCTATGAACACCTATGTTTTCATTCTTTTCCTAGTTGCATCTTAGCTTTCCAAACTTCTGTGATCTGAAAACTGAAGATGTAATTCTCTAAGTAAAAGGACTTTGAATTCCCATGTGGTCTGGAAACTGTGTAAACTGTGCAATATTTCAGCCTATTTGCAACACACTTAGAAAAATATTCAAAACCCCAGTAAAATTTCTTTTTGTGATCTGCTCTCTGTCTTCACCTCAGCCTTAGTTCTCAGCTCATGCAGTAAGTTCTGCTGTCCTTACGTTCACTGTCCGAACTGGCCAAATTGCTACTCACAGCAGTGGTCCTTCTGCTTGCAGAAAGGCTGAGGGACAGAGTGTCCAAGCCATGAGAGGGGTCTGGTTTGCAATGACATTTTTATGGACTGTGGAACTTTATGACAGTAAGTCACATTGCTTGGGCTCTCCAGATGTGTGCAGATGTGTATTCTGCATTCTTGCATATATATGGCAATTTAACTGGGTTGCAGTAAGTTTGCAGTGAGATTGTTGTCATTGTTGCTTAGGTGATATTCTATATCTCTCTGCAAACCCCAGTACTCCAGGAAGCCTAGATTTCCCTTGAGTGAGGTTCTAGGACTAGGGAAAAAAAGAGTAACAATGCTGAGGAATGCCTGAGTACTAGTTTAGATTAGTGCAATGTACTTTAATTTTCTGGTCTAATCCAGGAGAGGGAGCTAACTTTCTAGCCATCACATCTGGCACACTGCACTGGAGTAGTTTTTTTCACAGCTGATATCCCATGTCTGAATGATTATTCACATATGCTGTCCCTGAAGTAGAGTCATCTTGGGAGTGCAAAACCACCCTCTCAAAACATTGGTTAGCTCCTTTCAGTGCAGTAAATATAATTGCATGACATATTCTTGACAGGGGAGTATTTATTGTCAATGTATTTTACTATAATTTAAACACTATTGCACATTGTTTGCTCTCTTCGCCCACTCTTCTGCCTTTTGCCTATTAAGGAATATTAAGAGGATCTCAATCTCATAGTTTCTCCACTGCAGCAAATGTTGCTCTCTATGGCACTGTGGGAAAGCAGGGCAGCAAACACTCACCAGCACTGCAAGCAGGTTTGTTTGCAAGCTCCTGTGCTTGTATCCTGCTGCCAGCCTTGGTTGGTGTCCCAGGCACAGAGTGAATTGTGCATGAAGCAAGGAGCAATCACACCGGTTCCTTCCCGTGAAGGAAGCTGGGAAGCAGCTAATGGAGCCCAGCTAAAGGAGCGTGTCTGTGCCGCTGGGCCCCCCTGCCCTGCGCCTCTTCACAAACTCCTGCCTGCAAAGCTGCTGTCTTAGTTGGCTGTAACTGCAGCCGACTCAGACTGGGCTGACACAGGACAAAAACAATTTCTATTTGTTGAAATAAGTTAATGAGTTAGAGAGGAGCACAAAAGAAAGAAGGGAGACAGGCCTGGGTGTTTTATGGGTCCGCAGAGGGGAAATGCACAGGCAATTGTGGAGAACATCTGCCTGTGGGCTGTCCTGGGGAGTCATTGGCCCCAGGCATGTGCCTGTGCTCATTAACCTCCCACAGCCACATGTCCCCAAAAAATGGGAAGGCAGGAGGCTGACCTTGCTGTTTGGGTGCGTCGGGGCACTCTGCCGGGTGCTGGCCCAGGCACTTATCTCTGGCCTTGGTACCACAGTTCCCTCCTGGGCAAGGAATACCTGCTGAGTCAGCAATCCCATGGTTGTCTTTCTCTCTCTTCTCTTTCTCCCTTACTGCTCTCCTTTTTCTTCCCCTGATTCCTGTCTCTCACACACAAGTTTTAAGCTGTAACTGTTAAACAGAAGACTTTGAAAATCCACTGTGTATTTAATACAAAAGTTCAGACAGTAGAAAGAAAATGGAAAGAAAACTAAAGCACTGGCGTTTTTTTTGGTGTGTGTCTGGATTACTTGATGAGTTTTATGACTGTGATTACTGTGATTTTGGGTGCTTGAGGTTGGAGAAAATTTGAACTGAGAAGAGTAGCTCTGAAACACTCTGTTTGCTCTCTGCACAGAACCCAGCATCTCTGAAGGCATAAGCAACTGAGTGCAGAGCAGATGGAATCATTTTTCTGTGTTAGTTATTTTAATACAAAGGAACATGGGGAAATTAATGTGGAAAATAAAAAAAAAATCATTTTACCACATATTTAAATTGAACAGAATATGACAGTTCCAGTGAAAGGGAAAGAACTTTTTAAGCCTTTGAACACTTTTCATGTTTGTTTCACAATAGGCTGATGTTAGTAAACAAGTAAAACCAAAGACAAGAGAAATTCTCTGTGTCATGTTATCTAGCAACAAATTTTGATCCAGTTAATGAGGAATAAGTAAACACTTAAGTAAGTAGGTGAAAGTAGGCCAGTTTCTCAACTGAGGAATGAATATAGCAGTGTAGTATATTGGCACAGATGTGTGAATAAATTACATTGATAATGTAAACTTGTGCTATCTGTGGTGAGAAAATAAAAAGGAGAGACATCAGTGCTGTCCATAACTTGAAATGATCCACCTTGTGACAGTAGTCAGTTCGAAAACACATCCCATGTCACTGGAAAATACTCAGTAATGCTGTAATAGCCCTCTTGAAAAGTGTAGCCATGAAGATTGGCCATTTAAAACTTAGTGGATGTAATTGCAGCAAACAGTTTATTGAGCTAAGTAGAGCACTTTTTCTATTATCCATGGAGATTGAGCATTTTTTTGAATTATTTATTTGGAATTAATGAATAGGGTGTGCAGGTGTATTTCAACCTTGAGAACTATCTGCCATGGCTATTACTTTAGAATTCACTGTTCACACTCTGTAATTAGCCAAGTAAGTCAAGTGGGTTTGGTTAGCTGCAATTGGGTGTCTCCCATATTTATGGTTTTCAAGAAAGCTGGGCATATACTGAAATGAATACATTTTGCCTGAGTGATCATGCAAATTTCAGAGTAACACATCCTTAAATTAGAATAGCAGAATAAAGAAGCCAGCCTCTCATGTTTACTGCTGTGACTTTTCATGTACAACTATAGATAGGGGACGTTTGCTGACCACCAGTGCAGGTGTACTTTGTGGTACAAACCAGAACAATTCCTCCTCCAGTTGGAATGTCACAATTTGCAAATACTTTATCATCTGTTACTGCATCTGTTTTGTCAAGCCAACATTATACCCAGTTAATTGTTTGTCATGTTATGTTGAAGTTTGTGATAGACATCCTTTGCTGTGGAGCTTTTTTCCCAAGTGATGAATAGTAACAAAAATTGTTTATTATGAGAGCATGACTGTCAGAACTGTCAAATACTGGAAATGCATGACCACCAGTGCCACTGCATGTCATAGTGGCTGGTTTGAGCAAGGTAGCAGAGCCTGGCCCAGGTTTGTGAGTGTCACTGCCTCAGTATTCTGCCCACTGCAGCACAGCTATGAGGCTAAATGGATATTTTCTTGACTATTCACAGTCACATAACTGGCCCTTTAAATTAGGCAATAGGATTCCAGATACCAGTTATGGCAAAAATGCACAATGTTCATCTCCATTATCTCTGTTATTTAAGGCTTTCAGAAAACCACTAACCTTCACTCCTACACTCAAACAAGCACACACTAGCACACAGAGTTAAGCCAACTTTTTAACTCCCAGTCATTAAGGATGTCAAAACATTCTGATATATGATATAAACTTATTATGACTGGATTTTATTTTTATTAATGTAAGGGCTAGGTTGTGAAGAACAGACGATTTTTTAAGCCTCTTATTCCTTAGAGACAATGTGATTTGGTGGTTTAACATTGTAACATTTTAAAGGGCTTGTTAAGCCCTAATCGGAGCACATTAAGCACTAACATTTTTGAAGTGTGTAATAAGACCGAAACATTTTAATAGCATATTAACCTGTAACATAAACCCAAAACAGTCACAGTGTTGTCTTTTTCCTTGTGTTTTTCCTATAACAAGTTCTAACGAGTAATTGATACTTTTAACAGTGATTAGAAAGTTGAGGGTTCCTTGGTGTCCTTCCTGTTTAAAAAAGAAAAAAAAAAAAGTCAGGAAATTTCTGTGTAAGAAATTTTATTTCGGGTGAAATTTCAAAATTAATGCAGAAAAATTTGCTTTGAGAGTTGACATCGCTAAATGTTAACAAATAAAGTATACTGCTAGGGAAAAAGTTTGGTTTCAGTAAAACAATGTTTTGTACTGGGAAAATGTTTTTGCTTGAGAAGTTTTACTCAGATCTGATAATTTTGGAGTTTTTTGTCAACAAGAATTGTGGAATGGGCTCTTGCCAGTGGAAAAAGTTCACGGAAGATCTGGGGGGGGATTTTTTTATTTATTTAGTTAGTTTTCAGTGTAATCTTCTGCATGCAATTCCAGAAAAGAGGTAGGAGTTCATTGATACTGGGGCCCAGCAATTTCCTTTTAAGAAAAATATTTTTAAAAGGAAAATACAATGTAGCCTGTGAGCGTCTTCTTAATTGCTTTGGAACCTCTTGATGAGTGATTCCAGGCTCACCTTCCCTCCAGGGAGTTGAGCGCACCACTTCTGCACTTCCCAGCCCCTCCCAGGTTATGGTAAGGCATCTGAGCCACCTTTTGGACATCGGTCTTTGCTGTGGTATTTGGGGGGAAGTTGTGGCTCAGTCATTTCATCTTAGGTTTGATTGCAGCTGCTCCTGCTTTCCTACAGTGGCTGTGACCCCGACACCTTCCACAGTGGTCGCAGGAAGAATGCCTTTGGAAAAAGGTTTATAAAATTGCTTTCAAGACAGCTGGGTGAAGCTGACTCAGAGCTGTCCATGTAGTACTTGACTGAGAGGGAGCTATAGCTTTCCTTGATGTGGACAGTCACAATAATGTTGAAATACACTTGGAGTTTTGGTCCATAAGCTGTTGTATCCATGCAATTGCCTCTGCATTGCACACCTGTTACTATGAGAGGACAAGGCACCTCAATTCAGTGGCCTGAAGCTGAACACCTCTTTGAAGTTGTAGATTGCTGTGCTGTTGCTGCAGCACAGCACTGCCTCTCGATGGCTGCCTGGATGGTGGTCAGTGAGCAGGCTTTGGACATCGGCTCCAGGCTGGGTCTGGACAGGTAAAGAGTCCCACAGTAGCTCTGTCTGGAGAACTGGCATATGTTTGCTCTTCATAGAAAATGCTCCCACTATGACAGGGCAGCTTCTGGAGTAAGATGTTTTTTGATGTGAGGAGGGCTGCCTAGGGGACCTTCAAAGCGAGCATAGGGCCCCACGGTATGTGCACAGCAGGGCCTTGACTTCCATGTGGATTTTTCTCCAGCAGCCAGGGAAAAGCTGTGCGATGCAGGAGAAGCAAGGGGCTTGTCTGCAAGTGAATCATGTTCAGATTGAATTAATTGTAAAAAGAAACTAAGGGAGCAATGTGGATTTTGCCTTGTGTCTGGGCACTGTTACTCTGATACAAAAATGACTTTTTGTTTGTTTACTTTCTGTTTATTTATCCCATGCAGTAGTTGGAAGTAGTTAAAATAAAACATGAAATCCCATGATTATTCTGGAATAAGAGTGATTGGGAGGAAGAAATAATTCTAATATAACTACAGAGGTTTAACTATACCAGTGTAATTGTACTGTGGAACTAGGAGAGCATTTCTGTGGGGACAAGCTCCAATCACAGAGACAAAATCTTAACACGCTGTAGACCTCATCCATAGAAATAGCTCTGTGTAGTCTCAGGCCAATGATTCTTTACTTTTAGTAAATAACTTGAGTCAATAAAAGGACAGGGTTTCGTATTTGCATGAACTGTATTCTGGCATCAACATGACTGATGTCCTGCAAAACATGGGATATCTGAGGTGGATAGAGCAGGGCTGAGGATGGGTTGCTATACTGATGCTGTTGTAGCCAAGATTTGGGGAATGATGCACAGGAGGTTCTGCAGGTCTTTAGCTCTATGACAAGCAGAAGAACAGAGGGGGAAACAGTACAAAACACTGCCCAAAGAGTTACACCTGAGGCTGTATCTAGGAAGGTCAGGCTCTCCATTTTGTTTCTCCCGAAAACCTTTCCGCAAACCTGTCAGTTTTGTCTATATTTAAAAAATGAACCAGAACAGAAACAAATATGCAAACAAACAAACACCCAACAGATCTTAGTCTTACTTTGTCTATGGCTTCCTTGTGAGATTCAAATATTGCAGTTTAGAATAATCTGGCTGGGAACTACCAGCCTCATGTTCCCTGGTGCAAGGTAGGTCTTTGGTTGCACAGATTAATCTATGTATCTGTTCTGCTGCTCGTGCTATCCTGCCAGGAGAGAAGGAAGATTGGTGTGTCATAAGAGACTCTGTTCTCCACTGAGTCTTTTTTGGCATAGGTTCACCTATGTTAGTGGCATCTCAAGAAAATGCCAAATAGGCAACTTGACTCAACAAGGATCAGCACTGACTAATGGCTAAAGGGAACTGATGAGGGAGTGGCATGCTGACTTCCTAAGTGCCACTTCTAAAATGTGAGAAAATCTGCACTGCAGCTTCTCCCTCTGTCCTTATAATTTGTTCGTTTTTGCTTTGAAGTAGTGTCAGTGTTCAGCAGTGGATATTATCTTCATGTCTCTGGAAAGGAGCCATGTCATTCCAGAATCACAGAATGGTTGCAGTAGGAAGGGAACTGTGAAGGTCATCTTGTACAAACACTCTGCTCAAGCAGGGTCACCTAGAAGAGGTTTCCCAGGTACATGTCCAGACATCTTTTGAATATCTCCAAGGATGGAGATTCCACAACCTCGCTGGGCAGTCTGTTACATTTTATGAAGAGTATCTGATCCTACCCTGTCTTCTGACAGCAGCTTAGTGCTCAATCTGTTTTCACACCAACAGCCACAGTTCATCTAATTGCTGTGACCTGGTGGCCGGAAGGATGGCATTCTTCATATTGTCATTAACCCATGGCAGCATTACACTGCTGCTACTCACCTTTCCTCATGTGAGCATGCTTTTTAAAGCACATGTGCTTTTCCCAATTACGGTTCTATTCTTAGGGAAAATATCTGACCTATTCTAGGACGGCATTTGTAAACTCATTCTGGAGGTCATCGAGTACTTGTAGACCATATTTGTCTGGTGGTAGGACTGCTTTGGTGACTTACTCTGTAGACAAAACCTCAGAGGATGAAGCATACAGATTCTAGATTCTCTGGCATCTTAATTTAGCGTGTTATACACGTGAACACCAAGCAATTTACCTTACTTCATGGTTCCTGAGAAATTGCATTTTTAGTGTAGAAGAAGACTTGGGATAGTCTATGCAAAGACGATAATTTATAGACTATGTGAAATTTATTTATTTTAAAGGTGGGAGATATGGTTGCCTGGCACAGGGGAGAATCAGTTGTGAAAAAGTATTTGGGAGTTCCTGGGAAAAAAAGCTAAAAAAGGCAGAATAGGAAAGGTTAGGAGAACCTGTTGGAAACTCCAGCTGCTTTCTATATGGTGTGCGCCACACTGAGATCATAAAATTTCTAAGCTGCTAAGTTGAGTGGAGTACCTGGAGCTCTTTCAAAGTCCATATGTCAGAAAATGCTGCAAGTGAACTCTGTAGGGACTGTGAAATAGCATTGCACATGGTGTGTGTTACCTGGATTAACTGTACTCTTGAAGATAAGCCAATCTTACCTTCTCATAGCCCTTCTTATTTCAGTAGGAGTATTTGTGGATGCTAAATGTTCAGTCTGTTTTGACAGGTATTGCTTCTATGTCACTGCATAGTTGCCTGCAGGTTACAGGTGCTGTTTTTATAGAATGCAATGGATATGTCTACCAGAGAAAACAGCTCACAAGCTTCTCTGCTTGTGCACTGAACTGACTGGATATGAGTACAAACACAGTAGCACATTGCTAAGCCCATGCTTATATACCTGCCTCATTAGTAAGATTTATCATCTTGGATTCATGACTGTGGTGAAGTGACTTCTAAAGTTCAGGTAATATCTGGCTAGCAAGGACAACCAGCAGAAAAGTCTCATGCATGTTGATCTGTGAAGACATCTCCTGTGGTTACAACACATTAGGAGGTTGGAGTAGTGTTACAGAGACAATATTTGGAGGCTTTTTTGTTTAAACACTAATTGTTTTATTTAAAATATGAGAATGTGTTTTAGGATATTTAATCAACTTGACTGCAGGAATTGATGAAAAGGGAAGACATAATTAGAGAAGTTTTGCCAGATGTTTGTAAATTCTAAATTTTGAAAGTACACCTATAATTGCCTTACAGAAATATCTTCGGGAACCCAATAGTTTTACTTAGCTTGGCATAGCTTGAAAGCTTTCAGTGGTGGAAATAAAATTGAGATATGATTACTTTTTAGCAACATGTATATTTGCAACTTATTAGTATGAATAAAAAACACCCTTGGATAGTTCTTGAATTTGGCAAATGAATCAAACTTTTACAGGCATCATTTACAGAGATAAAAGCATGTGGTCCAGTATAAAAAGCAAGGAGAGTGTGGCATGATATAAAATGCTGAAACTCGCACACTAACTTACAAGCGTATTTCACCAGGTTAAAGGGTAGGTTTGAATCTCTTCCTGTAGGCTAAAATATATAAAGCCCTTTGACAGAAAGAGTTGATGGGTAGAAATGGAAGCTCCTAATTTGTGTCAATACACATTTTATAAAATGTGAGGAGTTTAGGTCAAGTATGCTCCTTTTCAGGCAGCATATAGAATTGTAACAGCTTTTAAATAGAGTGCAAGTTCTCTTTTTTTCTTGGAAAAAAACGTTGATGTGAAATTGAAAACTACTTTCAGATGTCTGCTGGGCTGGCAGGGTGACAAATTGTTTGGCTTGACTGTCTCTCTCTTTCACTCCCTTCACACTGTTTACAGATAACATCCTCAGCTCCAACTGAGTGTATTTAAACACCAGCTAATTATGGGCCAGAGGATTTGGAAAAGGGCACCTTACTAAAGAGTCTTCCTGTCTTAGACAGGTCAGGAATATACCTTGCTGCAGGCAAATCACAAAGTGCTGTCCTGAGCAAAGGGTGTGGGATGAGAGAGAGAGAAAGGAGGTAGAAAGAGACCAAGAATGTTTTTAGACAAGTGCTTTCTGGCATCTGATTACAACTGGGAAAGTGGGTGACTCCCAACTTTGCCTCGGGTTGTATATGCTGGTGTGAAAGGTCTTCTAGGTAGAGTGTATTTGCCGAACTCAAGGAGGAGGGGGTACTTCCCACAAGGCACTTTATAGTCAGAGTACATCAAACCTGCACTGCCAACATGGATCTTAGTTGGATTCATAACTTTGGCATCCCTCTAAGAGTTTCTTGATTTAGGTATCAGAGTGGTTTAAACCAAATTTTGCTGAAGTGTGTGCCTGTGTTAGACCAGATTTGCTTGTAATGTGTACTGGAACTTGTGTACCTTACAGTGAGACTAAATGGCTCAAGGGCCATTAGTCCTGCAATGCCTTTGCCATGGTGTTCTTGGAAGACAGGCAAGTTCCTGCAGCCGGACCAGCTGTCTGGAAAGTAGTCCTAAAGCCTCCCAGCCCAACATTCTATAAGATAGGACACAGGTAACTGTGAAATCCAAAGGATATTTATATGGTTTTGGAGGGGAGGGGCTCACATCGATGCTAGAGAGTGTGATGGAGCATGGAAGCTGGTGCGAGATTCTTGGCCACTTACAGATTAAGAGTTATTACTCCCCCAAATTTGAGGGTTGGACAAGACAATCTCCAGAGGTCCCTTCCAACCCTAACTGTTCTGTGATTCTGTGAAATTTGACAATGCAGACACCATGGAGGAGGCTAACCCAGGCGGAGGCTTTGTTTTGATGTTAGCTGAAGAATTCTTGATATTCCTGAATTTCTAAAATATATAATGCTTTCTCTTATTTATAGCCTTCTCTCTGTTTTGGTTATGTACCCTTTCTTGTCAAATGTAGTTGAAATAAACAATGTGATACAAAAGGTGAGTAACTGGGAGTCTGTCAGGCTTTTATCCTCTAATATCTGTGTGGTGTGGAGTTTTACATATGCAAAGATGATTAGTGACCAAGTAAATTTATCCAGCAAATTCACTCAGCTTTGCACAGATTCATGTGAGATTCTCTAATTTTGGGGGGAAAAAAAAAACCAAAACCACAAGACATTAAAAATTTATGTCCAGTAGTTCATCTGCTTAAAAAAATTACATGGAGGGAAAATAGAAGAGTTGGGTCCTGTTCTGACTAAGGGAATTTCCTTTGGGAACCTTATCTACCAAATGTGCTTATCTGTTCTCAGGAATTACAGTGTGGTTAGTTTACAGTCTATTATGCAAAGCTGCATGCAATGTGTTAATATTGGTAATTTAGTAACTATGTTCTGCACTAATTAGTAAAACTGAATATCATATTGCTCATCCTGGATCACTTTCAATGCTGCTGCGTATTTTTTCAGTGTGTTTTAGCTCTTCTCATTAAAGCATGTATGTACAAGCCAACATACCTTGTGAACTTTGGAAAGAAACTCAAGGCCCCCAGTGTTCTATTGTGTCTGTCATACTAAGCAAGAAAATAATCTGGTGGTTTGATTAAGAGATTATTGTGGCAGGACATCTTCTGTGGGTTAGGGAATAGAACTGACTAGAATCCTTTTCCATCACCTGTGTTAAATGTAGGGTAAAGGACAATGCTGTATATTGGGAATATAGCTGAGAGAGAAGGTTTTGGCACAGTGAATCTAATTATACCCTCACACTTAAATGTTTTGGTTAGAGGTAGGCAAAATTGAAAGTTACACGCTGTAAAACCCCTCTCATGTTTATTCTCAGTGTCATAATTTGCAGCAAATTTTTAAAAATTAAGTGTACTTTTCTTCTGTGAAGTGATTGAATGGGAAAGGTTTAATGCTACAGTAAGAAAAAGCAGCTATTTGGAAATGGTCTTACCTCAGTATTAGATATACAAATGTGTGTCAAATATGTATTGTGCTGAGTTCTTTCAAGACCACTGTGAAATGCAGATGTGTTAGCACTTAAACATCTTTTGGGAAATGGATGCATGCTTCACTTAAAGAGCTAAGAAGAGACCTGTTGCTTGTTCCCACAGCTTGAATATTAATCTAGACTCCCCAGACTTTTATAAAGTACATAGGACAATCTAATGTAAGGATTGAACAGCCCTCTGGGAGGAACCCTAGAAGCTGAGAGAAGACTTGAATAGATGTTTGAGATTAACAAACCCAACTGGATCACACAGAGACCTTGAAATACTTAAAATATCTGATGCTGGATCTTCATGTGATACATCCTGTACTCCAGTATACCACCAGAGCCTTTGTGACCTCGGTGTGCAGTGATATGCATAGGAAACCTACATCAGCTTCATTGGTTCTGAGCTAGTTACTAGCACTCAGGTAGAGATTTGGAGGTGATGATTATTAATTCTGTAACAGTTTTGGCTTCAGAGTTCAGGAGCACTTAAAAAATTAAATGTAATGCTCAAATTTAGTGGAAAGAAATAGAGAAAAAAAAATCTGTGGAACAGCTAAGAGACCCATCAGGAAAAGGAAATAATGAACAGAATAAGGCCACAGAGTAGTCTGTGTCACTGAGCCCTAAGCAAGGCTGTCCAGTGGGAACTTCACTAAGGGAAGGCTGGGATAGTTCCTAGTGAAATCTGTGGCAGTTTTTCAGACAGTTTAGTAATTCCTCCCTACCCAATACTGGTATAACTCAGTCATGTTTCACACTTGCTGAAGAGAAAAGCAAGCAGCTTTGTTGGAACTGATGCTGTTTTCACAGCAATCTTCTCATTGAGCTTTCATGGTACAAAAAATAAGAGTGGGACCATACTCAGCAGGCTCAACCTCTACCCTGAAAATAATAGGATCTAGCTGTTGTCTGGGGCATGAAGGTTCTGGGTTAATTCACCAGCTGAAATGCTTGGCATCCTCATGTGGAAAGCTCTCAGCCCATCCTCCAGTGCCCAGCTGGCACTACCCTCAGAGGGCTGACCTGAAAGGAAGAGATGCAGTTTACCCTTTGTCCTGCTCTCCATGACTCAGGGATGATCAAGACAGCCTCCATACATATGTTCTTGGTCCTACAGTGTCTTTTCAATGACTGGAGCAGTGCTGAGATGATCTATATTCTGTTGAAACCTTTGGCATCATCTCTTTGTCCTCCTGCACTGGCTGTTACTCAGTAAGTCCTGCAGAGCACTTTGAAATTTGCAAAGAAAATTTTTCCCTCTTTCACTTGACAAATACTTCTCCCCTACTGCAGAATAGGCCTGTCTTGTATTTGCTAATGGGGTGCTTCAAAGAGGATAAGCATCATGCTTTTTAATTTTTTCATTTTCATCATTCCATTTTCAAAATGAGTGAATAAACCCAGATTCTGGCACATTCTAAATATCCAGAAGTGATTTTTCCGTATCAGAGTTGTTCCTGAATTTTGGGCTTTTTTTTTTTTTTTCTCTTCATACCAATATATCTGTTCCTGTAAAAGTGTCATCAGATCCAGGGTGGGGTAAAGCAAGAGGAAGAGCTCCACCCAAGCTTAGTGGTTAGGACACTCATCTGAGATGTGGGAGATCCATATTCAAGTCAGTGTTTTCCTGGTTCAAAGTAGGGACTTGAACCTGCTGACTATTCAGTTGAAGGTGCAGGGCTTGGTCTCCCAGCATATTTGAGAGCTTTTGGTTTTATTTTGTATTGTGTTGAAGACAAATTTCAAATACTGAAATTATTTTGCTTGAAATGGAATATCTCTTTTCAAGCCAGCCCTAATTCCCTGTGTGGCAAACTCAGCCAGGGGCCTGAGAAGCAGACTTTGCCATGGCTTTGGCTGTGAACATTTGGAGGCAGAGCCATAACTGAGTGTCCCTTGGGCTCTGTGGATGGGTGTGCAGCAGTGAGCTGCTTGTCTGCTGCACATGGACATCAACCAAATGCCAGAGCACTTCACATGTGGATAAATATAGAAAAACTAGGGCAGTTTTTCTACACTGCAAATAATCTTAAGATACTATTTCTTGTGTCTTCTTGCTTGCCATCTTTCACTGCATTGGTTTCATTCATAGGGATTTAGACTATCTGCAGCATATTGGGACACACTTAAAGAGCCGTTTAAGTAGCTTTGCTTGAAGCTTTCAGTCCAGCCAATAAGTGAAGGAAGGAGCTGATTGAGAGGTTAGCTGTACATGGAAAGTAAAAGTGAGCTCATTGAACAAATACTACCACTTCTGTGAAAATCTGATTGTGTTTAATGTTTGACAATATGGTTTGTTCTTTAAAAAAAGTAATTGTCGTTCATCCTGACCTATCCACACATTTTGGTGTATTCAGCTGACCTATAATCACTTCAGACAAGCTTTCTTTCAACAAGTGACTACTGATTTTTTTTCTCAATGAAGGAAAATTCTACATTGCCTTTACTGAAAAACAAACTTGCATGAGCATGTAATTACACCTGGAGTATTTTCTAAGGAAAAACTTTCTGGTTTGGAATTAAGTTAATTTTGTTGAACTAACACTCCATAGTTTAATGCATGTATTTTCATTACTTGGCTAGTATTTAGTAAGAGAAACTGTTTTGGTTTCTGAAAAACTATAAGGAATTCCAGGTAAAGAGAAATTATAATGTGATGAGAGACATTGAGAAAGAACATATACCTTATGTTTATAAAGCTGAACTGTAGAAACTGCGTGACTACTTACGTAATAGATCAGACTCAGCTGGGGAATGGTAATTCGTGCCCATTTATCTTAAAGATCTATCACTTTTAATGAAGGATAATAACACTCAAAACAGCCACATACATGCCTGCAAAAATCCCATGTGTGTAGGTGCAAAAATTTGCCTTGCCTCAGGCACATACACTTGAAAAATTGAATGCTGTGATTATAGGTTGGTTTTGGCAGAATCATGAAGAAAAAAAACCCATACCACACAATACTAATATCTCGTCAATTGTAATGCTGTATCTCTTTAACCCTTCTATTTGTTTTTTCCTAAATTTTTATTGTGCACATCACAGTAATTTTGAAGTTACATGTTGGAATTACCACAAGTTTTAACAACTAAGACCATCTCCTGGTACTAGTTTGGTTTTGTGCTGCTAAAATTGAGTCTATGCTTGTGCCAGAAACTGTTTCTCATTTACACTATTGGAGGTAGCACCTGAAACCGCACTGTGCTGGGGGCTGGGCAGATGCTGTGCAAAACGTTTGTGTAGGATGTGAGTGTGGCTGGAGAGCTGTGCTGTCCTTCCTTGCTGAGAGCACTGGCACTAAGCCTCGTGGCAGCTGGAGCTAACAGCCTTGAGAAAAGAAAAGGAGAGACAGACACGTGTCAGCAGCAACCAGCCTAAGGAGTCTCTGGTGAGAGATACCTCCTCTCATTGCGGTTCCACACCACCTCCTTAGCACTGTATGATCATGGCACCTCTGAGCACATGTGTGGCTGTTCAGCCCCTCCCTCAGAAGCAGAGTGCATAGGAGTGTACCTTCCTGATGAGATGCTAAGATATTAATAGAGAGACAAGACTTATGGTGAGCATGAGGTTATGACTTTCCTGCAAATGTCCAGCTGACTGATTGTTGAAACCTCCACCAGCAAGATTTTACAAGGGGATGCAGCTAGGTCATTTTCTTCATCACACCCTTTTGTGGAGACAGGGAGAGCTGACTGCTCTGTGCACTTAAACTCTCTAGCCCTGATCTTGCAAAGAGATTTTTTATTTTACTGGCTTCAATGGCAGTCAAGTCATTGCAGATCTCCTTGTTGGACTGGAGTCCTTGCTGATCCTGATGAGCAGCTACTCAAAATAACTGTTACTGACTGTGGGTTTAACAAGATGGTGTTCTAGCATTGCATCACTAGGGATCACACTCATAAGTTGCTGCCAGTTTTGCTGCTGATTTTAACTGAAATATCTCTCATCTCAGTTTTCTACACTGACTATCTCTTACTGATTAATTACTGAGGGCTCTCGTGTGGTGTACAAGGTGCTGTGAGTGTCCACCCTGCACTAGACCTGTCTCTCACTCACTGCAGTGTCCTTGATCCAGTAGCCCATGTGCAGGATGCAGCATGTGGCTCTGCAAATCAGTGACTAGCTGCACCTGACCTCCAAGGTGACAGCAGCAAGCGTGGCCACTGCACTGTACTGCGGCTGCTGATGGCACCCCAGAGGGTGGGCACTTGTAGGATTCTGTCTTGTCCTACTTCAGTCTCCACAGTCACATCACACAGCACGCAAGTCCTGCTGCTGTGGGCCAGAAGGTGTTTAGGTGCTTAAGGTTTGTTTGCCTTGTATGTGTCAGTTGTCTTTCACAGACATTTCCTTTGGCTGTAACTACATTGATGCACTAATATCCTTTTTCTTCTTTCACAAAAGCTTTTTCTTTTTCCACAGCTATCTTCTATACCCATCTGAAAAGCAAATGTTTTTTGTGCCTCCTAAACCCAAAAGACTTTTAAAGCCCCAGATCAAGACTGAGTGTTTTAAGAGCAGGAATTGAGGAAGAGGCTCTTGTGACCACATCTATGGCAAGAAGACAATGTCCCCAGCTGGGCTATTTCCCATCTGATATCCTGCAGTGAGGGTTTCCCGTGACCAAATTTTCATCCATGCAGAGAGGAGAGATGTAGGTATTTGATGGGAGATGTAGCCTATCCAGGACATTTGCCTACATTTGAGACATGTCTAATCAGATTTCCAGATTAAGTTTCTCATTTTCAGTTCAACATATCTTGCTTTTCAACCTTTCTGGTTTTGTCCCAGTTACTGGACTTTTCTGTGGAAAGACCAAATAGAGAGATCATACTTGTTCTTAATATACTCTTTTCAGCACAAAACCCCCAGCCATTTTATGAGGATTGCTTCTTATTGCTTCTTTTAGAGGCATCTCTGAAAACATCTGTATTTTTTCATTTAGTAAGGACAGCTCATCTGATAATCAGTCCAAAATGCTGCCTCTGACAGTGAGAGGTAAAGGATTGCTGTATTCTTGCTTTTCTCTCTCTCTCTTTTTTTTTTTTTTTTTTTTTTTTAAATATATATCTATGTTTAGGACAGCTACTAATTTTTGCAGAGCAATGTGTGAAGAAAACACATTTGTTTAGTATGTGGTTTTAGAGGGAAGAATTTCTTTTTTGTATGCTGCTTCCACAAGCCAGAGCAATAGAAAGCTTTTCTACTCAAACACATCTGTAAGTACATTGTATTTAAGAAGGTGTTGGTTTTGTAAGATGGTTAATTATTTTTATTTAAAAATACATAAGCAGTTTGGCTGAGTTATTTAAAATGCATTTGGTTTCATTATAGTAGATATTTAGTTCCTTGCCGTTTACAGTGTATTTCTCAAAATAGTTTTCTCCTTTCTGTCATTGCTAGCTGCCTTTGTTTCTGTCAAAATATGAAACATTTTTAAATTACATTAAAATGGTTTAAAATTAGGCTATATGAGTATAATTTGGAAAATATGTTAAATTGACTCAGCCTAATGAGTCAGGCCTACTTTCCAGATGCATTTGATATATTTTAATGTTTTATCTGAGTGTCAGTAACTCAGTGAAGTAAATAAAAGGAGAATGAAAACAAACAAACAAACAAATGCTCTGGTGAAGTAGGAAAAAATAAGAACAGTGTAAGTATAGGAACAATTAGGAGCTGATTCTGCATTACTTTAGCCCCTAAATTCCCTTTTATTTTGCAAAGATTTTTCCAGATAAAACTTTACCTAGGTAACATTCCCATTTCAAGTTAAAGAAACGTAAGTTTATTCAATAGGATTTCAACTCGGAGTGGAGATTTCCATTCCTTGACACACATCAAGGAGCTCATGCATTCAGTAGTGTTTACAAAAATGGACTAATAAGAGAAAATAGCTTTATCATTGTGGTTTTCCTTGTGGTCGGCATCAGCACAGGAGAAGGAAGGGTATGGAGGAAGGGTAGTCACATTTCAACAAAAAGACAGCAGAGCAAATCTTGTTGTTAGGCGGCTGTAAGGCCATAGCTAACTGCCAGCTTTAAACAAGGGGATGCAGAATCACTCTGCTGCATCCAGAAAAGAGGATCTGGTGCTGTATCAATAGAATTATTCCAGGGAAGTAGGAAAAAAGCCCAGTGTACTCTTTCTGCTTGCATGTTTAATCTGCTCTTGCAAGGGCTTATCTTGCAAGAGACAATCTTGGGGGTAAATTTTCCCAAGTGAGTCTCTTTAAGCCCACTGAAGTAACATTTATACCTCTGTAGTTGATCCGAGGTTTGTGTTCCAACTGCCAAGCCCTGAGCAATCTCCTCATTATTTTCCACCATGGATTTATGCAGCAGTTTGCCATTACTTGAGCTAATGTTAGCAGATCCATATTGCTCTGGTAACCTAAATCACAATATATACATGGATAGCAATGACCTAGAATCATACAACTGCTTCTCTGGTCCCTCCTTACAGAAGTAGGTAAAAAAAGAGGAGCTAAATATAAGGGTTGAGAACAAGACAACCTGTGGCCCTTGACATGTGAACTGTACAAGGTCCCACCTATTTCTAGAAAAGGGCACTACAGAAACTCTGTCTGAAACACAGTCCTGCACAGAGCTGAAGTCACCCCTGCCAGCCGAAAAGTCTAGTGGTTCCAGTGATGCTTGCATGACAGGTACGCAGGGGAACTGAGGCCCTTTGCAGGCTCCTTTGGATGACTTTGTGCATGAGTGATGGGCTTGCACGATCAGTATGGGAGTATTGATACATGTGAAATGCCTGCCATTGCAAAACATTAAATTGCATTATATTACATTATACTAGATTTTTGGATTAATAATTTGCAATATTCTTTTACCCAAAGGGCCCTATCTTGAGGTCTTTTACCTAGCTTAGATTCCCAGTGACACTGAAATAAGAGTTGAGGCAACTGTGTTGGGAAACTTTACAAAAAAAACATATGTATCTACTTTGCTTAACATGAGTGTCTGAAGAAATGTTAAAAGGTGTTCAAGATGCAAATGTTTGTTTATGAAATATTCAGGAGAATTTCGCAATGGCATGTAAGAGCAACCTAATTTTCCATTTGAACCCTTGTACATCAGATACGTGCCATGTGGATATCCACTCAGCACTTGTCCTGTCATTCCCACTGACTGCTGTTTCATGAGGTTAGTGTGACAGCAGAGTTTCTTAGCCTGCAGCATCATGACTGCCTTGTGCTAATCCAGGTGTGGGTTCCTCCTGAGAGAGGTGTCTAACTGGCTGTACTGCCCCAGCTGTGTTCAGCACCTGTGCTGACGGAGCAGTGTGGAGAGCACAGGGTAGGTGATATATTGGGTTGATTTTTATGTGGACGGGTTCCCAGACCTAGCTCCCTGTGCAGTCACACAGGGATTAGTGCTTGCACAAGGTAAGAGATAACATGATTAGACCTACCCCTTGCAGCAGCAGCCCTCACTTAGTGCACCTTGGAGCTCCATGATGTTGTTTTAGGTTTTTTTCACTGAATCACAGAACTTTCTGAGCTGGAAGGGACCCACAAGGCTCATCGAGTCCAACTCTTAGGCAAATGAACCATGCAGGGATCGAACCCACAAACCTTGACATTATTAGCACCATGCCCTAACCAACTGAACTGATCTCAGGGTCAATGTTGGCTCAGTGTTAGTGCAGGTAACCCTTCAGTACAATGTGTGAAACTAGATCCTTGCACTGTGCAAGGCTTCCCAAGGTACCAAGAGGTGGATTTCACACTAATGATAAGATCTTCACCAGTGTGACTTACTACAAAGTGTCCACAGATGGTTTTCTTGCTCCACCCTCCTTCCCCTGTTGCTAAAGCCCAGGGTAATAACCAAAGGCTGGGAAGCAGCTGTCTGCGAACTTCATATAAATTCTCCTAGTTCTTTGACATATTGTAGGAGAACTACTTCTTAGTTTATGTCAGTTCTTTTTTAGAATGTGAATCACATTGCAAAACTATGATACAGCACTTCAGCATGTATTGCAGAGTTTCCGGGATCATGTGTAGCTGCAAACTTTCACTTCAGGCCAATGTACTGCACACTAATGGGTGAACTTTCTAAACTCAATGTTCTGAAAGCATGGAGGTATTTTGAAATAAACCCCAAGTGGATAAAAATAATCCTCTAGTATTTTACTCCCAGTTAACCTTTTGATGAGAAAAAGTATAGAGTCGGGCAGTATAACTGAAAGTCCAGTCAGTCTCAGTGGTACTATTCATGGAATAGCTCCTCTTCGGTGTTAATGAATCAGAATCCGCCACTGATTAAATAATATCTATATTCAACATCAATGAACAGGGAATATGCAGAAAGGAGCCATAATTACTACACAGTCATAGATGAGGGTAAGTGGACATTTTTTGGCAGTGCACTTCGTAATTATTGAACCTTAGCTAAAGTCCTAAAGTTGTGGATGCAGCTGAGACAGGAGTTGATATATTTTGTAGGTCACCTCACTTTTTTAGCTTTTTAAACTTTAGGCTGAGAAATAGTCTCTTTCACTGTACCATCCCCTTTCTGGCTCAGTCACTCTTTAATGACTTAATGTAAAGTTGAACAGGGGCTCCTGAAAAAGCTGAGAAAGCCCTTCTTCCCGTATCAGTGGGTAATAGGTATGTCCCTCAATTACAGAAGGGAATTAAACCTGTTTCCCTTCCACACTGTCCTTTTGGGTGAATTTTTGCCTCTGAGCTGTTGATGAAGGGGGTGCTAAAGCCAATGGTCTTAGAAGATGACCTCACATGTTCTGTGAGGAGACCACTCTGCAGGAAGCACTGAGGTTCCTTACTTGCTTGAATAGTGTAAGGAAGATGGAAGCAGTTCCTACAAGTCTGCTGCACAGATTTAGGGCTTACCTGTGCCCAGATCAGGCATACTAGCATGGGGAATTCAGACCAAAAGCAGCTGGGACTTTAAAGATTGGGGTCTTTTTTGTCTCCAGGCAGTGAGTTCTGTCAAACATATTGTTAGAGTAAGTGTTGTTGAATCAAACAGTGAATTTCCTGATCGTAATAAAATTAACAGAATAAAAACATTAAATTCAGTCCTGATGTGACTCCTAATTGAATAGATTCACCACCAACTTACTGTGCTATTGTATATCTCAGATAGTGGCAAAACTGTGTGGACAGGTGAGAAACTGGTACAACTAGTGAAATTTGAGTTCTAGATCTCACTGTAGGCAGAAAGCTAAGCTGTCTTCTTTTTGACCTGATTGATGTTTGCAAATGACAGTTTAGAGGCTTGATGGTGTTTCAGTATCATTTGAAAATTCATTTGTATTTTTAAAACTCTTATACGAAATGGCAAAGATTCTCTTCTTGGGACGTTGTGCTGTGTTGCTGACTTGAGCAGGAGTTTAAACATGAATACACTTTTGAAGGAGTGGATCCTGAACTGGCATGGTAAATGCAGGTGGATGTTGGATCCTGCTGTTTCATTACGCTTACCGGTGTTTACCTTTAGTGACATCCAGTGAACTGGGAACTGGGGTGGGAACCCCCTAAGAATGGGTTTTCTTGGGAGGACTTTGGTTCTTTTGGATTCCAGTGTAGTCTGAAAATGTTAGAAGTTGAGCTGATCCTCTTGTTCTGGGACAACTCAAGGGTTTTTTTTTTTTTATAAACTGGTAGTAGGAGGTGAAGATGAAAAAAGAATTACAAGAAACATGGTGAGAAATTAGTTCTGTAAAGGTGGCTGAGTCCTATTTTTCTCCATCAGTTTGCTGCCCTTGCTATTTCTATAATTCATTGCAAAATCTTTCTGACAAGTCTTTTGTTTGGTGGGGAGGACAGAATTATGAAAGTGCTTTGTTGAGCTCCTAATTCCCCTAGCTGTTCTGGTGTTGACACCTAATGTACCAGAGCAGCATGACAGTTAAGATCACCATTCACCAGCAGATAATATCAGTAAAGATTTTATTTCCTATGCTAATCAAATGTGGTATCACTGATATCTGATGACAATTTCTGTCATCTTAATAATTTTCCCTCTGTGGAAAGCCTTGAATACTTAGTTACAGTTGCATTCCTGGAATCATTTATTCTCTGCACAGAGATGCAATAAGATGTTTGCTCCGGTTAAGCCAAGACTGAATTGTGCCTTAAGGACTCAGCCAGCCAGCTGCTGAATCTTTATCAAACTGACACAGACAACCCTCATCCCTGGTAGGGAGATCGAATACCCCTCACAGGAACATGATCTTCTTTCAGCCTTTTAAGCATCACAGTGTAAACTGGAGCACACATTGACTTGCTGGCTGGGCACAGAGGGGGAGATGCCTGCAGCCCATTACCTCAGCAGCTGTGGCAGAGAGACTGTGCTGCAGGTTCCAGGGAGTGTGGGGATGTATTTGGACAGCTGCAGAACATGAACAAGGGGAAGAAAAAGGGCTGTCTCTGGGCAAACATGTCCTGATTTATAATAGAATTATATTTATGTTAGTTGTAACCACATTACTCAATGTAATTGGGGTCAAGAATTGAATGAGTCTAAAAGAATGCAAAAAATATTTTCAAAATTCCCATTACAAATAAAGACCTGGTTTAGAGGTTTTGTGAAAAATTCAGAAGCTAAAAGGGTAGTAAACCCCCAGTGTTTTCCAAAAGACAATGCCAGAAAAACCACATAAAAATTCCTCTTGGAGACTGACTGCTTTAAATTTGTTTTTTTATTTTTTGGTGTTTGTTGGTCTCTCATGCTGCCCTCACTGTCATTTTATTTTCATGCTATTTCTGTGCAAGCTGACTGGTTCATCTCTGGTGCATTCTAATACCAGTCAAGAGCAGGGACTTGCTGTTTGTAGCTGCTAGGAGGCAGTTTCCATCTCCTCAGCATGCCCCAAGGTATCAGCAGTTGTCAGTCAAACAAAGCCATGGCAATTCCCTCCAGACTATGTTGTGTTTGTTAGATTTCCAGCTGGGAAATGTATGTATTTTCCCCCAGCTGCATTTTGGAGGGCTGGCCACTGGGCTGAGGCCAGTTCTGCTCTCCTGTACATTTTTGTGCTACCCTAGAGCAACATTTGTCTGAAGAGTTCCTATTATTTGACTAATTTTTTTGCATCTTCATTCTTCGCTTATGCTCTGCCTGGTAGGATGATACCAAGCCCATAGAGGAAGCTGTTGCCTTGGTGCACCTACTAAAACATGAATTTTACCATGTTTAGCTCTGTCTAAAAGGATGCTACTCCCATCAACGAGAACTCTCCTGACTATTGCTTCTCTTCATAGTTTTCAAGCAAATGTGAAGTTTTCCCCTTTCTCGAAGCTTCTCTTTCTACCTACTCCTGCCTTCTTCTTCTGTGGTACTCTGGAGAAACACTGACAAATAGTTCTCTGCAATCAACTTTTTATGGCTGTGTTGCCATAACTAAAGAAGTTGTCTTCATTTTGACCAAAAAAAAAAAAAAATTCAGAATGTGGCTTGTAAGCTGTAGTAATGCAGACATTTTCTGTTACAGTTAACCTTTGCTCTTCAGTTAAAGCTGTTATCTCAGACCTAAGCCAAGGGTCATAGATAAAACCTCCCTGGTTTTTTCCGCCTCTTAAGCTGAGTTGCATCAGTGAACCATTAAGTTAGTAGATTATTTACTGTTACCTTTATGGAAGAAATGCATACTGTACTTTTTCTGCATTGCTTGGGTTTGATTTAAGTCTGGCCCCGGCTCTATATATTCCTCACTGAGACAGGGCCTTCATACCATAGAAAAGTAAACAGGCAACCAAAATTTGCCTGAACAGTAGTCAAAACAGAGAAATTCACATACTTTTGTCCTCATATGTTTTCTTTTTAATATATACCACTAACAGTCCTGATTTGCACTGGCAAAAAACTAATTATAGCAACTATAGACTCAGATAAGTGTTAGCCTCAAGTTCAACTGCAAAGCTGTGATCTGAGTCGTGCCTGGATCCTAGAGGGAGCTGCAGCCAATCAATTATAGCTCCCTGATCTGAGGACAGGTTACAAGCTGGCCCCAGCACTGACTAGAGTAATATTAGAGAAGAGATTACAGCATCTTGGGGGCTGCTCTAATCATGACCAGGTGCCACTGGCTACTGTGGCCTGTCAGAACATGGCTTGTGTTGGGCTACACCCCTCTGTGCCCTTGCTGTGCCCTTGCAGGGGGCTGCAGGAACTGCTTGCACCAACTCTGTGACAGGGTAAAATATCCAGGCTGAAAACGAGTGAGTTCTTCCAAGAGGGGCAGCATATGGAAGGGGAGAGGCCATAGGCTGACTAAATCATCCTCCCAGTGGGCAGCTCAACAGGAAGAGATAACACAACAGGAGACATCTGCCAGCAGTAACCAGCTTTTTTGCTCCTTGACTAGCAAATGGAGCCTTCCTGCCATGATGATTTTCCACTTCCTCCCAGTTTCACCAGCCTATCTTTGAGAGTCAGATTTTACAGCAATTTTTGGGGGGTGGACTTACCTATTTCTTGTCCTGCACACTCCTCTTTGCTGTTGCCAAATGTTATCTCCCCTCCCATCGTGCTGGAGCTCCCCAAAGCAAAGGGAGTGGAGTGTGAGGAAACAAAGGGATTTGTCTGATTCAAGTTTCATTTGGTCTTTCAATCAATTGAGAAATAAATGAGATGTCCCCCTCCACTCCCTATTGACTGGGCCTGTGCATGTAGGTCAGGCATCTGGAACTGGATTTTCCAATGGTTGGGAAAGAGCTTAATCCTTAAGAGGAGATTTGCAAGGAGGTGTGGAATAAAAGGGATAGGTTCCCAAAGCCCTTACAATGGGAGTCAGAGAGAGGTGACTCACTCAGCTCTGCTAGTTGCCTTTTACAAATGCCTTTTAGAGGAGGCCAGAGCTCCTAGAGAAGGGTGGTACAAGCCAGCTATGGCTGCTTTTATGATGTTTACATTGACTTCAGCTCATTTCTTGACAAAGCAGGGCTTACTACTGCTTTCCTTCTGTACTGTGGGGAGGGATAATTTTAATCTCTTCTGACGAGCAAGTTTAGTTCTGCATAGCATTGCTGCTTTGCTAATGGGGATAGCTGGGTCTGACAGTGGTGTGAGGGGAGCCGAGCAGGAGCTTGACCCACCTGCTCTGTAGCAGGTTTGATGATGCTGCAGAGGCTCTGCATGCTCTGAGCAACCCCCAAAGGGCTTTGGACTGCTTTTAGAAGCAAATTCCCTGTGGCAGCAGACAAGACTGGGGACAACGCTGCTGGATGCTATCTTGATAAATCTGATGTGCCAAAAGTGGCTCAGTTTCTGGGGGCAAAGGGGAAAGAGAGGACAAACAGAGAAAAAGTTGGGATCTCACTGTTTTCCTCACACACACAGCTGCCTTAAGCGCATAGCTGCTGTGCATTGTGCAGCACTGTTCAGCTTGAGCCTAGGTTGTCCAGCTGTGTCAGGGAGAGACACTGCTCTGTCTTTGAGCACCAGATTAAGCCACAGAGCCAGAAGCTGGTGGCAAACTAAACTTGGGCTACTTTCCTTCCAACACGCAAGAGTACACCACCCTCTTGGATACAGGTCCAAGATTTCACCTCTCTCAAATGTCTTCTTGCCCTCTGGTCTGATGCTGCTCAGACCACTCAGCCGCTGAGTAGTTCATGCTCTTATATCCTCCACTGAGGGCTCAGGACACACAGTACCCACCATGCAGAGCCCATCTCCCTCATCCTTTGCTTTCAGGACATAGGCAAGCACAGGTAGGACACCCCTTTCCATGTCCTGCAACTTGTGTCAGCATTTCCAGGCCCCCTGCCAGCAGCCCCCATAATCCCCACATACTCTGCTACTTCCCATGTGCCGCTTTTGGCACTGTCCAAATGCAGTGCAGCCCTCAATGCTCTTTCCAGGCAGCTTGAGAAAGTTGAATGAAAGCTTATAATGTGAGGCTAACTCAGAGTACTGTGTAAATTTGCTTTCCCCACCTCCTCCAAAGGAGTATATTGTATCTGCACCTGGCTGTATGAGACAAGATCTTGTGCTCCCAAATCAGAGTCCCCCTTTGCCCACCCTGAGTTGTGCACAGAGATGTTGTAGTAGGTGAGTCACAGGAAGCAGGCTTAGAGGGAAAACAAACCTCTTTGAGTGCATGAGACCCTCATTCAAGTCAAACTCAAAAGTCCTATTTGCTGCATCGATCTAACACCCTTCTCTTTTCTCTTTCCCAGCCTAGATAGCCTTCACGCAAAACAGCCCATATCAGTGAATCTGGATCTAGTTGGTTGCCACAGTACATTATGTTGGGTGAATTTTAAGTAGCTTTAAATGCACTCACTGGATCAGCTTTGAACTCATGTTAATTAGACCAGTGTGTCTTGGTGAGTGGTTGATGCTTTTTGTTTCCAGCTATAACATGGTTCTGTGCTTCAGCCCTGACCTTGCTCTAGCCACGCTTATTTGCTCTTTTTAAAGACTCCTTTGGGTGTAGGACTGTGTAGATTAGGACTGTGTGGCTTACAGTAAGGTTGTAGAGGAAACAGTTCAGTCCTATCCTTAGTGTTCATCGTGCTGTTCATAATCAGTGTCAAGATAACAATCTGCTAGTGTTTTTCCAAAGTAATGAAGCTATAATTTTCCTCTGCATGACTTTAGCTCTGAAGAGGAGTTTGTTTTGCCCCTTATTACAATAAACTGTTTCAGAGTTGAGCAAGAAAATGAAAAAGTTGAGGTTAAGTAAGGTCAGGAAGAGAAAGCCCATGTGGCCTTAAATGTCCTTAACAGGTGGATTTTAAGTACCTTTTTCCTTCTCTGGAAGACACAAATAATTCAATTCTGATTTTCCCATGGCTTGAAGCTTCTATTACTATTGTTTTATATTTTCTTCTATTCCGTGCCTCAGTGCGTGTGTTACTTTTAGCTGCCTGTTTCTCTCTCCTATAAATGTAAAATGGCATGAAAAAACCTTCAGCTGCAGGAGAGGACTGAGAGATGTAGTAAAAGTAACACCTGTGTTGCTAGCTCTGTTCATGGTGGTACTGTCTGATAGCTCAGTTCTCTGGGGTGCATGTGTAAGAAGTCCTGCTTCAGGGTATGTCTTGGGAAGAAGGCAAACGTATCTTTGGGCCATTCTTCCCCTGCAGGATTTGTGGCATAGCCTAGATATTTTTTCCCAGAACTTTCCTTCCGGAATTTTAGAAAGGGAAAACATTGTTTTTCAGGAAATTAGATATTTCATGTTGACCCCTACCTCCCACAGAGGCTTTGGCTAGTGACTATTAATTGCTCAAATTCTCCAGGAAGGAAACTTCGGCTAGTGGAACGAAAAAGCAAACTCATGCTCTTTCAAGCTCCTCCTTATTATATTATATTGGCATTCAAAAGAGTAAGAACATAAATCTGTATTGAAAACGCAGGTACTAAAATTCTGAACACAATATTTTTCTTTTCTGTGTTTAGATCTACTCTCATTCATCATGTAGCAGTTCCAATAAAGTCAGTAGATTTTACCCTACAGGAAAGAATGCACAAAGAGTCAGGGTTTGCACAGAATTCAGTCCTCTGTAATTTTTGCTTTAGGGACCACAATGATCTCCTTGTCAAAGCTGGGACCAGTGCACATCACCTTTCAAATTCCTACTCCCCTAAAACAAATGTTCTACCTCTTGAAGGCAGGGGATACCAGTGTGTTCCCACTCCACTGCAGTTTCTGTAGGATTTCCTCTGTGAAAACTTTATCATTTCTAAGTTCACTATTTCTCTCAGTCACTCACTGTCTGTCTTTAAAATAGTTTCATTTATGTATTGCTTAATCAGTGCTGTTCTTATGTTCTTTTATTTTTGGATCTAGAATTTTAGACCTGTAAGATGGCTCTGAGCAAGTCATTGCTAAGAACCAGTGAGCTCCCGGGTCCTTGGAAGTGGAGAAAGACTGAGGTGACTCCTCTTCTGTTTGCTCTCCCTGCCAGACCTTGCAGTGAGCAAGCTCACTTGTGCCCAAAGAACAGGCTTAGGTCAGGTGTTAAAAGCTGAGCACCAATACTGGAGCCATGCCAAATCGCCTGAAAATGTTGGCCTGGATTTTTCACTGTGTAGGTATGTTTTGCTATTAGCTTCCATTTTAACTAGGCTTGGAAGTGGAAATATGGCAGAGATCGTAACTGAATGGAAACAGGATGATGGGAAGCCTCAGACTGGCTGTGTACGGAACACCCACTTGCCTGTGCCTGCTGAGGGAGGCCATGCATGCAGGGTGAAGGCTTCAATGAAAGCAGCAGTCCTTTTGCACGCTTGTGTGATGTCTGGTTAGTGCACAAGCTGGGCAGGAATGAAGTGCATGCACTTGTATGCATGTCTACTGGTGCTCTCAGTCCCAGGGGTTGCACCATTTAAATTTTAAAATGGCTAATGGTGTTTTCTATTTTATTTTGGTATGAATAAGGAAGTGCAGTACACAGCCATCTTTACAGTCAGCCGTTTTCAGTTCCCCTTTTTTTCTTGTCCACCGTTGGACACGAGAACTCCCGTGAGTGCATGCAGCTCAGAGGCAATCCATGATCACTTCAGAAATCATATGAGTCCTTTAGTTGACCAGATTTTACTGGAAGACTTTGTTGTGCTTTCAGTAACAGAAGTATGCAATAATGGAAATAATTAAGAGCAGGATCCACTTTTTCACATAACACTTTCAAGGAACTTTTCAATTCCTTAATTTTCACATTTTACTACAAATTTGTTGCTATAGTTCTGATATTATATTTGAAATCAGCATCTTAGACAATGGTAGGATTACATCAATTATAGTAGAGAAAAATCATGACTCTAGATGCAGTGATGAAGGGTGGAGTAGGAAATAGTGCTGAAAGATAAGCTGGCACCACAGCTGGTGCAGCAAGAAAACCGCTCAGTTACTGAACAGTTGGAAATAATGATTAGGAAAGATGTCTTCAGTGACTGAAGCCCCCTCACTTATGTGATTTTAGAGCTAGAGTAATAGGCCCCCGTATGCGGAATGTTTTTCCACAGGACAGGTTGTGCCCTGTTTTAGTGAGAACCACATAACAGGTGTTTATCCTAGACTGCTGACAGTGAAGAGCAACCTGCCTTTAGGATACAGGTCAAAGGTCCCAGGTGGGAGAAGAGGATGGGTGGTGATGAAAAATGACTGATGTTTGACTCGAGTTCCAGTGAATTCAGCTGAATTAGCATAATGGGTTCTTTGAGGGAAAGTACATGACATCTTTCCCAGCATCATTCAGTTGCAGAAGATGAGGTTGTCCTACTGCTTACCTCCTCATGGCATTACCATACTGCTAATAGCATGGATCCTCTGGTTCATTTACTAGAGGGCCAGATTTTTTGAGCTAAAAACTGGGGATCCAAACCATGTGAATAAACCATCTAGCCTTTCTTTAGGAGACCGCATGAATAATCAGTTATGTTAGTAATGCTGAAGAATTAGATTGCTTTGCTTCAGCAGTATAAAGATTCCTTATTATCATGGCAAAGTGGTTTTATAATGTCTTTATAAGCTCTCAGAATTATACAAATCGTTCTTCCCATGCACAGGGAGTGTACCTGCCTACAGAGGCTGTCTCAGTATTGTGACTATTGAACATTCCATTGACTTTTGCTTGTTAAAGTACGTGCATGGTAGTGTTGTGACGGTTCTCAGCGTCTGGTATTTCTGGGCTAACTTCATTAGAGTGACCTAAATTGAGTCCTGGCCATTTTCCTCTCTGTATGTGTTGTAATAATCTCTTCCTCCCTTGCCTGTCATCTCTCCTCGCAGTCTGTGACCGGTGGCCTCAGCTGCTCTGGAGCCCATTTGTCACTGTTTTGCAGCTCACTGACTGGCTGGGTGCAGCAGCAGAGGAAACACAGCAAAACTGAGAAGAGAGAAACCAGGTTTATTTGATGAGTTTCTAACTTTAATGTAATTTAGATCAAATATTGTTAAGAAAACCCAAGCTATTGGCAGGACAAATCATGCAGAAGATAATTTTGTCACTAAAATAATTTGCCAGGTTCTGCTCATTTTTGGTAACAAAACCGGACCTGCCAGCTTCTGACTAAACTGGCAATAATGAACAAATAACCCAAGGTCTGAGCATGGCTGTATGTTGTCTTTCACAAGGATGGAGAGTACAGCTTTTCTTAAAAGTGTTTTATTTTGGTTTTGGCATTTTACATGCATATTCTTCATCAATCCAGATTCAGAATTTGCTCTTAAGGGGTCTAAATGAATGGTGCACCTGAGAAAGGCACTTGTTAACTTTTACAGGTTCTTAATAATATTCCCAAAGGAGTAGCCACTATAAACAGGACCCGCACAGATAAGTTATAGACCAGTGTTTAAAGCTACACTGATTGTTTCTATTGATTATGCAACCTCTTCAAATCTACAGAAGATCTACATTCATTAGCAATTTCTGACTGAAGTCAAACAACCACAGTAGACCAAATTTCAGATGCCAAAAGTCAAACCACAGTCAGACTTGCAAACAGTAAGTACGATACATAGAGAGGGATTTTGAAATGCTGTTTTAGTCAACTTTTCATAGTAGTGAAAATGAAGTTATCATTTAAGGAATTTGAGGTACAGTATGTCAGTTGCTGAAATGCTTAAAAATAAACTGCAGCACACTCATTTTCACGGACTGGGAAATCGAAGTGCAGAAAAGTGAGATGACTTGGCCAGGGAGGCACAGTAGCCACTAGCAGGTCAGACCATATCCCAGTTATCCAAGGCCTAGTGTTCGTGTTAATCAGTCAGCCTTTTCTCAGCTGGGAGGGCTCTAAGAACTAGCTCTTTTGCTCACTAGGTGACAGTTTTCCTTACTTCTCGCTAGGAGAGATGAGTTACCAGAAGTGCCCTACAGAGAGAACAGTACTTGTTGCTGGGAAGTTACATGTTCAAGTGTCCAAGCCCAAAACCATAATGTACTATTTGCTTTAGACAGTTATCTGATAACACGTTTTTTCTGTTGTAAGCTGTTAAAAATAAAGCAAGGATGCAGAAATTAGAACAGAAGGAGTGTGCTAACTTTCCATGTAATTAAAGCAGCAGGGTGGCAGCCCTTGGAGCTGAACAGATGCATAATTCAAGGATTGATTTATTTTTGCCCAGATTTAAAGAAATTGTCAGGAATGAGGCCACACAGCTCTTGAATTTTAGAATCTAATTTATTATATAACGTGGCCAAATTCCCTAATCAAAAAGTAACTTATCTGGGTTCGCAGCGATCAAAGGCCCGTGGAGCCAATACGGCTGTAGACCCAATGCAAAGACCCACAGCACTGGGTTCTGCTTAGGCTAGTCCCGAGCAGGGTGTATTAACAAGCAGGCTTAATACCCACAGCACCAGGCTTTGCCTGTGCTAATCCTGAGCAAGGCAAATGCAGAGCAAATGCCAACTGAAAAGGCAGGCAAAAAGCAGGCTGTGGGCTGTGGCAGGGGTTTTTATATCCCTCTGGCTCCTCTCATCACCGCCCACTGTCCGCCTCCAAGGTAAGGGGTGATTGGTTGAGTCCTTTCAGGATCTGGGTCACTGGCTCTAGGTGAGAGCATGATGTAAGGTTCTTTGTCCAATGGCTCACTTGCTGCTAGGGGTGCAGTCTCTCGATGATGTCATCCGGAGCTTTGGCGGGAGAATTTCACATTAAAATTCATGGTTTCCTTGGAGCTCGGTGACAGGCTCTCGGTGGGACTTCTAAATATAGTTCCTTGGCAACACCTGAGGGTCTTTCCCTTTCTGTAACACAACTCAACTTGAACATTATTAACTTTTAAACTTTGATTAAAACATTGAAATAACACATATGCTAATAACATTAACAACTTTAAACTAATTACTTGTCACGTCATTGATGCAAAAGCCAACTCTTTACTTTATTTATGACAGAAATCATCGCACAATTTCCCTACCTTTACAAAATTAATTTTTAAATCAGCCCTGTTCTGAGCACTGTGTTGGGTGCTGACAGTGACTAGGCAGCAGCAATACAAATACTACAATACAAAACTATATCTACTTAGTTCATGTCTCCCGTTTACCACCTAACTTCTGGTTGAAAGCTGATCTTGCAGTAGGTCTCATATCATTTGGCTTGATCTGCAAGCTCTTGAAGGCAGGGGGTACTGAGTTCATTGTAGTTCAAGTGAAGTAGAGTGGTCAAAGGCAACTGATGGTGAGCAACGTCTTCATCTCTATTATGGCACATTTTATGTGGCAGTTGCCATCCTGGACAATGATATACTAAAAAACCTGGTTTCTTCAGCTAAAATTTGGTGACAAGGCAGCTGCTGAGAAAGACTTATGCCATCTGTGTGCTAGAAATAGGGAAGGAGAGATGAGTATAAAAGATACATTTCTCCCAGGACTGAAACAGCTTCTCTTTGGGTATTGTAAATAAATCATGCCTAGTGCTGGTTCTCAATAAGAGCATAATACAGTAAAAGGTTGTCCGTAATTCGAATTATGAATCGTTGTCACTAATTAGCTCCTGGTCCTAACCTAAAACATTTGTCCTCAGAACAACAGCTATAAGCTGTAGGTACTGTTTGTTTTTAGTGTTAGAAATATGCTTCCAGAAACAGACAGGTTACCTTCTCTTTGCAGGGTTTATATGATTTGACTGAAAAGCATGTAGCTCCAAAGCAGGCCCTTAAAGGGTTTCAGGCTGTTTGAGCAGATGGAAACCACCACAGCTACCACTGCTGCTCTGTGGAATGAGCGTGTTGATCTGCATAGGGACAGAAATTACTATCTCCTATCACCATAACTTACATGTGACCACGAGGGCAGATGGTGCAGCCCAGCAGGTGCAGAAGATTCCATGATGTGTTATCTCTAGCCGTGGACTGTCCTGTTACCAGGAACACTCTTCTGATGGAGGCAGTAAGAGCCTGCCAGTAACTTCTCTTTATATAAGGGAGTTATCAATAGTGTGTCCTCAAAATAGCTTTGTAATTGTATTAGTTTCTAAGAAGCACAGGAGGAGATACAGATATAGCTTCATGTCATATCCTAGTCTTTTACATATTCTTGTTAGGTGATTGTATCATATTTGCTGCATAGATGATAAATTTAATGTGCTATGGAAGGGTACCCAAATAAATCAGTCTTGCAAATGCAAATGAGCAAATCTGCTGAATCCAGTAACACACTAGCAGGTGTGAAGATGATCACTTTTTCTCAGGGCTGAAAGGATCATCTTCGAACATTTCAAGTTGTGCATCTTTTGAATCTTTTTTTTTAGATGGATGGGTGAAGGTACCTTGCAGAATATAGCATGCATTAGGAGTTCCCCATGATCCAATCCAAATCAGGACAGATTTACAGAAATATCCATTTATGCATTATCCTTTAAAATAATTGGAAATAAAGTTTTTCAAAATTTCTGTCCTGAATTTCAAGCCCCTGTTTTGTTATTAACTCTGGATCTCTGACATCTTTCTAGGCTTGGGCTGAATGAGCATTGGGGTTTTGCAAGCAGGCAGGTGTGGAAACTAGGGGATAAAGGCCTGATCCAAAGGCTGTTCTTTCCAGCTGGCCTTGAACATTTCCATCAGGCAAAAGTAATTAAGACCATTGTACCACCCTGCAATATCCAGGCAACACTGAGATCTCACAGCGTGTAACTAAGTGTGTTGAGCTTTTCACAAGAGCAACTCCTATTCTGTTGTCAGCCCCCTGGCACGCACTTTCACTCCTTTTGACATTATCTATAGACTCCTTCTGGGAACTTTTGATGCAGGCAGGCATAAAAGGAGAAAAAATAAGAAACATGATTTGGAAGTGAGTTGACATCCAAAAGTGAAGGGAAGGTCCTTGTTTCTAGACCACTCTCCTTCTGGTGGACTGTGTTTGGGGTTTCTGGGATTCTGTGGTGAAGAAGACAGGTAATGTGCTGGTGTGTGAGGACAGGTAGGCTTTCAGAAAAGTTCTAACAGCGGATTAGCATTGTAAATTGTTGTTTAGGCTGCCTCAACCCTATTCTTCATTATCACTCCTTATCACTCTTTTCCTCTTTCAGATTTAACTGCTGATATTCCCTCTGGAGCTCATCTCCTGGAGTCAGTCTCTCCATCACTTTGGCCCCTGGTTGGAGTGGGAATTTGTTATCTCCCTCTGTGTTCAACTCTTAACACCATGAGTGGGGCTGTGTACTGCTTCTGCTTGAAGTTCATCTTGAGTCTGGAAATACTGCACTCTTGGGCCAGCTCTTGCAGAGGACTCTTGTCATGTGGAGTCATAGGAAGGGTTGGAGAAATAGCCAGGGGCCTGAAATACACAGCTGTTAAGACTTGCCAAAATGCCTGACTGCTGTGGAGGGGCAGGTTGGTCCAGGCTTCCAATGGCTGACAGATCCTCAGTGCCCAGATATTCACCCCATCCCAGAGCTGCTGGAGGAGACCCCACAGTTACTACAGCCTGACAATCAGCTGGTTCTGTGGAGGACAGCCACAACCCCCAGATCCTGCTCAGGCCGCATACAAAAGCCCTGTGTGTTGCAAGAGGACTATAGACCACCCTTGGGAAGCCTTGATGGACAGCTTCCCAGCCTCCTGGCCCCACAGCATCACCCTGAACTCATCATTGTTGCTGGGCCAGAGGCCTTCCATGAATTAGCCTGAAACACGAATGCTTGTTTTCCTCTTGCAGTGAATAAGAAACTGACAATATCTAATTGTCAGTACCCCTCCCCTGAGAGACATGTACCAGCATTGCTCCTCAGGGCATATTCCCCATTCCCCACTGCTGTATTTAGAACAGTTTGAAAAGACCAAATTTTAAAAATAATAATCTTTCCAAAAGCTCCCCACCCACCAGTACTCCTCTGCCAAAATGCAGTTTGAAAAAAATGAAAAAGGACAAATTTATACACTCTGATGAATGGGAGTTCAAGATGGAACCTGAACATCATAATTCTTGAAAATGTTCAGTGATAATGGAAAGCCATGGTGATGATGGCATCATGCCCAGAGAGGTCCTTTGTTGTAGATGCTTGTGGTGTTGCCTCTTTTTGCAGTTTTTATTAAAGGTGAAAATGTCAGTTTTCTTTAGTGTTAAAGAGTATTTTTCTCCCTCTCAGCTTATTGGTGGAAATTTTGAATAAAGCTACACATCAGTAAGTCTGCAATACTTAGCTGCAAATCCCATGCACAGTAAGTTTAGCTATGTTTCTGTTCATGAAACTCCCACTTTCGGCAGATGTTATTTCTTAGTTATTTGTGAACATTTACCACAAAAGATCAAATTGTCACTTTTGCTGCTTCCATTTAGTATTTGTAAAGGATGGGTCACTTAAATAGATGGCATCAGCTCTGATCCCAAATTTCACAGACAGTGTTTGCCCTGTGTATGCATACTGTAACTAAAGCAAATGATAATATCAAGTAATTGTATCAACTTACGAACACTTGCTTTAGAAAATCAAAGGAGGCTAAAATTTCATTATGGGATGTTTTCTTTAAATTTACATGAAGAGAATTCTTTTATGCAAGTTGTGTCAAATGCCCTATAAGGGTCTTGAAAGTGGGTGGAATAAGACTGATGTTGAGACTGATGTTGAATTTTTAAGTACAGGGGTGAATGCTGAGTTGCACAGTGCTTGCACTGATCAAATTTAGTGACTGGATTTTTGCAGCTTGGAATCAGCTTTATTTGTGTGAGCTCTGCTGTGCTACTGTAGTACTTATTCAACTCAGGCCCAGACAGTCATTTCTAAAGTTGTAGAGTATGTTTGTGTCAGTATGATTTGACATATTGACGTATTTTCCCTAATCTCATGGCTAAACCATAATTGTAATTAATTCTGACATCACTGAATCCTCTGCATCACCAGCGATATCTATGTAATTAAAGGCAGAATTTAATCTTGAGATTACCTTTTACCCGTGCATGTGAAATACTGCATCAAGCAAATCTATAATTAGCCAAAACTAAAACAAAGTGCATTTCTATTATTAACAATATTGCATAAAAGTCTCAGTGCCATAGCTAAAAAATCAAAGCCAAGTAATAGTTCAGAGACAGTTGCTGCTATAAAACTTTTGACCTTAGTTACCAAATGTACATGCAAACAAATAAACTAACCAGACAGAGACAGTCCCCTAGGAGCAATCATTATTTGCAAAATTTTGGAGGCTTTAAGCCAACCTGTAAAGTTAATGGAATGAAAAATTTGCTTGTTTATGCCAGTTTATTAATCAGTGCCCTTTTTCCCTGTCTGAAAGGCTGTTTCACAGATTCACTTCTACTCAAGGTATCTGGTTTTGCATCCTTTACAGTAGGTATTGCTGACTTAAAGGCTGCAGGAATCAGGAAGTGTTTTGCTAAACCATCACAGACAGCACTGTGTATTTTGCAGTGAGTCCCTAAGTCCCATCTTGCCAGATGTATTCTTTAGATATAGCTATCGTCTTGGTTAGCTATTGCTTCATGTTGGCTTAAAATATTGCTGTGCTATATTATCTAATCTGGGATCCCTTGGATAACTGGTTCATAGTAATTTTCTTCAGTAATGTTAGAGGTCTTTGATGGTAAGCATTGCTTGTTCAGTGGGTTTCAGGTATGCCAAGTTAGTTCTCAATATTCCTGTGTTGATTCTTCTGCTTAGTGTTAACCTCTGGCTTTTGCACGTCTCTCTCAGAGTACTGAGGATTACCTCGATGAGGGTTTGTATTAGTGTTCACCATTCAAGTCTTGCAGTCAAGTGGAGTCATGCTCCACTGATCAGCAGAAGTGGTCATTATGGATCCTTACATGTGTTTTTCATCTTCAGCATGAATTTTGCTTTGACAATGTACTCATCTGTCTTGGTTTGAAAGACAGGTGTCTGCTCAGGAAGGCAGGAACCTCCCTTGGAATGGAAAATATGACCCCCTTCCCCCCAGATTATTTTAACTTTGAAATTAAGGGGCTTTCAGGCAAAGATATGTGAAAAGGAATAACAATTCTTTATTAATATATATATATAAAAAACAAGGCAAACAAGCAACAACAGGGGCAGCAACAAGAAACAAACCCAGAACCCCAGGGCCAGCCTCTCTCGGCCATCGAGCACTTTCCCCTTCGGTGCAGTTCCGGTCACAGCCGGCAGGGGCGCTGGTGGCTCCCGGCCAGGCAGGGGGGTGTGGTGATTCCCCCGCGGCTGCAGGGGGCGCTGTGGCGCGAGCTCGTCCGCCTCTGCACGTGGTTAACGGTGGGGTCAGCTGGCAGAAGAGATGGAAAAGGGGCCTCCCTTACAAATTCGGGGGGCTCCGGATAGTGAAATGGGCTGTAGCAGGAACCTCAGAGCGGCAGGCTGGAACAGCAGGGGAAGCAGAATCCTGAATGGTAAGCAGAATGTAACAGAAACTCTGCAGCTGTAGCAGGAGCCGCAGGGCGTCCTGGCGGGCAAGGGGTGCTGCGTTAAAGTGTAGTGAAAAAACTCAGAGCAGCGGCAGAAGAAAAAAACAGTGGGGATGGGCAGCGGCAGCCCGGCTCCAAACGTAGCTGGGAGAGGCTCCCTCGGGAGGAGCTTGGGGCTTGGGGTCACAATTTTTCCCCTGAGGCACCTGAGTAGATGGTGAGGGTCCTTTCCAGTGAGGTCGGGTGTTAATAAGGTCCCAGTGCAACAGCTGCGCTTACGAGCAAAGGCTTACCTACGGTAGAAGAAGTAGCAACGAGCTGGACTCCACAGAAGCAGTGAGCTCTCCCACAGTAGGAACAGCTCGACCGTCCCCCTCCAATCCCGAGTGCGACAGAGAGGGAGAGGAGCCAAGCCCAGCCTCTCACCCCCTGGCCAAAATCTCACGGTATCTCTGCCCTTGCAAGAGAAAACCCCTCAGCTACAAGAATGCAGCCAACTGCACTCCTGCCCCTCCTCCTTTTCTATGTCTTTTGTCTCTCTTAAGTACCGGTCGTTATTGTCTTATAGCAACAAATGTGGCAAAATTCCATGAGAGAAAGAAAGGAAAAAAAAGGATCCTAACCACCATCATCATCCCCAAGTCTCATAAAGTGCTCTTTGAAACACGTATTAGAGGCTTAAATTTATTATCCTCCTTTAGCATACTGGAATATGTACTGGTGCATACTGGGGACAGTTCAGGCTAGAGCTTTATAAAGTGACGCTTCCTTCCACTGTCTGTGAGGACAAGTAGGAAATGTTAAGCTTGTTTTCCAGAGCTTTATTCTCTGCTGGCATTGCCTACCAACTCTGAAAACAGGGCTCTATATCTCTTACCCTGAGCCCCAAAGCTGAGGGAGAATCATAAATCTGAGCCTCAGTTACATGCCATGCAGCACCTATGTAGTGCAGCTGAAACCAGAACTGTGGTTCTTCAGATGTCCCTACTCAGGACGTCTGTCAGAGCATGTGTTTGAATAGCTGTGTAACATGCTGATCTTATCCATTTCAATACACACCTATTCAGAGAATATTGTAATTGGCTTTCTTAAGAAGTAGACAAAACATTGCCATTTAAAACTCTTTCACATTGTTAAAGCTTGAGGAGAATGATTGCTTTATGCAGGTTTTGGTTCAGATGCTGTGTTGTGGTAAGGCACAGGCAATAAAATAGATAAGTGAGTGTTAGAAAACCAGCTCAGCAAAAACATATTTTAAAGTTTACAGAAGGTTTTTCCATGTTAAAGTGCATGGAGAATGGTGTGGGGATGAACAGTGTGAGGCTGCCTCTGGATCTAGCCTTTAATCACTGAGAGTGAAAGCAAAGAAAAACAGTAAGAAGTGGCAGTGACTGTGGATACCTGCTGTGAGCTGCAGAAAGGCACTGGGATGTATCTGTAACCCTAAATGAGGTGCCAGCAGCAGAGAGCTAACAGCAGAAGAAAGCATACTACAATTTTTTGTTTCCTTTTATTTGTTTGGTTGATTTGGGGGTTTTTTCTGTTTAAAGTGCAAGGGCACTATTTCTCAGCGTTTTGGGGCAAATCGTGTTGTTCCCTTTGCCTAACCTTTGAGACTACTACTGGGAGAATAAAGGGATGAGAAAGCTTGGGAAAGTAGTCCCATATGCTTGCAGATAGTTACTAAGTCCTGTAGGCAAAGCTGGATAAACAGTCTTTGTTCTGAAGCAAAAGCAAAAGGCCATCTTCTGCCCTTAACCCAACAATGTTCATTTCCTGAGTGGTAATCAGAAGTAAACCTTCCACAAACTACTTTTGAAGCCAGTCACCCCACCAAACTTGGATACAAGCTTGGAGTCCTATGAACTAGGTTCTGAAACAGCAGATTGCTATAACAAAAGGCTGAAGTGTTACTCATAAAAATGACCTTTTGCCTTCAGAAAAAGGCCCCGCAAAGCACCCTGCGTTTTGTCCACCTGGTCCACACATGGAGCTTACATCAATAAGCCTTTAATCATGTGTCTTCTCTAGCTGTGCTGCAACTTGTTTGGGCTGTATAAACTCTTCAGAGCCCTGTCCTTGTATATTTGTGTTAAATGTCTTGCACACCTACAGAGATGTATATAAAATATAAATCCTAATCCTTATCAATAATCAAGGAAAGGAGCGGCTGCAGGCTGCACTTTGGCTGACCCTGGCCCAAGCCAGCTAAAGAGGAAGAAATAAAACCCCTGTATATGACACTATGGAGCAGTAGACAAGTATCTCAGCTCCTGTCTTAAATGCTCTGTGTACCCACAATGCTACAAAAACATGGAGGATTTTTCAGCCCATCAGTAACAGAGTGTTGCACATCGTTCTGCAGATCCTTGTGGCTCCCACAAGGAAGAGCTGTGGCAGAGTGTGTGCACAGCCGGCCTGAGGCCAGGAGGACAGGCACTGGGACTGCCTCTGGCCCGGGAGGGGAAGAAGTAGAGTGAGTCTAGAAGTGCACCTGCCACAGCTCCAAGGATCTAAGCGTCACTTCTTTCATACACGCATTACTTCGTTGAAGCCAAACTTCCCATACAGCTGTTTCCATAGGCAGCTCTGTGTGATGCTGAAGTTCTCAGGACGACACAAAGTGTGGATTTGCTCTACTTTGTCTTCACTGCCTGCCAATCTTCGTTTGTTTTCAGTCTCTGCAGGGGTAGTGGATATGCACAACTTCACACGTTTCACCACAGCTGAATTTTCCATACAAATCCCCACTTTACAGCTCTCCTGTGCTCTCAAAGATGAGAAACTATGTTCTTGCTAGTTTAACCCATGTAAAAACTTCATCATAATCTGAGTTCGGGAGAGAATTAATAAATCCCAGTGCATATTTCCTGGGAAAGAATTCTGGTCTGTTTTCAAGGCAATGGTGCAATCTCACTGATGGAGTGAGAATAACTTTTCCTTTAGTCCATGCCTTGGATTGCACATTAGTTATAGAACAAGTGAAGTATTTCCAAGAACACCAACAGAAGGGCAGTAATTTTCTTTCTCTCCTTTTCCCCACCATTCTTCAATTTCCCTGTTCTCCCTTTCAGCTTTTGAAACAACATGTACTGCTTAATTTTGAAACTTAAACCCTTTCATCAGATCTCTTCTTCTGGCTACATGCTTGTCTCCTTTCCGCCTGCTGCACTAAAAATAGTGCTGTGTGATCATGGAAGCAACAGTTGATAGGGAACCAAGTTACAGGACTGGCTGAATTCGCAGTATGAGGAGCACCAAATCAGCACTGTTACATTGCTACCTGAGAGGTGATGCAAGCATCTAGCTCTTTTATTTTAAAAACTTTGCTTTGTCTCCAAACAAGTGTGCAGTCAACATCTGTCCTGCTGCATAGCTTTTCTAGCAAGGAGTAGTTACACTTGTAGAGAGTTTCAAAGTTTACCAAGTTTTCCCCTCTCTTTGCTGTATTCTTCCCAGTGCCCTTGTTTTCTTTTTTTCTCCTGGACAGGGGGCATTTTGACAATGGTCTCCTAAGGTTGCATCCAAAAGGCCACAAATCTTTCAGGGTACATGGACAATCCATTTCCAGACAAACTGACTTTATTTTTTTTTAATGTAAATACTTAATTCTGGAGCTGCTTCTCAAAGATTTGTGGCAGTGGTTATATGAGAATGTAGGTAACTTGTAGTCACTTTGATTAGGGAAGCAGTTCATCAGTAGTGTTTTACACTATTTGTGGGATTTTCTTGTTGTTTGAACATGCTTGTTAAACTGATTCACTATTAAAGCTAGAAAACTATTTTGTAAGTGTATAAGCACTACATGACATCTCTTCCCTGTGTGCTGTGGATTGTTATTAGTGCCTTTGTTGAATGACTTTGTTCTCTTTACTGTTTCTGAATCTGGTCTGTGCACTGGCTCTGACTTTAGGAAAAGAAGTTGCAGTTGAAACTGATTTGGAAATGAAATGTAATTTTATTGTGGATTTTGTATAAATCTGCCTGCAGTATCTTTTGAAGCAGTCTTCTGGGACTAGGCAGCTTTTTAAGAGCCTAATCAGATGGCACCTTAGCTAAAGCACAAATTACACTTTTAAATTGAAGTTTTCACGGCTTTAATTGACCTGGCCCATCGTATGTTGATTACTACAAAGTAAAAGTGCAAGACAGGATGTCTACTACTGCTGTATGCATGCCATCATTGGTAGTTTGAATTGCATGAGGATAGATTTTAAAAAGCATGTCTGATTCTTACTTTCAATCCTCTTATATATTACTTTTTCACTTTACATGCCCATCCAAGCTAATAACCTTAAGAGAAAAAAAGGGACTTTGCGTGAAGTAACAAAGCTGGACAGTCAGTGTGCCTTGAAGATGCCACTGGGTTGTACCCCACAGCTCATTAGAGTTCGAATAATAAGAAATTAATTGAAATGGGAAATATGCTCCAAAATGCTGAGATGGAAGTAGTTCTTTAGACTGAATTATGGGGACAACTTCATCTGGTGAGTGAATGCTACCAAGAAAAATGCTCACGGCATATAGTTCTACTGGGATGAAATTCATGTTGTTGTTTGTGCCCTTTCTGTCATTGCATTGTATGTTTAGGCTAATGAATAAGTGTATTTTCATGGCATTAGAGCTCATGAAAACCATAAGTCAGTGTTTGGCGATTTGCTAGAAGTAGGTTTCAAACTGAGTAGAATGAAAATTAGGGTGGCAGTGGGACTTTGAATCTCACATTGTGTTTCTCACTTTGGATAAGTCCTTGGAAATGTTTAATGCAAGATGCACCAGTGACTGATGAGCACTAAATAATCAAATTAATTTTCCCAACCTCTAAAAGCTGAAACCTGCAAATCTAATTTCTTGTTGAAGTTTTCACTATTGTTTACAGCTGTATTGTAAAGCATATATGGATGTACAAGAGAGTCATCTGCTTTAAATGCAGTTGATTGTTTGGCTCAGGAGTGTAATAAAACTGTCAGCCAAACTCTGCCATTGAACACCAAGTTATCTCTACTTATGACAGGAGCTTGTCAGTGATTTCCAATAAAAATTCCTGGAGGGCTAATAATTATAAAAATACTGAAAGAGAATTTTCACTCTCGTTAGCAGTCAGAAATAGGTTGTATATTAGTGGACTACAGTCAAACTACATGTGCTTGAACTGCTCAGAACTGTCCCTCTGCTGTGCATACTGCTTGCCTTGCTTTGCCATCCCATGCCATCCCATGCCATGCCATCCCATGCCATCCCATGCCATGCTATCCCATGCCATGCTATCCCATGCCATGCCATGCCATGCCATGCCATGCCATGCCATGCCATCCCATCGCATCCCATCCCATCGCATCCCATCCCATCGCATCCCATCCCATCCCATCCCATCCCATCCCATCCCATCCCATCCCATCCCACTGTAGTGCGTGATCCATCCTTGGCACCACCATCTCACTGCTGTTCTGGCCAGGAGGATGTGTTGGGAGCTTTAAGTATCCCTATTTTAGCTGGCAGAGGTGAGAGCTGTAGTGAGTTCCCCAGTATTTCTGTGTTACCTGGCGCAGGCACGCTGCTGTTTCTTATGAAGCCTGCAGCTGAAAGGACACCCTGGAGGAGAGGGGGAGGAGAGGGTTAGCTGTGCTGGCTCTGGCAGCATCTCCTCTGGAGCTTGTGCAACACCCCACATTCAAGACAGTCAGCTTTGCACTTGAGCTCGCAGCAGGCCCTCCCAGACTCCCTCAGTTACCTGAGAAGTGGGTGATGGGTGCCCCCACAAGGACAACTCCCTTCAGGCTGAGGAAGGAAGAGACTCCAGCCTCGCACGTCTCAGACAGGTGCTGTAACCACTGAGCTCCTGAAAGGGAAAACAGATGCTGCTCCTGCCAGGTTTGGGAGAAAGGGCTGATGCTGCTAGAATATCAGCCTGCAGGCAAGGATGTGGGTAGTGGGTACTGTGTCTTTGCAGTCCAGAGGAAAATATGCACGTAGTTAGAGGCAAAGATATATCTCTCTTCTTGGCGTTTACTAAAGGCTGTTTTACATTAATGATTTTTCTACGCTTGTCCTTTCTTGGAGTCTTTTACAGCAAGCTGTATTCAGGGTTACAGGTTCTCGTGGATGGCTGGGCTATTAAAAGTCAGCATTATAATGGTCTTTGGTGGATCTAATCCTTGGAAGCGTGAGTCTTTTTTCCAAAATTGGGTAAGTGATCAAGTACCTAAGAGTACCCCAAACCACTAGAAGAAATATTTCTTGCCCTGAGCCCTTATGAGTACCTGTAGCAAATTTTCATCAGGAGATGTAAAAGCTTGGTCCCAGCAAAGGAGATAACAGGCACTCAAGATATCAAACAAGGGAATCTGAATTTACTTTGTTTATTTGTATTTATTATCATTTTGTCTACATCTGACTGCCTCTCAAAAATTTAAGGGCATTGTTTAGAAAAGTATCAGTGGTAGAAGTACCAATACATAAACAGTCGTTGCTGTTTTCACGTGTTTCTCAAGGAATACCCAAAATCTCTTCATACTATTCATCCAGCCTCTGAAAATAAGATTTTAAACTTGAGCAAAGAGCTTATGAAGGAAGCAAATGCCTTCAAAAGAGGCTGAGTCCCGAAAGTGTCAGCTGTGATTCATTAGTGTTGTAAAGACACATAATCGAGCTGATGAGGACAGAGAAAGTTTCCATAACAGCAACAGTACTAAAATGAGACTGGAATAGTTGTCATCATTGTTTGAAATGATGCGTGTTTGAAACAGACACAATCTCTAAAGCAGATCACTATTATTTTCTGCTCTCATTGCAGCACTTGAGGCATTGTGCGACTCACAAAGCCCCTCAGCCATCTCTTTCCCTTCAATTCTTCCATCACTGTGGAATTTAAATAGCTTGTTCTTCTCAGACAATAGATTTGTCTTTCTTCCACCAGTACTGTGTTTATTATAAATGCCATTTCTGCCTAAACAGAAGGGTCTTGTTTCAAAAATGGCATCAGTCAAATTTTCTTTACCAGATGTCATTGTTTAGGAATGGCACTCCCCAATTTAGTGCTCCCACTGAGACTCCAAACCACACTGCTGCTTGCTTGCTCCTCCCCTTTCCCCATCTCCCCTGTGGTGGGATGGACAAGAGACTTGGAGGCACAAAACGTAAAGATCACAGGCTGAGATAAGAACAATTTACTGGAAACAGCAATGAGATAAGAAAACAAACAATGACAGAAACAACATTATTGATAGAGGGTACAAGAAAAGAAACATTATTGCTCACTACGGAAACCCCTGACAACACACAATACCCAAACGCAGCCACCTCCCCCTAGCTGCTCCCTCTGCCTTGGGACCAGCATCATCCAACTCACTCTCTCTGGCTTGGGACGAGCGTTACCCTCCTGCTCCGTCTGCCATGCTTGCTTGACTGCAAGGAATCCCTTCTTCCTGGAAGAGACTCCCTCTCCCACCCCTTGCAATGATGTTAGGTGGTGTAGAATAACCTCTGAGTCCTGGACATGCCCCCTCGCAGGTACTACAAAAATTAACCCTGTCCAGGACACCAGACAAAGTAGAATTTCTCTTAAAGAATGAAACTTACTAAATTTTGTATATTTGCGTAACACCAAATATATTGCTTTGCTTGCATTCAGAGAAAATTCAGTAACAAAGGCATTTAAATTTATTTGCTGATCATCTGTCTGTTGTTGCGGTGGCTAAGTCCACATTACACCCCCCCATGTTGCTATGAAGTGGCCTCTCCTCACATCACTGTGTCGGAAAGTTCTCCCTTCGTCGGTACTCCACTGGCCCCTGGTCCTCTCTCCCCTCCCCTCCCCTCCCTTCTTCCATTGGCCCTTGTTACATCACTCAACCTTGCCTCTACCCCCTAGCACTCAGATTATTGGTTACTGATGCTCTGCCCGCCCCTGATACCCCTCGGGATAAAACCACGTGCACGCGATTGTTCGGGGTTCTTTGCCTCTGTTCCCCTTCGGGTGCGTTTGTTCTCGGTCCGTGGTGCAGACCCAATAAACATCTAGGCCTTGCACGCAAAGAATCCCTCCTGCCTCTTCGTCTCCGGAACACGCCGAGACTTTGTATGTGAGTGGCTGCTTGCATCCACCTCCGAGGGTGAGACTGTGTGCATGCGTGGGTGCTTGTGGGGCACTGCCAAAGCGTCTCCACGAGGTACACTGTGGGAAAAACACGGCATTGGTCCGTCGACCCCACGCACCGCGATACCTGGCACACGGAACAGAGACCTCAGCTGGAGTCTCTGAGAGAGTGTCCCTGGCAAGCGAAAGCTCCTAGGAGTCACCATTCGGAATGCTAGGACCCCGAAGGGAGATCTAAATTCTATTAGACCTGCCCGGAAGGGTGGCCGACACCTCTCTCAGCATGAGAGAGCCGGCTGAAAAATGGAGAACCATCCACCAAAAATTTTACTTTTACCCGGGAGCTGGGAGCCAGAAGGGCTCGGCGGGCTCGGCGCCAGCCAGAGTGCGGTGCCGGAGCGAGGGCTCAGCAGATAGCTTCGGAGTCGGAAAGAAATCTGGCGAAACTCGTGGGTGAGTGAAGCTTGGGAAAGCTCTTTCGAGTCCCTTTTAAGATTTTTTCTCTTGGTGGCTGGGTGAGGTTTTTCTGGGGAAGGATGGGTACTAAATTTCTCTGTTCCTCAGAGGGAGGTTTTTCTCCAAGTTAAGAACACCCTAAAAGCGAGGAAAATTCGGTTTTCTAAGAGACTCTTAGAACATTTTATGCGGTGGATTTTCTTTTATTTCCCTAACATTTCAGTTGATTCAGTTAAGAATCCGGCGTTCTGGGATCGAGTTATTGAGAGACTGGCATTTCTGAGATGAGGCGGGGACGAGTCGGTCAAGAAATTCTTTCCTGTGTCAGTTTTGATTTATAAAGCGGTCTCAGAATCAGAGAATGAGGTTACGATGCCAGAAAATTTGAGTTCTCAGGTTGAAGACACTCCTCCCCGCCCCGCAGCACTCCCCACCCGCGGGCAGCATGGCCTCGTGTGGCTGCTGCTGTGCCAGGGCACGTCCCCCCACTGAGTCCACAGAACGGCGCCGGCCGCGTGGTCAGCTCTGCCACCTTGTCTTCCTCTCGTGCTACGGGTTTTCCCGCCCCTGCCGTGACCACACAAGATGGCGCCGGCCACATGTCAGCGGCGCCCACACAAAATGGCGCCGACCATGGGTTAACAGCGGCCCCTCAAGATGCTGCAGACCGCGTGGTCCCCCGCGACCCCCGCCACCTCTCCCCGCGCACATCATCGTACCCAGTCCCTCCTCTGCTGCGTCGCTGGGCGTGCTCGCGTCGGGCCCCTCCCCTGCATCGATGGGTGTAACTGCGCTGGGACCCCCCCACGTCACCGGGGAATCCCTTCTGTGCCAGGGACCGCCCACACAGGGAATCCCTTTCGCATCAGGGCTTAAACCCACACCCCCGCCCCCTCCATCGGCGGTTCCTCCCTTCTCGGTTCCCACGCCTCCCCCTCCGGTTCCCACGCTTACCCCTTCGGTTCCCATGATCCCGCAAATCGGGAAAAGAACAGAGACTGGGAATTTATGGCTGCCCCAGTCACATACAATAGGCAGGGACAGAATCCCCAGTGGGAACAATTCCAGTATGCCTACTTAAAAGAGCTGATAAGGCTGTGAAAGCTTTCAGGTGAGAATCATCCTATTTTAAAAGTCTGGTACAGGCCACCTTCGCTGCGAATACCTTAGTGCCACATGATATAAAAGGTATCATGCCATGGCTGCTCTCTCCGACCAAATATTTGTTGTGGGAGAGAACATGGAAAAGGCTGCTCCGGGATCTCAGTGCGAGTTACCAGAGAGATCCCAACAGGCCAAATTTAACCCTGGAGCAGCTTTGTGGCGAAGGCAACCTGGAAAAGCCTCAGGATCAGGCCCGGACTCTCTCAGAGCCGGTCCTGGGTGATTTAAAGCGAGCTGCAGAAAGGGCTTTGTCCCTCACCCCTGCAAGTTCCACCCCCTCTGTTAGCTTTTCCGGTGTAAAGCAGGACCAAGGGTAATCTTTCATCAGATTTGTAGACCGGTTAAGAGAGGCGGTGGAGATCCAGGTAGAGAGCATAGAAGCTCAAAGGGAATTGCTTAGAAATTTGGCGAGAGATAATGCAAATGAGAACTGCTGGAGTNTGAGAAATGCTGGAGTGACATAAGAGCTCTCCCCCTGGACCCTGCCCCCACCCTCAACCAAATGGTGGAAGCCTGCACAAACTAGTATCTGAAGAGCCCACAGCTAACCAAAGTTTTCAGAGGAGGGTGGTGGGTGCAATAGCAACAGGAAAAGACAATAAGGAAAGGCCCGTGTGTTTCAATTGTGGAAGTTTTCAACACTTTGCGAAAAACTGCCCTGAACCCAAAAGATCTAACGGGAATGGAAAGCCTGTTGTTACAGACTGTTCTACCTGCAAACACCACCAGCCACAGGGAAGCGGGCAGTGAAGCGCGGCATGGCCCCACGCCATGACAGCAATCAATCTATCTGTCTATCTATCTATCTATCTATCTATCTATCTATCTATCTATCTATCTTAATTACAAAGGATTTTCTAAGCACAGCAAGATGGCCACAGCCTTTAAGGCTAGCTTTGGCTGCAGGAACAAAGCACAAAGTTTAGTGGCAGGTTCATAAAGACCATACTTCTCAATCTGGAAGTGTTAATCTTACTTGAGATACACTGGTGAGGTGGCTGGGAGCTACTCAAAGCTTTTTTCAAGTGTTAATTGCATATATTCTCTTGATGTTGTTTTCAGCAAGGAAAGAGTTGGAAACCTTTTGTTGAGTTGGACAATGTTTTGAGTTAAAGTCAAGATAGTGTTTCAATATCTCTGTGGTGTCTAATGCACAGGCATGGAGAAGTGGTAGCGTGTTCTTTACAGCCAGCAGCCTGTGGTTTACGCCCCATAAACTGTAGATCACCCACGTTTCTTTTTGAGGCAAGCCTCAGCAAATTCAGGCTTGCAGGATTTCATTGTATGGTTTGCAGTTCCAACATGCTGAGTCCTGTTTGTGTGTTCAGGCTCATGTGAACTAGGAAGTGTCCAACTGATGTCAAAACAAAACAAAACCAATTCATACGGAATCTGATCCAAAGTTTACTGAAGCCAGTGCTAGAGCCTCATGACTTCAGCCTTTTGATCAGATCTGTCTTCTGTAGTGTGACCAACGATGTTCACCTCCTCTACATGCTTGTCTGAATGCATTTCTGTCACCTAAGATGATCTTCCCAAGGCAGTCTCCTGAGTTGCAAAGGACTGCAGTTGATTTTCCTTTTTTTATTAATTTTGTGGTGACCAGCATACTTGAGGAACATGCCAGAAGCAACCTGTTAAAACAGGCTGAGGGCACCTGAACACAGTGTGAACACAGTGCTAGCTGGAAAAGCAAGTTGAGAGCATGACCCTGAAATCTCCAGGACTGGTAGCAAAATGCTGCCTAGACATGGGACAAACATAACAGGCACAGACACTTTCACTGACAAGTGTGGAGGTGCTTACTCCAGGTTTTCCTCATAAACTGGAGCAATTGATGTGTGTGGCAATGTGGAGTAGTGTTTGAAGAGGGACTCAACATTACTCTTCCAAGGTGCCTGGTGTAGAAAGTTTAGGTACTTGCAACTAATCCCTCATTTCTTAAGTCTTTTAATTGTAAGCATGCTTGTTGGTGACTGCTCTGAATTAGCTTTGGAGAGGTTGGTATCTGTCCCACCTCCCCCTCCAAAAGTGCAGCTCTGCACCAGCACATTGCAGGCCTGTGGTTAAGTTCTGCAATCTGGTGCTGTATGAAATACACTCTGCACTTTAGGGTTGTGGTACAGTAACTTGAGCAATCCCTGCTATGTGCAACTTGTCATATGGCACTGTAAAGTAGGAGCACACTTCCCTACAGTTACTAATTTTCTGCTGCAGCATACAAAATATGGTAGATCTGCCACTAGATTTCAGTGTTTTCAGGCTCACTGATGACGAGGGGCAGTTCTTGAGGAGCAAATGTATTAGATGAGGAAAAGGTTTTTTTCTCCAACAGTATTTCAAAGACATTTTTCATGTTTTTTATATACTGCCAGGATACATGGGAACACCTGTTACAGATATCAAATGGAAGAATATTCTCCAGAAATGGGATATTTCTCTACTAAACAAAATCATTCTTTTTGTACCAGTGTATCTACTTTTGCAAGACTGATCGCACTGCATTGGGGAAGAGATTTAAGTGAAACTGTATATTGATTTGCTCCTTGCTGTTTAGATTACAGATTAATTCAACCAAATATGATTAGAAGAGAGGAATTAATATTTCTGTATAATCTTTGTCGGTTGATTATGAAGCACTTGTGTTTGTTGCGTTGCTTCTCTCTGATCTGCAAAGAGAAGGTTAGGAAATATCTTTGGTCTCATCTTTCCTGTTATGATAAATAACTGATCTGTGGTCAGAGCTGTAAAGTTCATAACCTACCCAGAAAAAACTTAGGAACAAACCACTGCTGCTGCAACATTATGTAAAGTGGAAAACCTATTTTCCTGGGGAGAGGTGCTGCTTAAAGATGATTTCACAAAAGAGGAAGTCCTTGCTGTTTATCCTGCTCGATCCAAATGTGCAACATTTCCTGTGACCAGATCTGCAGTAAAATCAAAGGGGGTAGCCATTTTCTGTGGTTTATTTCTTCCTATAGCATACCCTTATGAGAGAGGAAGAAAACTACCATTTGTTATAAAACTACCCCTAACCTTCCTTTCCTGATTAATCAATTCTAAAAAATGATGCATTGGTAATAACCCCACAATGTCCAACTGGTAACCTGTTTTTCACATCTCTCTGGCAGAACCTCTGTCTATTTTAAGGTGACAGAAAGCAGTTAATATATTTTGCAAGATTGAATTTATCCCTAAGACTTTGCAAACACAGAAGGTAGACAGCTGATGAAATCTGTGCTTGCAAGAGGTCATCAACTGTTTGATTATGCAAAATAGCTAAATCTTGGGGTTGAGAAAATCAACGTAAAAATTTAGAACAACCTGGAAATTGAGACCCTTGTTAATAATCAACATGTACGACCAGATCTTACAGTTTTGATACAGGCATAATCACAATTGAACTTGGGAATTTTGCATTTTCAGGTAGTACGTTATCTTAATTTCTGCGTATGTCAGTTATCATGGAGGGAGCTTAGAGATTCTATGGTAGGCGGTTTATAAACATAGCATGAAAGAAAGACAGCCAGCCAGACTTCAGGCCTTCCGTCGCATGCAGGCAGACACAAATGCCAGCAAGCCACTGGCAGAGGTTGTGTCATCTGTGGCCAAAGGTTACTGCATTGACTAACACCAAGAACATTCTCAGGCCTGAGCGGACACATGTTCCTCATCCAGACTGCTGGAGAGACTTCATTTGGCTGAATATTTGCCAGTTACTTACCGAAAGTCTGTGGCAGATGAAGAAGGCTATACAGTCTTTCAGAAGTGCATACCACACCCTCCCAAAATTATATTAAGAGAAAATTATTTAGGTTACAAGGTCAAACACGAAGGAGATAGCACATACCATAATTAAGATTACCTGCACAGCTTTAAATCCCCAGTGTATCTGAATAGAATTACAGTCTTTAATTGCACCCTGTGCAGTTTTTCTGTGGTGGCTCCTACCTGGGCAGTATTTGGCAAGTCTGGAAAAATTCAGATTTAATGAAAATATCTGAACAGATTTTTATTGAAATATCTCTACGGAGTTTTCTAAGGAAACAACCCATGCTCAGTGCAGCAGAGAGCTGCCTTTCTCCTTTGTTTAGGACTGAGGTTGTCATCTGATGAGAAGTTTCCTGTAAAAGTCTGTGTGCGTGCACCCACAGCCATGTGCAGGGAATGCAGTTCTTCCCATGTTCATAAGCACTGAGGTAACTATTCCTCCTGGACCCTGCAGTCTGGTGACTGGCACCCCCTAAACACTGAAATGATTGATGAAATCAGTTGCCAGCTGGAGTTCTGGGTGGGTAATGCAGGAGACAGAAGCAGGATTCCTGGATTCCACTTGTGTCTGACTCAGTGTGTGATCTTCAGCAGCAAATGTAAGTCCAATCAGGGCATGCTCTGATCTGTCACGGAAGGCAGTTATGGGATTAATGAGTGTTTGTCAAAGCTACTTTAGTCAATACTGCAAAACATAGGCACAAGTAACTATTGGGTGTTGGGTCCCATTTTACCAGGAACAGGCTGACAGAATTAATGAGGATGCTGCAGTGCAAGGCAATGCTGTTATTAGTCTACTGAGAACATTTGTTCCTTCTCAGTACAGGGCTTATGATAATGTTTTTTGCCCTCCCTTTCACTTAATTGGCCACCGCTGTCCATAGTTGCCAGAAATTATTCATTGAATTCACATACCATTTCAACTGCATCCTTCAGAGTTCAGCTGTCCTTTCACTGGGTCTGTATTCCTGCTCCATGTCTCACACAGCAGAGGATGGACCCAAATAATCTTAGGACAGAAATATATGCATATGCACCAGCTTCTTTGCACTAGTTCAGATTCTTTTGGGACAGGTCAGATTTACTTTTCGTGCTCTGAAGAGCTTACAGGACTTGAACCGCATCTCTAACATTTCCTGGGGCATCAGACTGGCTGCCGCTGTGAGGAACAATGGGGTAATCAACGCAGGCACAGTTGGGCTGTCTAATTTGCCTGGAAGAGTTTCTACTACATGCAGTTGATCCGATTCCCTCGGAGAGCAGCAGACATGCAGAGCAGCCTGGCACAGGGAGCTGCCTCAGTGCTCCTCCATCAATGGTCCTGCAGCAGCCAGGGGAAGGTAGCAGTGCTGTTTTCGTCCTTGGATGCTCAACAGTTCCAAGGAGGAAAACCAGAAGAAAATGGTCTTTATTGGATACTGGTACTGGAAGGATGGTACTGGAAAGAGTCTGAAAGACAGAATTTAGTATCGAAATGAGCATGAAGACCGCCCTATAGTTGGCTTGTGTGCATCACTGGTTCCTAAAATTCGGGTGCCAACTTCCTGCCCAGAAATCAGTATTCTCTTTCTGAAAATATCAAAATGCTGAAAGCAAGCATCCCAAATCTGAGACAACCTAAAAGTGGTTATGTTTTGCAACTTATTAAAGAAAAAAGCATTTGAGTGTCATTTAGATATTGATTCTTTATATTTTTAAACATTCTTTTCCCCCTTGGTAAAATGTTTTCAAATGAAAGCAAGAACATTTAATTCCCAAAATATTAGCATGGAAGTTTTGAAACATCAAGACATTGAAATATGTTAGAAGTCATCAAAAATTATGAAGAGTATTCTCATAGTTAAAACTAGTCCATAACATAGCCTGGTATTTCTATGAATCACAGTAAAACTGAGTTGTTTCTGTATGTTCTGTTTCTCTGCCTTTCTCCCTCACTGTTTCTGTTGAAAAGTTGTTCATCATAATATTTTGTTACCTATTTTACAGCAGCTAACTCATAAATTGGAAGTTAGACAGAGATTAAAAAACATTATGAAGTTATCAAAAAACTAGCATGTTAGAATGAAATCAGTTAATCTTTAGCCTCACAGGATAGAAAGAGGAAATACAATTGCAAAACTGAACTGTGTTTTACAGTCATTTTCACTTAGAAAGCCTTTCAGATAATTCTATAATTAGCATGGGACATGTAACAGAGGGAAAAATACCTGACACAAGAGGGACTTGGTGAATGTTTTCATTGATAAGTAGGATTTAGCTGCCATGGCAGAGCAATCCCCTGATACAAAAACTCCTTTGAGTAACAAGCCATAGTTTACAGTATCTTAGGGCAGCAGAAACCTGGATCTTGGCTGAGTGGCTTGACTCAAACGGCTGCTTGTGCTCATCGCTCAGTAGCACATGTGGTCAGTCAGGAGCAGACTGTAGTCACCAAAGGGTGAGCAAGACTCACTCCAGTCAGGCAATTGACTGTATTTGCCTGATTGTCAAAATACCTTTCGGCACAATAACTTCTTCGGTCAGATCAGTGAATTAAAATCAACTTGGTTTATCACACATGTTGATGTTAATATAGTACCTGTCGTCATTCACTTAAATGGATAAGAATATGGATAGAGATTAATTCCTGCTCTGTATTTTGTCTTGAGATATAAACAGTATTTTTAACTACTAAATCCTGAAGTGTGACACTTCGTAAAAGATCTGCCTCAATCTTAATGATAGTTACTGCTGTTTAGTTCAGGATTGATTTTCTCCAGCATTATTTATACCATGAGCAGTGTTTCAGTGATTTCAGCTCTGCTGAGGAGATTCAATTAAGATTTCAAGTGTTCAAAATCCAGGTTGTAATGCTGAATTGTGTAAAGAAAGGATCATAAAAGAAAATATTAGTTCATGTTCTTTAGCAAGGTAGGAAAACTACGCTGGATGTCTTCTGTCAGTTAAGAACAGTTCTTCAAAAATTGCCTGCCTATGGTTTTTGAGTAGAAATCTGCTGTTCAGTTAAAGTGTTGAGGGAAAACGTCTGTCTTGGAGAAAATGTATTTTTTACTGGGGGAAGAGAGGAAGACAAAATCTATAAATAGAAAGTAATGATTTTGTTCTGAAGGATGATAAAAATAATTTTCAGTATTACAATTTATAATATGAACTTGGGCTAAAGGATGTGCCTTTATGAGTTGGATTATGAGTAGGACTGAGCAGCTCTGGGAAGGGGACATTTAGTAGCACCACCATGAGCAATAGACAATACACAAAGTTGTATTATACCAATGCAGGGGCCCATATTTTCACATCCCTGTGCCTTAATAAGGGCTTCTTATCCTTAGGCTGTGAAGAATGCGTATAAATGCCCAGTTCAGGCTCCAGATTGTCACCCTGAAGTCACAGATCTGGGATTCAGAGCTGCAGTTGTAATCAGGCAGCCGGAGAACTAGAGTCATCCTTTTGAGCCATGTCTGGAAAATGCCTCTTTTTTCCATCTCCTGGAGGAGACAGAAAAATGTTGGTGGGAAAACTTTTCAAGTCTAGTTTCCAGCTTCTGCAGTCAGCTGTGTGTTCTATCCACAAATTAGATGAATTTTTTCTTTTCTCTTTTCTTATTAGAATCTAGTTCTGTCTCTCATCCTCTCATGGCCAGAAGTTTCCTTTGATTTCTAACCCAAATATATTAATGGATATTTTATATCTATTTTTCTTTAGCTCTCTTTTAGTTTCAACAGCTCTTGTAGTGTCTCCCCTTCAGAGTACAAGGGAAGGACACATTCAAGTGTGCATCTCCTACAAGGAGCTGTAGCTTTGATTTAGGTAGGGAAGAGGAAAAACAAGTCCCAAACTATGCTGGGAAAAGAGAATACAATACAAAATCAGACCACTTTCTCCTCCTTACCGCCAAGCTTCAGAAATTTTGCAAAGTGCCATCAGCTCTGCCAGCTGCACCATCCCCTGTTCCCCAGCAGTAGTGGGGTTCCAGGCTGGCTGAGGATGTGATATTTCCTGCTTGTGAAACATTCCAGTGTAAGGAGGGGGCACTCTCAAATAGACTCCTTTTTAACGAGTTGTATCAATAAATTCCAATCAGCAAATGCCAGCCGCATACCATTGTGACCGCATTGGCTGCTTCGAGAATGCCAGAGCTATCAGTGGAAAGGCAGTGTTGTCTGCTGCTGCATCAGCCTTCCAGAGATGTTCAGCAGCATATCCTCTCATTCAAACACTGATGAGGCATGTTTCAAACGTAACAGAAACCAGATGTTGTGTATTCATTGTATAATTGCACGGCTGAAAAGAGGTTACAAAGTGGCCAGATAGCAACAAGCAGTAACCGCGGGAAAGTATTGTCAAATCTCTGCAGACTAGGTTGGATGCAGCCACTTAGTGCCATGGATTTAGACACTTGGGAGAGGTTAACCCTCATTTTGACTCACCTGTAAATCTCTTGAGTGATGTGTAGGGTTTGCCTCTCCGAGACATGACTTGTCTCTCCAGGCTGGCTGCAGAGCCCCACACCTGTTCACCCCTCTGACCACAGCTGACGTGACAGCACACAAGCATCCGTGCTGCACTGAGCACACATTGCATAGCACATAAACATGCCACACAAATACCTTTAAGTGTTCTGGTCACATCTAACCTCTGTGTTTATGTTTCCATGTCATACATTTGTGTGTGTGTTCAGTGGGCCGAATTTTGTAAACAAATGGTTGCAGAGCTTATATCAGGTCTTCATTTGGATGTGTATGACTGTGCAGCCAAAATAATACTTTGTCACCATTAGCCACTGCTGGCAGTATAATTACTAATCTAATGTTATTGGGTAAACTGAATTTTTGATTGCAAGATTTTCATTCTCCCAAAGATTAGAATTTCAAGAACAGAACTAGTTATTCAGCATTTGATGTTCAGCCAGACCAGTTGAATTTCCACGAAAGAAATAAATCCAGCTAACACTAAGCAGGGGTACTTTGTAAACATAGCCAGATAACTCAAAACCTTTACCAGTCTCAAAGTGCAGATAATTTATGATTTGAAACCTCTTTCTATCACCACAGGACCCAGGGAAGAAGGTCAAGGGATACAACATATTTCTTGTTTGAAGCAGTATAAAATGATTCTCTCTGCTAATGACGTTGTGATGTTTGTTACCCATCCAGATAATTGCATTAAATCTTTGCGTGAACTTGTTGACAAAGTTGCTTCAATATCTTCCTGTAATCCTGATTGGACAAAGTCAGGACTTTTGCCAGTGAATGGTCTTTGTTCACTGCTAGTAGTTAACTGTTTAATTCTTAACTGAAAGCCTTAGGGATTCACACCCTCAAGGTATACACTCATTGCAACTGCTAAATTTAAAGGTTAGAATTGCCAGAATTATCAGGGAAGTGTCAGCAGATTGATTTCCTTTAAATTTATCTTGGTAGGGGAGATTGGCAACTAATAAGATTATGATTGTTCCAAAAAACAATTACATATTGAACATGCTGCCAGTTGCTATAAATCCTGGAAGTTTTCAAGAGATGGGTCCATTACTAGCAATGTTTTTGTGGAAAAATGAGAACCACAACATTGGCATTAGGAAAATCCTGGAAACTGATAAAAGTGAGCTTTTGTTTGGAGGCAGAGTATCATTTTGTTTCTCACCACCTGAAGCTGAAAGGGACCCTTGTGAGGTTTTACCCAGAGGAAGCTCAAGCCCAGCCTTGTTTATTAAATATTTGAGCTACAATGTTATCTCTCCTGAAGAATCAGGTTCCACGCTGGCATGATTCACCACAGATGGAGCCAAAGGGCTTGCTGCTGGCCTGACTGGGCGTAACTCTGGTTTTGATGACATAGGTAGGGAGTGAATCTGCCTGTCTTCCAGAGTTTCACATCCAGAATATAACAAGTATAAATATGTCCTGATTGCAGTGCAGTCAGCTGCCAGCAGCAGCTTTAGAAGCAGACCTGGATCTCCGAGGTGCCCCATGGGCACAAAGAGGAGGGGATGAGCAAAGGGCAGAGACCAGCTTTGGGTCTTGCATGTCTCACTTCTCTGCTGTCAAGAAGCCCCTCTTCCTGCCTGTGATAGTTGCAGAAATGCTTTCTAGAAAGCTATTTAGAGGGACATTCAATAATAGTAATTGGAGAAAAATCAGTTATGCTCCAAGACCACTTGAACTGCATTTCCAATCCCTGAACATGCCTGTAATATAACTGTCTTGGAAGCTGATAAGCTATGAGAAGTCTCTGCATTTTCCCATTGCATCACATACATACAGTATTGATTTGGAGTGTGTCCTCCCACAGAAGAAAATGATCTTTTACTTTCATGTCTCTAAAAATGCACAGAATATAGGAAAATTAAAAACAATAAATATTTTAACCAGCCTGTCAAAAATGTCAGAAAAAACCTAAAATAGCAGAATAGTTACTTTATAAAATTCCTGGCATCTCTGGGATGACCTTATGCTTTTGTGTGCTGGAAGGGCCTACATCACCCGCTTTTGGTTGTGTCTCTCAGGGTAACCTGGTCTTCTCATAAACCAGTTCCAGATTAGAGAAAAAATCCTGGCTTCATTGAAGTGGATGGGAATTTTGGTACACACAGAATCTTATCCCCAGATTTTCAAACACGAGGAGATGAAAATTTGGCTCTTAACTCTCCCTTGGGATTCTTGTATTAGTGGTTCAACTTCCAAAAGCTCTGACACCCATTGATTTCAATAGGAGCTGCTGGAACTCTGTGAAAAAAGGTTGTTGATTTCCAACACTAAATACGGATGGTGGAATCTTAAAATTAGGCTTCTATTTTTGAAAATCTTGGCCCAAACCTTTATTAATACCGCACTACCACGTGTCCTGTATCTATTAGAAAAGATAACATCATTCAGATTCACATCTGCTGTATTCTATAAACATGGGAAACAAAAATGGTCTTTTGATCAGATTTAGATGAAAAACTGTCTCTGATATAATAATAGACAGTTAGGGATAGTCCATAATTGTGTATCACCTAACTGACCAAATAATTTGCCATTAGTTAATATATTCCCAAACAGCGCATAGGACAAGTGGTATGTGTATAGACAGGTGTTCATAGCTCTGGTAATTTGAGTAATTTCAGCAATTTCCAATTTTAGAGGAAGTAACTGATCCCAGGTTACCAATAGTCATTCTTACTGACAGTATTGTAGGTTTAAAACATTTTCTACCATACCAATATCACAGACGAGCTGTGCAATTATAAATGTATCTGTCACTTCTGTATTTATGTTATTAATACTGGTTCTTAAAAGTTCTTAAAAGTATACTGCTTAGGGCAGTCTCTGCCTCCATCAAAAAAAAAAAAAGAGAAAAAAATTAAAGAGGGTTATTAAAATCAGCATTAAGTCAGATCTCCTCTGATATAATTTCATCAGAGCTAACCAGCAAAACAGAGGAGATCTGATCTGTATTTGAGTGGGAAACCTCTTGGAGTAATGAAAACGCTGAAGGAAGTGGTATTACTAGTTCTGTAGGTGGCTTGAGTCAATAGACTCACATTGCTTTTATAATGCATGGGGCTGTCAAGGGCACTGCCTGTGTTTTTAATAAAAATTCTATGGCACATTTTGCAGAAGAATTACTCCAGATGTTTTAACTGGATTTCAATTTGGCTATCCTTTGCTTATCTCTCTAGAAACAGCTAGAGTTAGGGTTGCAAAATATTTTCCATTACAATCTTTGCTTTTAGCAGGCTTTTAATTTCCTGAACTGTGTAATTTTGTTTGCTGAAACTTCTTGAGTTCAGCTTCTGTTGTGCAGTGGGGTACAGCACTCTGTGCTATGGTTGAGCAAGATCTCTTCAGCCACTTCTGTGTATGGGAGAAGAACTTTTTACACATTCCCCAGCATAAGTTGAACCATGAATTTGAATTGTTGTGAACAGAGCTCTGGTAAAAATCTTCCTTCCCACAAACAGCTGAAGTATGAAGTTTAAAACCTGGTACAAACAAGGCAGTTGTGGATAAATGATGATTAGTGCCAGATCTTTATACCTCTCATTTTATATTTGCATGAGCAGCAGCCCTGTGAACATCACAGGACCTGTGATGGTACCTTGTATTGGTAATACAAGGTGCCTCTGAATGCAACCGTACTATTACAACCTGGCTCTGGCCAAAAAGGAGGCAGAAGCTGCTTGCAGTTTCTGCTGCCTTGAAGGTATGTCCTCCTAATAGTGATACTGCAAAGTAGTACTAGGACTCTGTCTCCTACATCCCTAGGAACCAAGAGACGGGGTAGTTAGAAGAAAACCACACAAAAGCCTTTTTGCATTGCTACATCAGCTTTCTGCATTTTATTACTGTAGGCAGGGTTTGCCTCCTCATCTGCTTCTCATCAAGGCTGAACCCTGTGGTACCTTTATATGTTTGGGCTGTTTAAGGCTACCATAATAAAAACAATAATAAATAACAAATAAGCAACTGGAGCCCAAAGCTGTAGGATGGATTCCTTCCAGGTCCTAATGGAGTGAGTGATAAAGTCCCAGTGGAGCGGCAGAGCTCTGTTTGCTAGTCCAAAAGGCCAGACGTGTCTGCAGGACTCTGGCGCGGAGTGCACTGAAGCACATCACAGTTCTGCGCTGGTTGTGCTCAGCAGCAGTGGTTCAAAGCAGGATCAGACCACTTCTCAGAGCCAGTTGCCCAACCCTGTTATGTGCCCCCACTTCCTAACCTTAGCTTTGGCCCACACTTTTAAAGAGTTTGTATCTCCTTCTGCTTTCTTTCATAAGACTTGAACTTCTTTCATTTTCTACCTTGTCCCTGGTACCTTGCAAGAAATTCCCAGTGTTGCTGAGGGCATTCCTTTCTATATGCCTCAGTGGCTCCTACATATTTATGACATTTAATTGTGGTATGATGCAGAGAGGAAGCATTTACAGGGCACTGAATTTCCCTGCTGTTAAGTAGTGAATTGCATTTCAGAGTAGTGCGGCTCTGTTTGAAGATGACTGTGACAACAGTCTTTGCATTGAGATGTTGGATTTGTTTGCCTTTTGGAAATGGAGATTGCTTCAGCTCAAAGGCTGTTTTCACCAGCATTGTAGCAGAGAGCCCTTGCCCTAATTCTGTGCTAGTCTGTCAAGCTGTGCTAGCCAGAGCTACAAGTGACCCAAATGAAGAGAGACCTGAAGGGTTGCTTAACAGGCTTCTCCCTTGCTGCTCAGCAGTGGTCCACAGCATGTAGTCTCTAAATTTGGAAGATATTTGACAGGTTGAAAAACTGAAAACCAGAGGCCACACCTTTAATGCCAGTTTAGAAATGTGTCTGGTTACCCCTGTCTGGGAAGCTAATTCACAGAGAGCTGAAAGTATCTGGCAAAGAAACACATTTTGCCTTGGGCATCATTTGGGAAGGGAAAAAAGGTAATATTTCCAGTTTTTTAATAAATTTTTGGCAGCCATGAAGCACTGCCTTACAGGATTACTATCATTATAGACTACAGCATGCACTGCAAATGTAGGCTTTTGAATACCTGCTCAGTGCCTCATTGATATGTGGCTGGTGAGGATGAGCACTGTGCTGAGTTCAGGAAGAAGTGAGTTTGCCTCCCAGATTTTTCAGCTATAAAAGACAGATATAGTCGCAATCAGTATTAATGTAGTAATGTGCTATCCATTACATGCCATTGTCTTTTAGATCTTGTTACCAAATTTCTACTTGGTTATAGCAAGAGCGAATAAAGTAGACACGGGATTTTTAATTTACCTAGATAAAAATGACATGGCCTATAGCTTTTCCTACTTTAGCAAGGCTGATTCTTTTTCTCAGCTTTTTCCATTTTTTAAGTGTTTTACTACTGTCTTTCTGCTGATAAGAGTATTAATGTATTTGAAGATTATTCTGTTAGGATTCAATTGCTTATAAACAGTTTCTCTCACACTTTTAAAATTTATTATTTAGTACTATACATAGATTATCTTATTTTATGATTCCTGGGAAGCCAAAAGCAGGACCTTTGCACTCAACCATTATCTTTCAAAAGGATTCTACTCTTGACGCAACCCAAATGGTTTGTACGTTCTGGCTGTACAATGCCTGTAAAGAAATCTGGGAGGTTGGGCAGGCATTCTCACAGGGTTTTGAACTGATTATCTGTTGAGAAGAAGTTGGGCACCCAGGCCCCATCAGTGTCCTGACTAGTGTCCTCTTAACATGCCTTCAAGGAACAGTATGCATTAATGAAGGGCTTATTTTTCTGCTGCCCACATCAGCATCTCCCAGAAAATTCCAAGGAGGACCTCTGCAGGGGAAGAGGCAAGTGATTAAGATGCATCTGACATGTAAAACCAGAAAAAGTTATGAAACATAGTTAGAGCCTCTGAAAGGCTTCTTCACCAAGAAATGCAAAAGTAGTTCAATGCGATAGCGTAATTGTAACAGTTGATTTGCCGTAAGCCACAGCTCTGTGCTGTTGCAATGTGCATTTTCTGCTGTTGAGACATGCCATGATAGGAAACTCTGACATAGCCACTAAGTAACAGCAGCAGACCCATATCAGGGTCCTTCCTATTTTAGAATGTGGGGTAAAAATGGATGGGAGCAGAACTGGGAAAGAGAATTGCCATAAAATGCAGAACAGGGACCCAGAGTGAGAAGGGCCATGCTTAGCAGAAGAGATATTCCTTGCTGAAAAAAATAATAATGGAATATGAGTAAGATTTGCTTCAGAGACAGACGGTGTCCACAAGGCCTCACAGGCAAAGCTCACATTCGTGTGCCACATGCCCAATTCATCATTATTTCAGAGCCATTTCACCATTGTTTCCCATTGAAATATGCTTAGAAGAGAATTATGCATGGCATATTCATTCTTAAAATGACCTGGGGAAAGAAGAGCATTGACACATTAGAGTGAAAATATAAGGAGTGCTATGAACTCTGGGTAACTATGGATTCTTCTTGCAATTCCTAAGCCAAACACCTGTAGAAACAATGTCAAATCTCATTTCTTATAGATTTTTTTTCAGGAAGGATGATTGCTAGAGTTAGTATACCACTGAGATAGGCAACATTTCACCTCTTGAGCAGCCCATTCTGCTTGCATGTATTAGCACTCAGAAATTATGTCCTACTATTTGTGGGCTGTAGTACCATGTGTTGATGGTTGCACCCAGCCTTTGACAAAAATGTGAGAAGGTTTCAAAAAATATCATTAATTTCTAGCTCGGCACACTTTTATTACATGAAGGAGATCAATTAAATACCATTATCCCATATCAGAAAAGATGTGAGAACTCAAATTTGCAGCCTAGACTTAGCCAGACTTCCATTTTGCAGTCATTCCAAATCTGAGTCCAAAAGCTTTGCAGCTAAAATGGAGATAAAATGTCAGTAAAGTTGCTGTAAAGATGCAGAAGTAAATAATCTCATCTCTAGAAATAAGGACTGAAACATATTTAGGAACAATGCCTCTGAATGCCTTCTACATACTTGGTGAACACTGGGCTACCAGACTGTTCCTCAGAGCTGGTTCTGGAGCAGTTGATTTACTTAAAGCATTATGACACTTACTTGTGCAATGCAGATCTCTTTTAAGGCATGTGATGTTTTCCAAAGCTGTTGAACTGCTGTAATTTCTCAATTAAATAAGAGAGATGCCGGGCCTAGCTTTATTTTCTACCACCATATAGATGTATCTTAATACTGAGTTTAATTAATGCTGAAATTAGTCACCAAGTGCTTTGTGTTTTCTTTAACCTGTGTCTGGAGTTTAAAAACTCAATGGGGAAATGAAGGCCACTCAACCCTTTTCTGTAATGGAGAAATAAATACTAAGGGAGACTGAAGTGAGAGTCCCAATTTACTCAAGAGACTCACAAGAAACAGAACAATAGTAATAAATGACTGTACAAAAAATAAAATGGTTTAACTGACAAAGGCAAGATATCGCCTGGTCCCCGCCGAGGGCAAAACCCAAATGGTGGCTGTCCCCAGGCTGTCTGCCACGTGGAGCTGGGGAGAACAAAGGCAGCATGCCAGAGAGGCTTTTGCAGCTCAACCTCCTCCTCCTCCTCACAGCCTGGCAACAATGGAAAACAGGGCCAAAACAAAACCTGGGGAGCTAGTTCAACCCAGGAACTCTTCTGCCAAGGTGCTGTGGCGAGCGGCAGTGGATGCTTCTTTTTCTCTTTCAGTCTCTCTCTCTCTCTCCCTCTCTCCCGGCACCAACGCACGGCTGGGCCCCAGCAGGCTTTGGCTGCACGCAGCTCAGCTGTGGCTCAGCTGGACTGGCACTGTCCTGGCGCTCTGTTTCCCGTGGCAACCTCCCGCACAGGAGCTGTCTTTTCAAGGCTTGAACTCCAAGGGGCTAGAAAAAATGACGAGAGACCTGCGGTGGCAGCAGTGCCATCCAGGCAGCCCATGCGTCTTCCCATCACCGGGCCAGAGAAGACTGGCCACCCTTCCTCTTCCCACTGCTGCCTTAAAAAGACAGTCCACTAGAGGTGACGCAGAGAAGTGTAGAATACACAGTTTTGGTCTCCCTCACATGATGGTAAACTCTGCCTCCTATCCCTGTAACTAGGACAACCTGTATATACTACATTTTGATAATCAGATGGGAAGTGTTCTACTTTGTTTCTCAGCAATACTTCATATTCCATTTTTATTGTCTGTGATAAAAGCTCAACCTCATTATTATCCCAGGATTTGGGTGACAGTAGAGAATGCATCACAGCAAAGCTAAAGCCTAGCTGAGAGCAATTTTACTATTAGAGGCACAATTACTGTCCATTACAAATTCCAGAAATGAGCACAAACATAACTTTAATAGATGACTGTGTTGCAGCAGCGTGCAGAGAAAAATGGCATCCCTCCCTCAGCACAGAAGAACAAAGAAATAAATAAAAGACTTTTGGTTGCATGCTCTGTATTAAACTCAGGTAGTCCTGAAGGCATTTGGCTCTTCAGTGAAAAGCAGCCCTGGCTCCTCTGTCTGTTGCAGTTTCACCTGATTTAGTAGACTATTTCAGGCTCTTGTCCTGCCTAGTTAGGCACCTGTACAGAATGTGGTTAGCTCCAGTCAGTCTGCCTGGGATTTCTGGTTCCTGTTCTCCACAGAAGTGCCAGTGTACCAGGGTTGTGTCTGACTCTTTGCATCCACTCTTCTTGCCCCAGAGAAAGGACGGGTGTTTGTGTGAACACTTGGACACTCCTAGGCCCAGAGTATAACTGGAGCTGAGAGGGATTTTTTCTTGTTGTTGCTATTTAAATAGCAGCAACTGAAGCTTAACTGAAGTTGTTTGCATTTACTTTCTTTTCACAGTTCAATTATTACTGCTTTAAAGAAAGCTTTTTTTTTTTCAATAGAAATGAAACTTGGACCAAGGGGCCATTTCAGGAAAGCACTTCCTTATCCTGATAGCTCTAAAGTCAATTCCTGATTTTAAACAACTGCCCAAATGCCGTTGATTCTCCATCTCCTAAGAGTTGTTTAGGCAAGCGAATGAAGCAGATCAGAAACAAATCTGAAGCTGAAAAAAAAATCAATCAATTTACATTGCCTATAACCAGAGAACAGCACAAATGCTGAGGGAGAGGTAAGTGCTCAAACTCAAACTGATTTTTTTTCCCCCAGCAAAACTATTTAATTTAAATAATCTCAAAGTTACATTTACTATAAAAATTACACACACAATACTGTTCCTGTTCCTTTATGAATATCTCTTTATATCACACTCGTGTGCATGAAGAATACTAAGGAAGGCTCTGGAAGAGTGGAGACCGGTGAAGGCTCTTGAAGTCTCTAATACTTTACTTGGCGTGGGTTCTCATTTTCTTGCAACTTCAGTAATTCATCCAGCTATTGCAAGAAAGGGGAAGCTGTGTATACAGGTTCTAGACAACATAATTTCCATGACTACATTTTGTAACATTTAAATTAATTTTTGTTCTTGAAGTAACAATATTAACATAATTTGTTGCAGAGAATTAATCATAGATGACACTTTAGCTACCCATACATTTGTATTTGAATAACTGTATAAGGTTACTCATTAGAGCAGGATCTCCAAATATAACTGACTGGTTTTCTTTCCCAGGTGTCTGTCCTCCTGTCCTTGAGTTCCCTTTTGTTTGGCAGTGTGTTGAGTTTATGGCATTATGACCATATGAAATACAAAAGCTTTTCTGAAGGAATAATGGAGAAATTGTCTTCTGTGCCTTATTTTCCAATAGAGGATCAGCAGCTCAAATATTTTTTGCCCTCAGGCATTGTGGCTGTGAGTGACCCTGGGCAGGGGTTGAGTGTGCACCCTGGACGAGCTCAGAGGAGTGGTGTGCTGAGGCATGGCATGGGCACCAGCGCTTCATGCTTCGTACGGTTGTGCCCCATCCAGGTGTTACCACACACCTCTGGCCTTAGAAGTCAAGTCTGTGGCCACTAAATACAATTCAGGGGCAGTACAAGAGCAGGGAGTTGATGGCTGAGACTCCTTATCACTGCCACTGATTTAAGCACAGTTCTGGCCAAATTACCTGTTACTCCATTTGCAAAAAAGGAGTAACTAGAGCCCAACGTGTTACAGTGAGCTCAGCTGAACTATGGTGATGTGCTAACCGTTAAAGGACATGGTGTATAATGCGGTGAAGAAAACAGTGCAAGTACCTGGGGTCATTATGATAGACTTTCTCTGGGTAAATGACATAAAGACGTAAGTGGTGAGTTTTGATTTGTTTTTAATTTAAAGTACACCTATTCAATGAATTTTGCATGAATGCATTGGAGGCACTCTGCCTGTTGTCAGCATTTACATCTGTAAATGTGAATGTCCAAGGCATAATTCAGTGGTGTTAATTCTTATTTCACTTCATGGGAAAAAGAAACAGAACAAGAAGTTAAGTGCCTTTTTTTTTTTTTTTTAGTTCTGTGTCAATAATCCAACTATCTTAAATGTATATTTATTCTATGTTTGAAATGCAAACTATTCAGAATGCTATGGCAGCTATGAAAAACACAGGGCTTGGAAAACTGGCAGTTTTTGTGGTTTTGGGGTTTTGAGTAAAGTTTCACAACCAATCAGCCCAGAATAATGTCCGGTAAAGGCATTTCTGCTTGTTAGTCTATTTATTTGTTTACTTTGGCATTGTGAGGCAAGGCAAGACACATTTGGAGGAAGGTCAGTGAAAATACTCCAGATCTGCCCAAGGGGCTGATGCTGGAAAGTGCTGAGGTCCTGCTGCTGTTGAGGAGGTGGTCAGCACCCCTCCGAGTCAGTGGTCAGTCAGGAGCAGGCTGGAACACAACCTGCCTGTGTGGGCAGTGTAGGCACTCACAGCCTTCACAAGGAATTTGCACAGAAAGCAAAATCAATATTGGGTCCATTTGACTTTGGTTTGGTGGCCACTGGATTCTGTGTGTCTCCTTCTCTACTGGTGGCCCTGATCTCATCTGCATCACTGGAGACCTACCCTTTGCTTGATGCCGTGTGTTTTCCAGCAGCCTTGCCATCCAGGCACCAAGCCTGCCCTGGTGGCCAAGCCTGAATTATTTAACTGGGCGCTGGCAGAGACTTTGAAGACAGTGGATGCAGTCTGTGGTTCCTGTCCCTGCTCCCCAAAATGTGCTAACATGTCATACAGTATTTTGCTCGTGGGTTTATGTCCTTGGGATGTTAGGATGACTCGAGCTCAGGAGGGGAGATCTCCCAGGGAAAATGTGTTTGATCGGTGGTTTGTTGAACACATTCTAGGGATTTCCAGTGGGAAAGGCTCCCCCTGCTCAGCTGTCACTGGGTGTATTGCCCAAGGGGGGGATGGAGGATGGCTCCTAAAGGACTTAGGTGTTTCCTAGGGAACACAGGCAGTCCTGGGGCTCATGGTTACTTATCCCTCTAGTTGTTACCCTGTCTTGCTTACGGTGGTGCCGAAGCCCCAGTGCCACAGGGAGCCGAGCTGTCCTGCCAGCAGAGCCCACGTGAGCCTCATGCTGCGGGCTGTGCTCGGCACTGGGGCTGGGAGCCCTTGTGTGCAAGGTCCAAGTCAGAGGTGCTTTCCTCTGCAGCTTTTGTTTGTGTCCTTGAGTGTGACAGATGGGGCAAATATTCACCACCAGGAGGTCTCTGGAGAGGAATAAACAGTTCAGAGAAGCAAAGACTGCTTCCTCATCCTGCAGCAGTCCCCCAACCCCTGCCCCACAGGCAGGGTCTCCACAGGCCTCCCTGCAGCCATAGACCCAGAGAACATCACATCCCAAGGAAGATTTGGTGTTTCATTGTGACAGCCACCAGCCTTGCCAGCAGGCTTTGTGGCACACCAGTGCACCGAGGGGACACATGGTCAGAGGGGCCTGGCCATGCCGAAGTACCAAGCACTAGCAGCACCCAGGCTCTGGAAGATCCCAGAGGAGAATCTGCGGCGATTACCTGAGAGCACTGCCACCTTGTGTCTGTCCGTCCTGCGCTGTGGCAGTGTCACGTCCTGGCAGAGACCAGCACATGTGCTACCTATAAGAGATCACTCCGTGGCCTGAGGTAGCTGTGGGACACTGCTGGCTGTCCCCTGCCCTGGCATCTCTCTCATGACGGCTGCAGAAGTAGAGCTTGCCTGTGCAGCACTGTCCGCAACACTCCCTCATGTGAGACAAGGGTGACAGAGCATATAACAGGCTATGTCCAGACAGCAAAAGGAGCCTGAAATACCATCGGCAGTCCTATCTAATAGCTGATGGCTCTGTGCAATATGTGAAGAGAGGCTAGAGTGTTTGGTTTTATTCTTTAACCTGAAAGGTCAATTCTAGTTCTCCCCATCCTTTCCTGGGTGCCCAAACAGATTGTTCAGAGCAGCATGCTTCCATGAGGCACATTCTGCACTACATTAGTTTAATGGCACTGTCACTATGAATTGCGAATTTTCTCAGCTCCCCCCTGTGCTGGTGAAACATGGCAGCATAAGGAACATCTGTTCTCTTACTCTTTGCTGGAAATGGGGAACATCATATTGCATTTTTGTTATTAGCCTTATTTGGATGCCAGTGGTTTTGTTTCTAAACACATCAAGACAGCTGAAAAACCTTAATTGAGTACTACAGAAAAAGCATGGTTTCATGCAAATGCAGCTGCCAGCATAATTATTAGGACAATACTGAACTTCTATTCCTGAGATCGGTTCCAGTTCCTTGGTTTTTATATTGCTCCCTTGCTGCTGAATTTCATTATAAACATCTCAACAAAAACTGATCTATAGTTAGGCAGTAAACAAGTTAAGTCCTTAATTTTTGACATTAAAAGCCAAACAAACCTGATTATTACAATGTGAATTTGAGCCTTTATTTATACACAAAATAATTACCCAGTTTTCACTAGGAATAACTGCCACAGGTAAAACTCTGCCTTACATGACCTCAAATGGGCCCCAAGATTTTTACTGCAATTTCATTAAAGACAACAGATTTTTTCAGCTCCTATGGAAGATGACAGTAAGTATAAATAGAATCAATTTAATAATTCATAGATTTAATTATGATGGATTCATTGTTATTGCATGATCAACCACAGCACACAATGGGCAATTAAGCAGAGTGCACATATACAACTCTCTAGTTCGCCCATTAAATAGAATCGCTTCACTATTAAGCCTGAGGGCAAGTCAGAGAACAAGATGACAGCAAGAGTACAAAAAGTGGCAGAATCTGCTCCAATGCTGGTGTCTTCCTGTGCTGCAAGGTACACACATCCTTCATGATATGCACACCTTTAATGGACCTTCATGAAAATATTTCACTTTTATCATATCTCCTTTACCAGCTTACTAGAGCGTTCCAGAAAACTGTTAGCCAGGTGTGGCTTGCTCAATTTTTGGTAGATTTACCTAGGTTTGGAGAGGTCTTTGGTGAAACCTGAACATCAGGCTTCTGGTATAAATGATGGGGAGGCTTTTACCTAGATAATTTAACTAGGTTTTATTTTCTTTTGGACCCACAGCAGAATTCAAGGCTGCTTTGGGTCACCCATGAAGTATGTTTGGCCTAATTCCTAAGAAAGATGTGCTTATTGTCACAGAACAATTGTATCTAGTGTCACATTGGTAACAGTTTCTCTTTAAGAAAGGCAGACTGTGAAACCAGTATCCTGGCCAGGTCAGGATTGTGTTGTATCAGCAGAACTTTTGTGGGGAAGCTTGCACAGCACGTGCCTGCCCTGTCTGGCTCAGTCCATCGTCTTCACAACTAATAACATTTACTCCAAATTTAAAGAGGCGCAAAGTTCAGCAAGCCAGATTTAGTCTGGGGGTATCTTTACGGAAGTCAGCGAAGCTTATAAACTTGGCCTGATATTTGGTGTTGGAGAAGTGAATGTAAGAACAATTCTTCAAATGTTTGTTTTCTTTTTTACGATCACAGAACAAGGCAATTTTCAGCAAAGTGTTGTGTGCAACTGCTCTCAAAGCATAAGTCACAAAGGATGCTGGAGTCAGGTTTTGGTTTAATTAATACTAGAAGTTTTCACTAGGTTTGTGCTCATTTCTGTCTCCTCCAGTACCTCCTCTCTGAGAAACAGACTCCCTGGATACTCTAACTGGACTGGTCATTTGAAGTTGGAAATCTGTACTGATGGTACCCCATGATAGTGGGGGTATGTACTTATTTGCTTCATAAAACTCATATTTCCCTAGAGCTTTATCTACCAGTATTGTTGCACATGGTGCAATAGTGTAGTGTAATTATCAGCTAATCAATTAAACTCATGCCTGGACCCCAATGCAGTCTTGCCTATGCTTCTATCAATTAAAAAAAAAGCAAAACTGCCTGTGAATTTTCATATGAATTGATATTAGCCAGTTGCATATGCTACAGCCAAGACTGAAAATGAAGAACAAGCACCATCTTGACAGGGGAAGGTTGGTGTGGCAGAATTTGTTCAGTGCTTTGCTTGGCCTATTTTATTCTATTTTAACATATCTGCATTAGTAAGTTTACCGTGGTTTGTAGTTTGAGTACAGCGTGTTCTATGATATATTTGTGATTTGCTGTTAGTTAACAGTCCTGAATGCACTATTTGCAGAGCCAAAGTAGACCTTCCATGCAGTTCAGCATGGTATGTTTCCCATCATCACCTTTGGAGCTCTGATGTTGAAAACACAGAGCCAAGTCCTCTTGGAGCTAAAATCTGTAGCCACCTCTTTTATTAATCGAGGAGGGAAAATTCAATGCAAGCATGGCACTCCAGTGTCCTGAGATGCCAAATTGTTGAAAAATCTAATTTTTTATATCTTTCCAAGGAGATTTCTGTCTTGGAGGATGGATCTGAGACGCTTCCTCTCTTCTGATCAAGCCAGTTCCTCAGAGTTCGCCTGGACTGTGACCTGCGCTTCCAGGCCAGCGTCACCACTTGCTGTATGTGACACCTGGGGTACCCTTGACTTCCCCAAGCCAAGCAGGGGTGATGGGAGTCTCACAGAGAATGCTGGTGCCACTTGCTCCCTTCTCCTTTGCAGCCCAGAGCAGGGGTGCCATGCTGGATGCCCCAGCAAGGGTAGCTGGCACTGCCGGCACAAGTTGCTCCATTGCAGAGGCAGGAGAGAACAGGAAACAAGTGGTGAGTAACAGTCCGCATTCTTTGCTTTTGAGGCAGCAGAGCCACACACAGCCCCTCACTCAGGGCAAGCTGCTCAGGCACAGGCTAGTTCTTGGTAAAATTCATTGCATCTGGCGCTGTTCATTTCCTTTCAGTTTTTATCTAGTCTTTCTGTGTTTCCTGTTAGCACCTAATGCCATTTAGGACAGCACAGGGACTGCTGCTCGCTGTGCATTTGCTGTGCAGAGACCAGCAGGAGCTAGTGGTTACAGCACTGTGATCCAGCTAGCCTGTGTTTTGGTGCATCCTGCCTGTACTTTTCCATGTTCTTGCTCTTGCAGTAGGTGAAGTGCCAAGGATGAGAAGCTGGGGCACTGAGGGACCTCAGTGAAGTCCGTTAAATGGATCTTGTGTTTCTGCTGGAAAGGACTAAGGGAAACAAACAGCCAAGACCAGAAAGCCATGTGTAAAATGTGGACTCTGCTTTTTTTTCCTCATGTGTCTCGCTCTCTGACGACTATCTTTTATTTGTACTGATATAACCATCCACTTGAATATTTTTAGCATTTCTCAGGTCTGTGAACTTCAGTTTTTATAGAGTGAGCTTGTTTGCCAGGCAGGTTTTCCTCAAACTCTCCTGGTGCCAGTAATTAAGGGATTATTGCAATTACCTCACTGGTGCAGATATTGAGTATTAGCACTTAGGCTGAATGTGACCACTTTGATTTCTCTACAGTGACGCTAGGTAGGCTGTGCCTGAGCTCTGCTCTAAATGAGCAGTGTCATTAATGACAGCGATTTTACAGTGAGCACTTTGTGCTTAAGAAGCTTTTTATACCTTAATCCAACCTGATGCAAGCTACCTATGCAAATGCATTACAGGTACAATTTACTTCACGGCATTAACAAAATTTAAAAACCGATTCGGACTGCACTGTGAAAGATTTAATGAGCTGTGTGTCAGATCCGTGGAGCTGGCTGAAGTCCTCTGGCTGCAAGTCAGCATGTAATGCTTTCCTTTCCCTGTCCTGTGCGTGGCACTAGCTTTAATGCTTTGCTCCTTCCAGGCATGAGAGTTCTTCTCATTTACACTGGCCTTCAGGGATCATAAGGCATTGAAAAATATTGTAGACTCTTCATGGGTCCCCTTCCTCCATGCAGCTGCAGCAGGGATGGTGTGGCATGCTGCTGACAGCCACTGTGCCATGGTCCAGGTGCAAGGGAAGCCACAGCCAAAGCACACATATCTGCCACCCCAAGTGGATACAGCACACCAGCAAATGTGCTCCTGCGAGTCCTGAGCAGAGGCCTCACCTTGGACCGAGCACTGCGAGGGAGCAGAGCAGCGCTGCTGGGACTTCTGCTCTTGTGGTTCAGCATATCCAGCACTCCCGCCTTTGCAGGCCTGTTCTCAGTGACTGCTGTGCCTTACCACATCTGGCTCTTTCATGTTTGGCCTGAAATGGCCTTTCTCCTCATGGCAACTTTTCCATTGCACACAGGCTCCCGAGTTGATGATAACATTATGTTTCCCTGTAAGCTGTGTATATGAAGCTGTGTCTTATATCTTGTCTTATTTCATCTGCTGTAATTAAACTGGTGATGAAACCATTCAGGTCCTGAATATCCTTGCACTGTGGTCAATACAAAGTTCTAACACTCATGAGAACGATGTCTGATCCTCAAGTTCCCTTGCAGATCATTATTTTTTATTCCGTGCTTTGCCCTTCTCCCTTTCTAACCCAGCAATAAAAGCATTTGTGCTGTGGGACAAACTGTCCCTCATCTGCACCGAGAGAGCCCATGCTCTAAGTGCCTGCTCTTCATTCACAAATGACCAGCCCCAAGCAATAACAATGCCCATAGAGAAATAATGTCTACCATTTCTACAACCTTTAATTTTTGTTTGTCCTTCTGCCGTAGAGGTTGTATATTATGTGTGCCATCCTCTCTTGCTTCCTGTTCCTGGCCAGCTGTGGATTGATGATAGCATCTTCAAGTTGTTGGACTTCCTCTTCTTGTCTTTAATCTTTTGGTTTCAAAATGGCCCCCCACATTTACAGTTACCAACCACAGCAGGCAGATAGCAGCAGCTGGTAGCCAACCAGACAACACTGAGTACATTTTAAAAACAAAAAGAGATCTGTTCTTTAGGTTATGTAAGAGGATTTAGTGCTAAGATTTAGTGAAACAGAGTAATTTCTGAAATGTTTGGCAGTTAATATATTAAATGTGCCAATTTTTGACATTTTCAAATTCATGTTGGTCCAATTTGACTCGGCTGTGCTTGTAGAAACAGTGATAGCCAGTAACACACTTATGCTACATAGTATATAAATTCAAAATGTAGCAACTGAAAGAGAATTTTATACTGCATGAACTTACTTGACTTGAAACAGACTCCTTCCTATCACGCCATGCATTACTATTACTGAAGACTGCAGTTCAGGAAAGCAACACATTTTCTTTAGTTAACACCTGTGCTCAAAGCCAGGCTAAAGCAAGCCAAATGTAACCATCCAGTTCTTCAGAAGCAAAGCCACAGGTTATTTTGCTTCCTCTTCCTTTCCTTCTTCATTAAAATCTAGTTTCACAGGGCACAGAGCCTGACTGAGCTGAAGAGCAGATGTTTTGAAAAAAGTCCTGGCTATAAGCCACTTTTTGTCTTTTTCTGGTTGGTTTTGTTTAAAGATTGAGGGGGAAATGTACCTTATTGTACATTATTCCAAGATGTATGGCAAGTAAGAGCAAGTCAGGAAATGCAGATTTTCTCCAGTCAAGTGCTATAGACCCCTCAGTTGGGAGTGCAGCCAATGTACAACTTGCACAACTGAAGCATCCACACGTGTCAAGATCAGGAAGATGAGACAAATTAATTAGTTTGCTGCTAGTATGCACTACTCATTTCTAACTGCTTTTTAAACTTATTTTTATGCTACAATCATGCAATTCTGCTGATGAAGTTATAATTCTATGTTGTAAGCATCAGAGTCTAAACCTGGGCTGGTAGTAGCAAGTCTTGCTTCTGGGGTTTCTTCAACCATGACCTACTGGTGTACCTTCAAGACACTGCAAGTTCTTGCTTTCCTCATTCCAATCACAATCCCAGATGTCTACATTTCAATATAAAACTTAAGTGGTTTATTGTAAAAGTTTTATCTAAGGCTGTTATTACCTACTCAGTGTTTCATTGTGAGGGAAGTTGTGTTCATCATTCGGGAATCCTGGCCACAACCAGGAGATCTATATTCAATTTGTGACGTTTTAACTTAGGCCTCAACCCTGCAGTGTCTCAGGTCCTTGGGCTAAAGCCAGTTGGGCATGATCAGTATCATGAACTGGTAGAGGAAGGTAGAGGGTTTATGTCCTCTAATCTGTTAGCTCCTCTTATCTCCTGCTTCATTTATAAAATGGGGACTATGTCATAAAAGTTCCTTTATCAGCTTGTTTTTAGGGTTCTTTGAGTAGCTTTGGTCCCAACCACCTTCTCTTGAAACCGTCATACCTTCTGGGCTTGATCCAAAATCAAGGACATCAGAACAAATCAGGCCAAACTCTCTCAGGCTCTGGAGACAGGCTGGGAAAGGTTATGCTCTTCAAGTCTGAGGGGCCAAAATATCCTCAGACTGCCCCAGAACTAACTGGCTCTGTAGCTTGACCTCCTTCCCCAGTGTGTTTGCAGCATAGCCAGGATCCCAGGCTGACACAAGATTGATCCTGTCCTCCTCTCACCTCTCTCCTCTTTTTTGATTCCAAGAGCCAGGATGCAGATTTTACACCCTACATCCCATTTTGCATCAGTAGGTGCCTCTTGTCTGATGCTGTCTTCTGACGAAATAGGTCCTGCATCCATTTCAGCTGCTTTTGCAGAGCAGCCCACGCAGCAGGGAAGACTTTCAGCAAGGCCAGTGTATGTGATGAGTCCACACTACTCACCTGAAGCAAGATTGGCCACTCCAGTGCGATGGCACCCATCTCCCCATCAGGCTGCTGTGGCTCCTCCCTTTGCCACTGTGGCTTCTGTTCTTAGGCTTCTATTCTACTTTTCTAGAATCTGACATGCAGACCTGGAGAGTTCTGTGCGTGAGGACAGTAACTCAGGAGGCAAGAGGGCAATGCCTGAGCTGCTGGCCCCACAGTGGCTGTGAGAAGGTCAGTGTGGTATTGTTAGCATGGGTATCACAACCACTGCCTCATCTGTCTAGCCTTTAGTAGTAAACACCATGCATGTTACAGAGTCATTTCATCTCCTGGCTTTACAGAATCCCCTGACTGTCCAGGAAACACCACAGCTGCCTGCCAGGAGTGGCCAGCAGCTGCCTTTGAGTACAGCTGGGTTATGTTTTTCAAAGGGTTACTTCTACCTCACACCCCCAGTCTCAGGACGGGGAGATGCCAACCACAGGAGAAGGAGACAGTGGACAAAGAGCTCAGCATTGTCTCATTGGGCTGATAAATGCACTCCCGCTGCCCCCACCTGATCTCTGTGACCTGCTGATGCAGCAATCAAGTAGCCATTGGCAACAACCCATGTTGGCCTGAAAGCCACAGATTAGCTTCTGAGAAAACCTGACGTAACTTTTCATTCTCATTCCCACGTCTAGAGGGAAGACACCCCCACACGCCTCCTTCCTCCCCTTGGTTGAAGGAACTGAATTTCCACTTAGTAGGTGATGGTGGTGGTGGATGTGATACATGTGCTTGAATGGATATGCCTAATGTGAGCCAGGGAAGAACTGTTCTCCTCTCCAGGATGCTTCATCCTTATTTTCCCACTGAGACTGTGCATATGCACAGCACTGACTTTTCAGAGATGCTGAACCAATGGGAGCCATAAAACTTCAGCTTGTGTTTCAGCCCATAAGTACTTTGATTTCATGGTAGAGAAAGAAAGAATATCCCTTCTCTGATGTAAGCAATATATTCTCAAGTGCTGGTTATGTTATGTTATACGTTATGTTGTTATCAAAAGCTGAATACTGATTTTTGCCAAACTGGTTTAAGTCCAGTCTTTCTCTACTGGCTTTGGGGAAGGCAGTCTGGATTTATCCCATTGATTTAGTTTCAAAGCAATCATGCCTTCACACTTCGGAAGTCATTACATTTAATCTCATCAATATGAATAAAGTATTCAAGCAATGTAGAAACTTTAAGAAATGGGAAAAGTCTACCTTGAAAGCATAGCAAGACCTGCCCTTTTCAGCCCAGGACATATAAATTAGTTTCTTTTCCAACTCATTTAACCTTGGCCAGTGACTTTATGCCTCAGTTTGCTTCACTTCCAAAAATGTATCCAGTTCCTCTCTTGATGCATGACTAAGCCTCTCTTCTATTGCTGACTCTGTCAACTGGGTAATATCCCAGCCCCTCCTCATTGTGTAATTCTGCCTCAGTTTAAATATATTATTCCTCTTTTGCTTTCAAATGAGTTATCTCAGAAACAGCACTGGCACCATGATGTCCTTTTAGCGTTCTGCTTTCTGTGTGCGTTTCCTAGCCAAGCTCTAACTTTTTACTAATTTAAATCTCCCTTACATTCCCCACTATCCCATGTACAGCTGCTGCTAGAGTCCATGAGACACACAGGCAAGAGGGAAGGAGAGACCCAGTTGCTCTTTAACATGAAAAGCTCAGAGCTCAGTTTAGGGATGCCAACACTGAGAGAAGCTGCAGAGATGTCTACAGCTCAGCCTCAGGGGTGGTTCGTGCTGTGGATGTGAGGCACCCATGAGCTCCTGCAGCTGATACACCTGCTGTGGTTGTCATTTGGAACCAAAATGTGCCACTGCTGTTATGTTTGTCCTTTGGCGGCAGCTGGAGCTCAGAAGTGTCCGAAGTACATTTGATGGAACAGCAGGAGGATGAGCAGAAGGGTCCGTGACCAACAGGGCTTCTGAGACAGACTGCTGGCACTGGCCCTATAATGACAGCTTGCCTGAGCTGGTCTGGTCTAGGGGTGTCCATGTTTCAGTATAAAGCTCTTAAAGGGGCTAATTGCCATTAAACCAGACAGATTGTTGAAAATTAAATCCATGGGCTGTGTATAGTGATGTTACCTCCATAAGGAGGTAACCTATATCATGCTGAGTCTCAGGTCTGCTGTGAGTGGGACACAAGGAGCTGTATAGTCTCTCCATGTGCATGAGGGGCAGAGCAATTCCTTCCTTGTGCTGTTTATTCTTGTATAGGAGGTGTGAGAAGATGCTGTGATTAGTGCTAATCTGTTTTAAATGGAGCCCAGTGGACCTTGGGGGATCAGTGCACATATTCCAGCACAGTGGGCTGTACGAGTTAGACAGCATTATGTAGAGTGGAATTATGCAGATGTGTAGTGTTTCCATAATGTATTGCTGTTTTAGAACACATTGTATAAATCTCTGGGTTTCCTGCAAAAATGTCCATCTTTGCTATCTCTGCCAGCTTACCAGACTGTTTTGTCATCTGCTCAGAGCTTGTTAGGGCTTTGGAGTGCTGTGCAGAAAAATCTCTGTGAGATGTGTGTTGTGAATTACAGTCCTGACAACTATCAGAGGGTGCATGCTGATGTGTAGCATTAATATTTATTTGGGAACAGATGTCCTGGCTATTAGCCAGGGCACAGCCTTAGTGTGTTAAATGTTGGGGAAAAAAGTCCTGGCCCTAAGAACTCAGTCCCTATATAGCAAGTATTCAAAATATTTAGTATTTTAAATACAGTTAAAAGAACAGGTAGAATAAAAGTGTGAGTGGAGGTAATGCTGTAATAACTTCTTTTCCCTGAACTGAAGAAAACATTTCCATCCAAAGGCTGGTTTATATATTTACTTTAACTGTGGTTTAAGTATCCTTTTTTATCCCAGCATTTTTACACTGATAAACCTTAGCTATAAAAGAATCTTATTTTGCATGCACAGTGATAAAGATGTTAAGAAAGAATTCTTAAACCATTTTCCTGCTCTGTAGAGTCATGGGAATATAGCAACACCATATTTTAAAATCTGCTTTTCTCTTCCTGGTAATAGTTTTAATTCCAGTGGAGAATGACAACATCTCCTTCTGCTTTGTTAGTGTCATGCATGCATGTGCCTGCTGTTAGTTGCAGTACAATGACTTCACACCAGACACAAATGGGCAACAACAGGCAAAGCCAAAAAAGACTCTGTTTATGTTGATAATGGCTTTCCTCTGTGCTTTGTGTGCTCCTTCTAGGGCAGAAGCTAATTCCAGTTTTGGACCAGTCTGCAACTGGTCATCTGCTCGGATGGCTTTAGATGTCATGGTGTGCTGCAGGGTTAAAATATGTACAGATTCTCCCAATGCCATTTGCAGAGGTGAACAATAGCTGACTTGGCAGAGGTTTGACACTCCAGAAGTCCTGCAGTGGCTCCTGTGCCAAGTCTTTGTGATGAGCATCCAAGAGTTAAGCTACACACTTTTGTACATCCTCTCCTTTCTTTGTGTGTGCAGCAAGACGAAGCTTGCCTCACTGTTTGCTTTTCTAAATTAAGATATCTCCTGGCAGGGCACCACTCAGGCACTCACAAGAACACTGCTTGGCATGATGCACACTTACTGGCTAGGAGAAGCCTGAGGCTGATGGGCATTCAAACATGCTCCCTGCACATCTGTAGACATGGTCTCTGGACCTTGGTGTCATCACAGGGGAATGTGGAGAACTCTGCCCACAGTGTACCATTTCTATGAGCAATGGACTTTAACCTTCAAAATTAGCGGCCAGACAAGAAATTATATAATGAATATCTGTGAAGCATGGGAAAAAATTGCCCAGGGCCCATGATTCTCAATCCTTCACTCTGATTACTGATGAGGAAAGAGTAAGAAAATTCATACAACTTTCCGTGACCTACTTGTCTTCTACGAGAAAGGTGTGGTGAGAGGAGTAACAGCCTTTCTTTGATTGACAAGATTAGTTCATCTTCCCCAGAAAAAAGAAAGACACAAAGTGTCATTTCAAAGCTTGTAGCCCTACTGAGGAAGCTCCTGGGGTGTTTTTCCCCACGCAGAGGAACAGTGGGCTCTGCATGTCAACACTGATGACAATCCAACAGAAAGCATAGAGAGCAGAGGCTTGACTCATCACCATGGATGCAAGAGCAGTTCTTTGAACCCACTGCACTCATGGGAGCAGCTTTCTTGGAGAGGTGATTCATCAGTGAGGAAGTCCAGGATGAAGTATGGACACCACCTTCCCGAAAGGGACAGCTGTGATCTCTTACACAAACTCCTTCCCTGACTCTAGTAGCACTGAAAATGACTTGCTGCTTCTTGGAATGAGCTGTGTGGTGCAGATCTCACGCACTTGTCTCCTCACTGTCAATTCTGAATTACTAAGGCTGAGCCACGACATGTAATGTCCCCTGATGATGGGGTCTTTGTCAATAAGGGCTTGCAGACAGTTTAATGGGTCTTTCTCAGGACCCAGAAAAGATTGCATGGGCATTTCTGGAAAGACCTAAGGCTTTTGTCTTTTTCACACTGCAGAAATCTGAGGTATGTTTCATCTACCTAGTCCAGGAGTGTCACACACTCTGTGGCCCAAGCTTGATTACACAAGGTGACAGCACCAAAAACTTGGTCCACTTCTAATCAACAGTTCTGCTACAAATAAGCCAAACAGTTTTGGGGAAATTCTGATAATCCACAGAGATTTGGGGGGACCACAGGTAAACCTCAAAAAAGGGCACAAGCCCTAGACAAAGAACTGCAAAAGTGAAGGGTCAGAAAGAAACTGTGTGGGTGAGGAAATACGGGACAATATGTGTACCACGGAACCAAAATGTTTTGAGGGTTTGTAGCAACTTTTGAGTGATGGACAGTCGCAGTGGGTGACTGTGACTTTGAGCTTTAGGCATCTTCTTCATGAGTTGTGGTGAAGTTTGAAGGATGGAGAAGAAAGGAGGAGCATGTGTGACTAAAACTCTGTGAAAACACAGATGAATTATATAGAGAGACATACATCCAGCGTGAAGACAATGAAGAGCACCTGAAAGGCAAATAAATGAGAGATCAGAAAGAGCAAGTCTTGAGAAAGCGTAAGGATTAGAGAAAGCACAAGGACTGTTGAAGGATGCAACCCAGGGCTCTAAGTACATCAAAACATCCTTGGCTCCAAAATTTTCTAGTCTGGAGATGGTGGCAGGGAGAGCACTCAGGGGAAATATTGTATGTGCTTACCCTGTGCTCATACTTTTCGCTTTTGCCCACTGTTGGAGACAGGAGCTAGATGGACCTTTGGCCTGGCCCAGTGTGGCTGCTCTTCTGTTCTTGTGTTCTCGTATTGTGAAAGAGTTGGAGTCCTTGTGGTAAGTCTTGCGTTCTTTAGCACAAGCTGCAGGACAGACCATGCTTATCATGGTGCCATTGCTGAGTCAGATGCAAAGGGATCTTGCTGACATTCTGCATTGCTTTGCACACAACATGCTGAACAAACTGTGAAGAAAAGACTCTGTATTTCCCAAAAACAACCGGGCTCTTCACCAAGATGACTCTTATGTAGGTACAGCAAATTGCAGCCAGGCTGCAGCTGGGCTGCTCCAGCTTCAGGCTGTGGAAGGGTGGCAGCAGCAGCTTTCTGTCTAACAGAACATGTTTTGGTTTAGCATCCAGGGTGTTGTGTTGCTGAGACTGCCTAGAGAGCCTCTCTGGGGCATTCCCCTCACCTCTGTCCCACTGCAGCCCAGTAGCCTCTGTTCTTCAGGCTGTTGCCTACAATGTGCTTGCGAGGCTGCTTTTGTTCTCTGAGGGGATGAAGGTGTTGGCAGTTCTTGCCATTTCTCTCTTTGCTTGCATCTCAGCAGCTGGTGACAGGAGAACTTTCTGAGCCTCTCTACTGGATGTTTTGGCTGCCTTGCTCCTCCCCCACTTCTTTGGCTTGGTAGTCCCAACTTTCTTGTAATTGTAATTATCTCTATGAGTAGTGCTATCCTGTCTTGCCCATCAGGGCTGGCATTACCAGGAGGAGTCTCCATTTTTCCAAGAACACTGGGGTACTTTTGAAAAATAAGTATCTCCCAAGGACGTGAATCTCCTGAGAGCGGCAGTCACCTTTTTCCTTTTTGCTTCTCCTTGTTTGTTCATTCCCATGGTGAGAATGACAGTATTTTTTTTTTGCACAATGTTTTTTTTTTCCACAATATTTTATCATTTATCATATTTATCAGGTAGGAAGAGGGGAGGAATTTGTAGGTAGCAAGAAGGGGAATTTGCTTCCAGAGTGAATGAGAGGAGGGTCAGAGGGCCAGAGCAATGTTTATACACACTTACAGTAATTTCTTGCTCAGTGTATCATATGTATGCATGTGAACTACATATGTTAACAATACATTTTTTCTAGGGTCAGTGTTCTTCTCTGCAAAGCTCAGACCCCACTTAGGGGAGAAACAAGCCTTGCCAATAAATGGATCCAATTTAAAAGAAACTAGGTGGAAATAATGATGAGGAAATGAGAAAAATAAGCTTTTGATGAAATAATTAATGACTAGTTATGACACAATCTCACAGCAGCAATCCAAGGCTCAGGGAGATCAGAGGAGACAATTTACTGCCAGACAATGCTTACTATGCAAAGCCAAGTAGCCTCCTGTTTGCAATTTAAAATCATACCCATATACATGAACTGCAGTTGGTGGTGGCTTGTTTGTTTTAAACTCTCTCTAACAAAGTAACAGCACTCCCTTCGCGTTGCATCTGAAAGGGGAGCAGACCAGCGGGTTCCAAGCAGTTATGTAGCATGTAAGACAGGTCCAGCTCTAAGGCAGCTAAAGCCAGGAAATGAGTGTTTCAACATGTGTGAATTATTTTACTGCCATCAAAATGAACAGAACTTTGCTACTAACAGATGTGGTCCAAAAGACTGAAACTAGTGATTCTTAGCTGGGGGTGTCTGGGCTAGGAAGGTCTTCTGAAGAGTCTGCAAAAGGTGCAAAGGAAAAGCGAGCCTNGGCAATATATTTATGAACCCACAAGTGGACAAAGAAGAAAAACACTTGGCACAAAATATTTTTTGCAGAAGGCTCAATTCTGCCCTCAGAGATTATGTTCCTTACACCAGCCATGCTGAGCTGCGGGTGGCAGTGGGTCAGTTCGGTGGTGAAGTAGCTTTTGAAGGAAATCTTGCTCTTGTCCCCATTCACCCAAATCTGCATCCACAGCAGCATGGTCTTAGCAGTGCAAACTGGATTGCTCTGCCCAGAAGCACTTCAGGAGTGCACCAGATGGGCTGTGACTGCTAGTGGGGGTGTTCAGTCCACATAGCCACGCTACAGATAGTCTGAAACCACCAAAATCACTGCAATAGAGACACAAGGATGGCCACACGATGTATTTCACAGCAGAATCTGCTTCTTTGCAAGACATTACCTGTCATTCCAGAAGAGCCACTGCCACCATTCTTCACTCAGCTCCTCAGGCAAAGGTTGTGAAGGTGCAGAGCCAGCGTCTCCCTGCTCAGCTCGGGGCTTAGCTCCTTTCATTGGGCTGCTCTGCACATCTGCCATCCCAAACAGATTAGTGGAGGAAGGCATGTTGGGAGACAGTCCACTCGTAATCACTTCCAGAGGTCCTGTTTCCAACTTGGTCAAGGCACTGCTGAGTCATTTTCATGCAGAATGAGTTATGGCTGTGTTTAAAACCTCTTTATTACCCTTCAGTAATCCAGAGCTCAGTCTTGCGTTTTTAATGTTGCTCTTCTAAAGGGCAGATTTATATGTAAAACACTTTACACTTTGGTTTTCTCCTAAATAATAACTAATGTTGTTCTTATGAGTGCTTTATGACATTAACTAACTAGTCCTGACAACACCCTGGTTTTACATATGCACAGCAGAAATCTTGGATGAGCTTCTTAAGTCTGGTGTTTTCAATTCTCATGATTTTATTGGGAGTCTAGTGTAGCCTTTTTCTTCAAGTCTCAGCTTCTGGAAGCACACAATCACATGACTTTCTCACTTTTTTTTTAACAACAAATTTCTAATTCTTCCAGTTGCAGGGGAAAGCCTGGGGAAATTGTGATCCAAATGCATTACAAGGCTCAGAAACGAGATGCCAAACGAGAAGGCAAACTATGTCGCCATATTTAAATAACCAAAGCTTTAAGGTAGTCTGAGTATGCTCTGGGTCTTCACCCCTTTTTCTGAGTGTGGAAAGGCTCAGCAGAAAATAAAACTTCACATTTCATGGACACAAAGGCAAATAAAGTCTTCAGGGGAGCTAATATTCTCTATCTCCCCCTCTTGCTTACTTGCTTCTGATTTTCATCCTGCACGTGCTTTGCTTTCCACGTTGTGAGTAGTCACATTCCTCGCAGTGGTAGAGAAAAGCACACAAATAAATCTTTGCTGGAACAGAGCAGATTTTAAATCAAATCAAAATTTTACATACAAGTAATGTCAAGGTTTTAAACTCTTCCATCCGTTATTATATGCTTGTAGAGTGCACTTTACGTCAGGCCAGGGGATACAGTTCATGGCTCTCAAGGCTACTGTAACACAACAACCATTACTGCTACTGATGCTTCTCGTACTACTACTAATAAAATAGAATTATTAAGTAGACTTTGTGATTGTGTTTGCTTAAAAAATTGCAAGAAAGCCTGCAGTAACTTTTTCTTGTGCTGTAGCACTGCAAACCAGCAGTAAGTTTTTCTTGTGCTGTAGCACTGCAAACCAGCTTTTTGTATGTTGTAAAAGGAGCTGGCCAACAAAAAATGAGTGACTTACTGATTTTATGTCATAGATTTTGTGTTTCTTTTACTACATTATTGGTTTTATACTGAACCATTTAATTTTTCCCATTATTTCCTGCTGACACAGTTGCAGATCAAAGACCTTAGCTGGCTGACGCTGGGACAGCGATTTAGATTTCTCTCACTGGTTTTCAGTCCTGTGTAATGCTTGCTGCTCTGCATGGGAATCTAATGCTATTTTAATTACTCCATGCATGTATTTCTTCTTTAGCTATTAGAAAATCTCTGTTAGACTTGGAGGCGAGAGCTTTCCCAAAGAAAATACTTCCTAGACTGGTAATCTTAATGATACAAGATTGTCTTGACATTTATTATAAAGCATCCTTTTCTTCATTTTCTCCCATGGCTTCCAGACAAATATTTCTGTGACTCCCCAAACAAATCCTTTGTTTCTCCAAGCTGGACAGTTGCCTCCCTCTCACTTCTGCTCAGCTGAACAATATCTTCTTCTCCTTTAAGCATTTTAATCACACTTGATGCTTTTTAAACCACTGTCTCTGTTTGCTCACATGCTTACATGCTGAGTAGAGAAAACATTTCGCAGGTAGAATCAAAAGAAGCAGTGATTTCCATCCTGTGGTGCTCAGTTAATATGTTAGCACACCTTCATATGTCAGACTGCCAGCAGAAGCCACAAAGGAGCTCCCCGTGCCAGCCACGTGGAGCTCTGCCACCATCGCTCTATTAAAAGAGCTGATGGAGGGGTCAATTGCTTGCTTCAAGTATTGACCACAAACTTATATAGACAGGTTTTGTCTAGGAATCTAAGAATTCCTGTATTGCAGTCTTCCTGGGACCAATTCTCTGCCCACTTCCCTTACTTACCTGCATAATTAAAGTTGCTTTAATTTTGCAAATGTCCTCCATTTTTGTTCCAGTTTGGAGTGTTCAAAGCCAGACAACCCTAGTTTGTGTTTACTCTTGTTAAAGGCAGGCTGTTCTACAGGCACAGCAGAACCAAACCAAGACAGAGTGACATTCACTTAAGAGCTGGACTTAATGATCTTTGTGGGTCCGTTCCAACTCAGAATATTCTGTGATTCTATATTGAAATTTTACACTGAGGAAAGTGACCAAGACTCCAGTTGATGAATTTGCTAATATCAAACAAGTGAAATACTATCAAGCACAGGACAGCCACAAATAGGTCCTTCCCAGCAAGGAGCCAAGTCCCTGCTAGACCCTTTCCTCTCACTTCCTACTGTAACAGCTCCCCTTCCAAGAGGGAAAGAGTTGCTGTTGTGCTGAGCTGCATGATGGTGGTGTGACAAGGTGCCTTGGCAGTGCTTTTGCAAAGTCAGCCTCCAAGGAGGAAGCAGGCTAACATGTTTCTTGGACAATACAAGGCAAGGAGGGAGGGATTTGTATACGGATTGTATGAGTATGTAAAGGAGTATAAGATGGATGGGCAGTCTAGCAAAGGAGATTGTTTATATATGCAAGGTCAACAGCTAACTCAGTAGGATCATAGAAAATATCTTCCTGAACTGAGGAATGAGAAAGAGACACATACAGTACTGATCCAGCTGGCTGTGCTCCTCTGTGTCATTACTTGATAGATTTACCATGTAGTTTTGGTTTGGTTTTCCCTCTCCAGTCCTGCAGAGAGTGATTCCTTTCATGATGATTTAACACACACCTTACAATATAGCAACTCAAGATAGTGGATTGAAAGATTTGTGTTGCTGATTCTGCCACAAATGCATCAACTGCCAAATGCGCTTTCAGTAACTTCCTGCATCAAGCTGAGCTAGTTGGTCAAAGGCATCTTCAAAAAAACCTTCAGTTGTACCTGGGCATGATTTGATCTACTGTCTTTCATTCCCTGCTATTTAATGCAGAGGCAGTTTGTTTCCACTTACAGCTTTGCTCCTCTACCAGCTGTTGAAGCTGTTCTTAAATAAGCTGCACTCCAGTATTTGGACATTGACCTGTGTTTTACTTGTTTGTTTAGTGAAACTGCCACATAACTGACCCAGCAGAGTCGGGAGTTATAAACAAACTTTGACTGCAGAGTGTGTGTTTGGTTCAGCTTTCACCTTGACACAAAGCCTTTGCTTTCTGGAGGAGCAGAGACTCTGTGGAGTACCTCGGCACAGAGCACACCAACTTCTCTTCAGTAAAGCACAGCTAGAAAAAGGAAGCAAAAAGTCCTATGGCATGCAGGGGTGGTTTGTTGTTGTTGTTTGAGGGTTTTTTTGGTTTTATTTTAAAGAGTGTGTGATTAACTTACAAATTCTTTTTGTTAATGTACTTCAGTATTAGGCTGCTTCATACCTTTATGATATATAAAGCTACCGTGAACAGATTGGCCTATGATCTCATTTATGTCACTGTAAATTCAAAGTGACTCACCTGAAAACAGAACTTACAGTAAGTCTCCATTAATTTTCCTAAAAATTAATTTGTCTTATGGTAGGTTTCTGTTCCTTACACGTGAAAGTGCAAGTTGTTTGGGTTTTTTTGAGGCAAAATTATTTGCTAAGGCTGTAAATATTTAAATTCATCTAAATATTGTAGAATATAAATTCTGTTCTATTGAATATTTTAGTCTGAACAAACAGGACTTACACTGAAAATGTAATATAAAGCTCTTAATCTCTAGTTTAAACTATTAAAAGTAGTCCAACTAAAGTTGACTAAGGAAATAGTTATGGCTTCAATTCTATGATCTGTTGCAAATAAATGACGAGTGTTACTGCCTGGTTAATATCAATGCCAGGAAATGACCACCATCAATTGTATGAAGTTAGCAATGCTTTTCAGAAACAAGTCTTTCAGGAACTTATGGAGGCTTCTTATGACTTGGAGGAGCTTTCAGCGGGGACGTCTGCTTCAACAAATTGACAAATCTTTAAAACTATATGTTTGCACCAGTAAATTCATTCAGAGACATTTTTCCTAAAGAGCTTCCCTGCAGGGGAGCTATTATACATGCTCTAGCCTGAAACTTGAGCTGGCCAGAGAATGGAAATTGTGTTTCACAGACAATTTTGAGATTTTGAAATTTGTTTTCATTCCAATTCAAAACAAAACCTCAAAATGTTTAAATTCTCCACAAAGGAAAATTCCACAAAAATAAATAGTTTAGGCTTATTTAGATCATTATAGCTTTTTAAAATGCATATATTATATGAAATAAAGAACTCTAAATGTTTTATTTTAAAAATTGTTGGCATTTTTTTCTCCAAAAAATAGTTGGTAAAATGATCGTTTCACAAGCATTTTGACTGTGACAGAATGGCATTTTTTCAGGAAAGCTGCTCCATTAGATAATTCTCCATCTGAAGTCCATTAGAGTTCCTATTGCCACATTGTCCAGACCTTTTGTTGTAATACAAAAATCTACAACTAGTCTAGTGCCAGAACCATAGTCTGTAATGCTGCTGCCTGTGGGCTTCTTGTTGCACGTTTGTGCTAGGGCAAGACCTAGAAGGTCCACATGGGTGTCTCTTTCTCCTTGGCAAGGTGTGAGCAGGAGGGAATGAGCACTCTTTCTGAAAGAACTCTCAAGGTGTGAGAGAAATAGCTTGCAGTTGCTCTTGCTGCTGTCAGGCCCCCAAACACAAGAAATCCTCTCCCTGGCAGGAGAGCCAGCAAACAAACCAGCACTGGGCATTAGTGCTGGCTCCTTCTGCTGAAAGGAAATGACCTAAACAAAGAAATGTGCCTCTTCTCTGTCACTAACAGAGCAAAGTCCAAGTGAATAGACTCTAGGACACTTCAACAAATACCAGTGTCAACAGCCTGTATCCCACAGGTCAAAAGAGACAGTGGTGACATGCTTTCAATACCTCTGCTGAATTTTGGAACACTTGTGCAGTTCCAGGGTTATCTGAACTGAAGGGAGTCTCATTTTTCATCCATGTAAAACCATGACCTATTTGACACCAGGACCAGATGGAGGATGCCTCACTAACTGAAGACTCCAAAGAGGAGCTTTAGGTAATACCGTGAGTGTTGGCCACACTGCATTGCATCAGTACAGCGGCACAAGAGAGAGAAGCAATGAGGGTTGCACTGTTTTCAGAGCAAGGGCAGTATGAGCAAATGCTCTCCTGTACTGGCTGCCCTTTCACTCCTCCTTAGGGACCTGGGCAAAATGGATGAAGCTAAAAGACTTTACATGTGCTGCTGCCTCTTTGCTTCTGATAAGCAAAATACATTTGGTGTGGTTTGCCAGCAATGACAGTGACAGTTGAAGAGGTTATTGGATGACAAACCTTTTCACACAGGTCTAGTGAGATTCTTGCCCTGTATGCTGTGCCCAACAAGAAGGAGCAGTGTTTGAGTCCCTATTGTATGTACATAAAGCCAGCATGTTGTCTGCAAGTGGGACATTCAGGCTTGGAGGGTAATTCTGGAATGTTTTTCTCCTTGGGATATTTCTGAAGTGCAGTCACTAGAAAGTGTCAGTGTAGGAGCCACCCTCACTTGTTGAAAACTTGGTAGAATGTCTGTACAATATTATGGTCATCAAACTATGTCTGAACCTAATTGGTTGCATGTGGCATTAATTGCTTTAATATAAAGAACTGAATGCACTGAAGACCTGCTAGAGGTTGTGGAGAAGATCAAAGAAGGTCAGATAAAAGGCCAAATGTAGCTTTAGTAAGAGCAATTGTAAATTGTAATTCCTTCAGTGGAAGGGCTCTTGCCAGGTCCAGGCTGGGGCTGTGATCCTTAGGATATATGCCTAGACAGAGCCTGCTCTTGACAGCCATGCCCATCCTCTCATGGAAGTATTATGGTCCAGGCAGCTGCATGGTTTCATCTTCATCTGGGGCCAATAATTCAGTGTGATGAGCTCAAAATGCTTCAGTCCTCGGGGAAGTAAAAGTCTCTCTTGAGAAATTTATAAATTAAGTGTCTTAAACTATTGTCAGAAACTCCATAAAAGCGTCAGGAAAGAGGCACCAACCTTCCTGGTAACACTGCCACCCTCCCATCTCCCGAAAGACCATAACCACTGCAAAGCTGTTATCGTCACGTTGTGCCCACACACAACAGCCCCACTCAAAGGCCAGGAATTCACTGCATTGTAAAGAGGAACCATTGCAGTTCAATACCAAGCTTCCACGGTGCAGAGCCCTCAGTGCCTGGCACAGGACCTCACTTATCTTCAGAGCCCACTAGCATGGAGCTGTAGGGCACAGCTCCACCCTTCTGTTCTGTCAGGTGCGGATCCATTTGGGGAACAGACTCACCAGAGTATTAATAGAATATTTGCATTAAGGTGAGATAGTTTTCTAGATGAAAAAATGCCGTGAACTTATTTTTCCATCAGCTATTTGTATCAGCTGTTCTTTGTTGGTTCAGTGCCATCTCAAAGCATGTAAACAGCCCTGCTTAGTGTTCAGAAGCAGTGAGTATCACTAAGTCTGGAACAAAGATGATTTTGGTGTTTCGGTGCAGATCTTCAGCAAATGTCACAAAGCAGAGCAAAACCTCAGCCCCTGCTGGGGGCACAACCAGGAGAGGCTGCCCCTTCTGCAGGGCTGCACATTACCTGGCCAAGGGCTTATACAAGATCAGTACAAAACTTCTTCAAGGTCCAGTCTGTGCGATTAGAGATGCAAGACAGAGCTTATTGAACAACACAAGATGTTGCCATTAGGCACACACAAGGCAAAGGATCAACTCCGACACTTGAGCTTCATTTAAATTTTTGCTGCCATAGCTACAGTGGTCAGGAAGAGAAAGGTAGCACACGTCTGAGCAACAGAGCTATGCTGGCAAGAAGCCTGGTGTGAATAGCCAAGTCTCCTTGGTGTTGTACACCCCTCTAGCAGACTGGAGATGATTGCACAGGAGCCCTCTCCAGCATGAACCTGTCCTTTCTAGATTGGCATCTTCAAGCTTCCAGGGTGTCCCTAATCAAGACAAGGCAAGGAAGAGGGCCCACACTGAAAACTGGAGTGGCACTGGGCACCCTCGGAAGGGTATTTGCCTGCATCTCTGCTTCTGGACAGCAGTTCCCAGTGAGGCTGCAAAGGCACAAGGTCAAGACGCAAAAGCAGAATCTTGCCAGATGCAAAAGCAGAATCTTGCCAGACATCAGGTTTGATCTGCACCAGATTCCCAAATATCTTTGGGGCTCTTCCCATCTGTACAAAGGGCTCTGTGTCTGGCCCTGGACATTTTAGGACTGGTCTTCCCTGATGTGATCTGGATGAATTATTCTATTCTATTACATGTACAAGGAACTCTTGAGATACGCCTAAACACAAGCCCTTTAATTATGGTGCGTGTGTTAGCAAATTAGAACAAAGTGAGTGAAGGTATTAGATGAGGCTGCAATTGCACTCTCGCTTTCTGCTGCTGCCTGGTCATAGAGGGCACTGACACAAAGTGAAAAGCTTGGCAGCATGTGAGAAAGGCAGCTGGCTGGTACAGTGTCTATGTCCCTACCCAAAGCCCCTCAAGGTTCTGGGAGATAAAGGTTAGATGGACTTGAGTCATTTAAGCACAACACACCTGACTGAAATAATGAGCACATTTTAAAGCCTTTTATTTCCTTAAATAACAGTGTGTATTTAGGCACCTCTAAAAGAGCTATGCTTACTTGGCACTCACCAGCCTGCCATGGCTCATTAAGGGCCTGCCTGGACCCATGGCAGAAGCCAGGACTGGTGTTGAGCACTCCAGAAATTCCTCTCTAGCTCCAGTTCTGTTTGTTTTATTATCTTTGCAGAGCAAGTCATCTAGAAGTCACTTTCTGAAGGGCCCCATACTAAAAAACACCAAACACTCCATGGCCCTAAGTGGTGACTCAAGCCGGTGTTATTTTTCCCCAGGATGTTTGGGGAAGTCAAGGCACTGTGGCTGGAGTGTCCCTGTGACCTGTGCTTGTGACTTTGAATGGCTTCCAATGGCTTTGACCTTCTCAGCACAGGGCAGAGATGGCAGTGCCTCCAAAGTGCTGAGAGAAAAGTCCATTATGAACAGAATCCATGGGTTTGTCATTCCTTTTATTAATTAACATTTCACTAACTAGTACTAATTTAGCAAATGAATGCCATAATTAGCTTGATTAGGACTAGAATGAAGGGGAAGGTGTGGGATATTGAGGAGTCTGCTCTGGTTTAAGTGAGGAGCTGCTGTCCTGCAGGGATGGAAGGTACAGCTCAGGACTCGCATGGGGCTGGCCGGGATGAGTGGGCAGGCTGCCGCTGTCTGTGCAGGAGGCAGGCCCTCTCATCAGATCCCCGAGGCAGTGTGCTTCAGGCTGCCAGCCCTCTGCTGCAAGCAGGGGGGTCATGATGGATTGATGTTCGTGTGGAGCCTATTGAGGCTGGCAGAAATCTGCTGGAGAGGAGGAGACTATTGCTCTCGCTGGTGGGAATAGGAGACCCTGAGACATTATCATGCAGCTTTTGACTGTGCTATCTCCTTGCAAATGAGCAATGTGCAAGACAGGCACCTTCAGAGACTGTCACAGCATCTGCAGAGTGTCCCAGTGACGTTCATCCTTCCCAACTTCTGCCTGCTGCCATCAAATCCCTGCACCCAGCCTGTCTGTGTCCTTGACGCAACCAGTAGGGTCCTCCCCAACTCCCAGGGGAGAAACTTAAGTACAATAAGCAATTTTGTAATGGCCTCTTCCCATTGTCTTGCTGCCTGATTAGAAAAGAGGGTAAAATCTCTACACAGGAACTTGGACAAATGCCGTCCAAAATATGACCATGGAAACCTGCCCGTGTGCTGGGGTGCTGTGGGCACCAAGCAAGGGAGTTGAGCACTGATATGGCACCCTGGTACTGCTGCTCATGGGGTGGCTCAGGCCTCTCTGAAAGATACAGCTCCTCCAGTGCCACTGAATCAAGTCAACTGCCACTGAGCAAATTTTACTGCTTTCATCACAAAATATTACTGCAACTAAGAGCTGTTCAGTTGATGCTGCACATATCTCATGGACTGCTGCAAAGTCCAGTCAAATTAAGAAATTGTGAGCTCAGTAGTGCTCCAGAGGAAGCAGCAATTGCGTATCTATTGTCTGATTGCTGCTTTTTTTTGCATGGCTCCTTGACATTAGGCCTATGGAATCTGCCCATTATTAGTAGTTTTAAATGGTCAAAAGGTTACAGCAGTAAGGAATGTTAGCAAAAAATGTCTCTGTGGAGTTTAAACAACTAGTATTTTAGTCAGGGCTTGGTGGGTTACTGTCCCTGCACAAACAACTAGAATGTGAGAGTCTGGGCTGGGAAATACTTAAACTGTTTGGAAAAACTTGTTTTGTGCAGCTTGAGAGTGTCCCTGGAGGCTGTGGCCTGATGCCATGACTCCTGGTAAAGGCTGGGCTGCAGTAACAATGAAGCTTTTATGGGGAAGCTGGAGAACAATCAGAAACTTTTTGGTCCCAAGGGATTATGGGGAGGGGAGTTCCTGGGTTCATGATGTCTGGCACATTATGCACATTTCCACCAGGATTTGGGGGTGTTCTATGGCACGCAAGGTATGCAAATTGCTAAATGTGTTTTCAATTTTGCTGTGTTGTGCTGTCTTTCTTGGTGATCATTTTCTCTTCAGTGTAGCCAGAAGACAAGATGGGTTTGTAGCACAAGAGAAGTGTATTTTCTCACAAAAATACAGCAGTACTGACCTATGAAGAGCTCGTCTCTGATTCTCCAGCATGCTCCTGTCTGGGTGGCTGCAGGCTATTCACTAATTAAACTTTCTCTAGGACAAAGTGTCCTGAACAGAAAGGCATCTTTGATGGACCTCCTTACCAGAGTGATCAGAAGAGTGTACATAGAAACTCATTGCTTATTGCTATGGCTTATCATTTGCATGCTGTAGCAGATGTCAGCAAGAGGTCTAGTAAGTCACTGAGGTATCCACTCCATCAGTGCTACAGCAGTAATTCAGATTTTCTTCAAAGACATCACACTGATGGTAATTAATTTGAGGGCTTTGTTACAGAAAAGAAGGCATTGCCTGTTAGACATCATAGACTTTCATTACTAATGGTGCTAGCTGCTGGAAAAAACAGGGCAGAATGGACCCTAAAGCCAAAGGAGAAATTCAGCCTGAGGGCTGAACTGCTGCTATACATCCATTCCAGCATCTGGTTTGGAAACATTAAACTGACCCAATGCCCACTGAAATCTGTGAAATGATTCCTGTAGATTTCGGTAAACTTTGGAAAGGAGCATCCAGAGGCTGAGGAGCAGGTAACCCAGCCTGCAGGACCAATTAGCTCCCTGTGAGCTTGCAGTGGGGGCCATGGCCATGCCCTGTGCCCTGCACATACATGCCAGGACAGCAGAGGGCTGGGCAAACCCTTGTGTGCCTGAGCAAGGGAAATGAGCCTGGGAGTGAAGAGCTTGGAAGTGAGTATTTTTTTTTAGATTACAGAAATGCAGGTACCAAGCTGAGACTGCCCAAAGATTGTAGGATTCGATGTGTTTTATTGCTGCTCTCTTTTCTTTCTCTGGACTCTCAAGGAAGTGAACCAGTGACAAGCAGGCTGTCTTGCTGATTGGGTTCCCCTGCCAGGGTCCCCTTATCCCCATTTTGTGCATCTCCCCCATCATTTCCTGAGGTTTAACCTCAGGTCTGCTTCCAGTTTGGAAATACTGAATGGCCCTTAATGACAGCAGCACGAACAAAACCCTATAAAGGCAAGATTTGTGATTTACGTGGGGTTAATTACCACATCAAGCATGTTTATTCACTTCTCTAATAATTTCTTAAGACAGGAACAAGTACTAGCTTGACCAGATTCATCTGTGCATACATTTTTCTTGTAGCCATCTTTGCAAATCTGTATGTGCAGGATAGAGGGAGGCAAGGGATGCCCATTTTTTAGGCAATAACTCATGAGCTGTGTGCCTTTCTTCCTGGAATGGCGTTTACTTCAGATCTGGTGCAAAAATGACTTTATCAATACTTTTGTTGCCTTTTCTTTTCTTTGAAAGGAAACTAGTATATCAAAAATGAGTATTAACTACAGCAGTGTGATCTATTACTCTGACGTCCACTTGCCAAAGAAGGCAAGTCTGTTTCTACAAAACTAATAAGACCTGATCATTATATTCATGAGATTAAAAATCTGCAGTGGCAGATGCTGGTGTAAATCCAGGATCTGTGGTGTGAAGCTGTGCTTCTGTGAGAGTCCTACAAAGTTCATCATTTACTTACATGTTACTAATGATGACAAGTTGAAGATTCACGCCATCAATTTGAATTAATAGCTTGGTTTAATCAGTCTGATTTACTGATATAGAGAGGTGACCAGTGGCCTCTGGTTTTAGGCGATGGATCCCTTGAATATCTGTATGGAGACCATACTGCCTCTGATTCAATGGCATTCTGATATACACCAGTGGCAAAGAGGTTTTCCTCAGCTGTTGATTCAAGCATAGCTTTAGCCACCTTCTAGGTTTTCAGTGGCCACACGTGTGTAAGGCTGACTGCAGTGTCCCTGATTTCCTAGGAAAGTACTTGCGATGGCTCAGCAATGTACTGGATGGGGGCCCCCTGCCATTCCTTAGGAATTTGTGTCAGACAGAACATTTTGTACAATGCAGAAGATTTTGTCACCTTCAGTCGGAGGAAGCTGTTTGTGTTAATGCTTAAAGGTAATGTGAGACAAGGCAAGCTCTTTACTTTAGAACACACATTGTGCCATTAATGTACACAGTACAGTAAATATAAAAAAAAAAGAATCCACTGTGGTATTCACCCTCATTGCAAATGCATTAGCAAAATAGGATTATTTGCAATCAAATAAAATAGTACTGCTTTTAGGCAGAAATCCTGGGTGTTCAGTGAAGTGTGCTCCTCAGCTTTTTTACCATTTATCAACCCAAACACATTCCTCCCCAATTTTTTTTTATGTCTTCCATTAATAGTTAAGAAAAACCTAGGGAAAACAAACACTCTATTTCTGATTGTTTATTCACCAGTCTCTTAGGAACCATAATTACGTCTCTCAGGAATTGTGTTTTATCATACTGTATATCTTAAAGAGCCACTTTAGGTAAAATAACAAGGAGTGCCTTATGAAGGAAAATTGGATTCATTTTAAGACTTTTTTAACCCTCTGAAGAATGGCTCTTTGTTTACTTCTTTACTGCATGTGGCAACTTGCCCAAGTAAATACTATGCTGCATAAATACCAGAGATTGGTATTTATGATATTACATCAACATACTCTGAATAATGAGTCATTGTAACAGTGAAGAAGAACATGAGCAATATACATTGCAGTCAATGCACTATTCCTCATCACAGTATTAAGTGGCACTGAAGCGATACAGTACAGAATGACACTGAGAATGGAGAGGAAAAGACCTATAGCACTGTTTAGCACATCAGAGGTCACTAAACAAAACAGAAAACAGCCAAAACAAGAATATGATGAGGGTAAGAAACACAGCAGGTGAGTCATCAATATGTAGGGGTGAGGAATCAGTGGTTAGGTATATTTTGGGGTTGATTGGCAGAAGGCTTATTGCTCTTTAAGCTAAACTACCTCATGCTGCTGTTACAAGGAGCTGAGCCCTCAGGCTTCATGCTCCTGACCCACAGTGATACAGGTCTGCTTATGGCAATAGGATGTTGATACCAGTTTTTCACTCATGGAGCCACCTTTCAATTACTGGAGTCCTAGTTTGTCCAGCTGTAGTTTTATTAAACATTTACCTGTGCTTCAGCAAAATTCTGTGTGTGCAAGGATTTGTGTGAACCGAAGTGTCACCTTGCCACACTTTGCATTACTGCCAAATGATCTGGCTCCTCTGCTGCATGGGGTTCATACCTGAAAAATCAAAAGCCTAAAGGGAAGATGTGTGTGCCAAACCTTCTCTTTTAAAGCCAGCAGGGTATTAACAAACTTTATTTTTCAAATCCATGTTGTAGTCTGTCTCATCCAAACAGAAAGAAAACCCAAACAAAAATACAAATGCTCAAATCCTCAAAGGTCCACTGAACCCCCCCTTTCAAAAGGATGATAAAAATTGCCACCCATAATAAAGCACCAGCCCAAAAGCATGATTTAAAAAAAAATTTCCTCCTTCCCTGGAGCAGTCACAGCCCTCGAGGAACAGCAGAGAATTCCCAAAGGCAGAGCATATCCACAAAGAAGGTGGTCGAGCCTCCTAAAATCCAGAAGTTTGGGGGTGCACTATGCTGGGTGCACCTCCCTCCCTGAGTGTAGGTTTGCACATTGTGAAAGAGGGGTGGCTCCTTGTGCTTGCTGTCGTTTGCTGTCAACAATAGGCATTTCCTAGGTGTGAATAAAGGGATGAATTGAGGAAAACCCCTGCTTCCCCTGCTCTCTCATCTGAGGAGATAGTATTGGATATCCCCAGTGGCCTAGCAAAGTTCATGGGTTTATGGAAACCTCTGGATTACTACATGGTTAGTAGCTACTTATTGTGGCTATTAAACTGAACCTTATTCCTCTAATTTTTTACCTGGTTTTACTTCTTTAGTCAAACACACTGGGTTTAAATAGAGCTGTGGTTTTTGATGTTATTCTGGGTGCCACATGCTATTCCATCTCATACACAAGGCCTTACCAGAGGAGTGGAACAGTCATTGACTTTTTTCCGCTTGTGCTTTACAGCTTTTGTACAAAATATGATGTGACACAGACGATGGGAGAATATAAGGCTGCTGGTCTGCAAGGAGCAATGTTTAGAGGATATGTTCTGGGCCAGGACCCAAATGCATGGCAAGATTTGACAAGGCATTGCTAGCAAGTCTGGGAATGGCTCGGATGCCCTCTGTGCGATTCTGGATGACAGAGGATTTATGCCTGGGCCACTTGCAGACAGCTGCTTGAAGCACTGCAGGTCCAGGCAGAAAGTTACAGCTTCAAGGTTTGTCTGTATTTCCTATTTTCCCAGAAAAAAATGAAGCAGTAATGTATACTAGCAAAGCTGAGAGAAAAAGAAATATGGTCAAATTACAAATTCAATCACAGTTCCATTTTTCATTTTAGTATTAGTAAATCAGCAAGCACTGCCCAAAGCCTTCAGTTTCATGGTGTACGATGCTCTTCAAACATATACTGCGATATTGTGCCAAGACATCTCCCCTTTGTTTGGATTTTGAAGCCATGTCTTAACTATCAGTTATCTCAAAACACATACTGCGATGTGTCTCAGGCCACTTTAATCTGAATTCTTTCCTTATGTTACTTGGGGTCTTCTATTCTCAGTTCCTGGGAGCCTGGGTGATGAGATGGCAGGCTGAGGTCAGCACCAAATCCTGGTAACAAGCAAGTCTCATCCAAACCCCAGAGAAACCAGTGGGAAGACATGGGTGGACAGCTGTCATTTTGACTCAGGTCCAGAGATACTAGGAAAATAACAAAGGAGACAGAAAGAAATAGCTTGGTCAACTTTGGGGGGTTATTCCTCCTGTCTTTTAAAAGGAATTTAAATTTGTTACAAATTTATCTGAGAAGTTGTTTGTTTTCCCAGTGAGCTGTGTCATAGCAATGTGCCTGTGTGATGAAGGCAGAGTTTACAGGTTTAAAATTTCTTTTTCAGTATAGTTCACTACAAGGAACTGTGAGTCACCAATCGTCTCTCTAACATGCTGGTCTGCTTGGCATAAAAGCATTCACACACTTAGCATAAGCATGAGGGTCACACTAACAAAGACTGATAGCACTGCTTAAGTAGTTAAATTGGTTATTTATTCATTTAACTGTATGCAGATCTAAAGCAGCTTCCAAACCTCTGATTAGTTTGTAACTTTTATTCTGCTCTGTCTTGTTCTTTAGTTTTGCACGAAAGGATGCAGACACCATTTCACTGACAATTGCTTTGGAAACACAGCCTATTAGTAGTACCTATTGAAGAAGAAAACAGGCAAAACACTGCTTTTCATTATTTCTGCATGAGTAAACTGCAGACCCAGGATCTCAGCACTCACTGTGCCTGTAGAAATGCACATGAAAAATACTGTTCCAGGCAAAATGTATGCATGTGGGCTTAGTCCAGAGGCAGAACTTACAATTCATTTTAGATTTTACCCTTTTCAGAAACTCAGCTGTCTAAACAAGGCCATTATGTTTTGGCTCCTTGCCCCAGCTATTGCTGCACAAGTGAGCATCCATGTGATTGCAGAACGGAGAGAAGAATGATGCAAACTCAGCCTATAACATTTGTTGAAATGGCTTAGAAGAGGATCTTATAACTTGAAGATGGTATCATGGTTCCTCAGTGGTCCTGCTTCCTTCTGCCTCTCCCTACATATGCAAATAGAGCAAATTTTGTCTCCCAGTTTCACCCACTTGTTTGTACAACAATTGGCATTTTTCAGACGTCTTTTCTGTTACTTTTCAAGGACCTTTTCTGTTATTTTAGTTTATTTTGAAAGCAAAAAGATAAATAAATCTGAAAACCTGAAAACCATACATGGTCAAGTGTTAATCGAAGTTTTCTGACAGGCGGGAAGTTGGCATCCAGTTACCAAAGCAAGAGACTTGTCTCTTTTCTTGGCCAGTTCAATATCAGATTTTGGGGGTCCTGAAAAATATAACTGCTGTATAGAAGAAAATATATCTCCCCTGTATCTCAGCTACCCTGAGGGGTAAGAATGGTTCATATTAAGGATTTTCTACTCCACAGATAATGTTTGTTTAAAAAATATTTAAAGATTCTCACATCAAAGTGATGCATGGACCACATCCACAAATACATTACATTAAGACAAGACGTATAGCAATGGATGTATTTAGACAGGGAAAAATGCAAAATTATTTAATTGAATTTTGTACAGTTCTGTGTAGAGTTAAAACTCAATAAAATAAAAAATTGCATTTAATTCTACAGTTCATTAAATCACAAGCAAGGCACACTCTGTCAGCACCTGAGGAGCTGAGAACTGCCCCAGACAGAAAGTGGTGGCTGCAGAGGAAGTGCTGGTAAGTCAGAGGGCACTGAGGCTGGAAAGTGTGCTGTATGACCATGGGCCCACATCAGATCTTTACCCAAATGTATGGAAACTCCATCCTTCCCTACAGTCAGAAGGCAGGGGTGTCACCATTCCTGCCACCCACTGCCTGAGAGCAAGGAGGGGCAGGGATGGGTCAACATTCAGGTTTTGTAGTGGCGTTACCCAGTTGTCACCTGCCCTATTCCAGCTGGGACAGGAGCCACTGATCCACAAGCACTTCCATGCTCTGCATGCCCCTGCTGTCACTGCTCTGGTATATCCAGCAGTCCAGGGCGCCTCATCCATTCTCATCCCCCACAGCTCACTGAGAATATTTGGCCTTGGCTTTGCACCTCTGTGGGCTCTTGACTCCTTTTCTGTCAGCCAGATATCTGCTTGGACATAGGGATCAAAGTGTCTCAGACTGACTGCAGGTGAAAGAAAAATGCACAAGAGAAGCTCACTGAGAATAGGCAGACTGATGATTATGTTGTCTGTTATATGTATATATTTCACTTTTCCTGGTATTCCTTCTAATTGCTAGGCTGTGGTAGGATTGTGCTCTTGAATTTCTAAATAGAAATATGCTGAAAAAATTACTATTTCACCCAATGCTGTGCAGTCTGTCCTTTCTCACGCAGATGTCTGTGAAATTACTTATGTACATTTTAGCATAAGACCTTTAGACTAAACATATATGAATGTTTATTTTCCCACTCCACAGAAGCTTCTGTTTCTCTGCACCATTAAGGATTTGCCCCACCTCTATGATGCAGCTCACTTGTCCAACTTCAATTCATGATAAACTATTTACTGCAGAGTATCTGAAGAAAAACTTAGTACCAGTACAAAAGGTACTCAGCTACTTGGTAGCTCTACAAGAGATGGGTGCCAGAGATGTCTAAGAGCAGCCACAGATAATAAACTGCATAATAAGCTGGATAAAAAATTACAATGTCCTGGATAGTTGATATTGCTGAAAATAGCAGGACCTCTAGCCTTTGGACAGTAGTTAGATGCTTCATCATGCAGTGCCACAAGTATCAGTGCATTTAAGGACAACATACTTAGGTCAGGTGTATTATTAACAGAATATTTTCTATAAAATCAGTAGTTTATTCTAGGAAAAAAAATCTCAGTGTTCTTTTCAGATACCTCCAAGTGAATCACTAGTCATTCTTGCTTACAGACAAGATTAGTTGATTTTTTCCCTATCAGCAAATGCTTTAAACTCAACCTGTGATCTGAAGAAAACAGGCAGTGTACAGTCTTTCAATTTCATCAGTGTGCTAATAAAGATTCTGCAATTGGATCTTATCTGACAAGATGATTAATTGCATTGCTGCACAAGTGTAAACAGAATTCAGGTCCATCTCCCATCCTTGCATTTGGCTCTCTGTGTAGTGAAGGTGTTTTGGTTTGTTTGTTAAAAGTGTGCATCCTGAAACTGGATCTGTTGATCAAATTCCATTTTTTACCACTTCTGTAACCTTAACTACCTTTTTTTAAGAAAACTGAGATCAGCCTCATTGATGATGTTATATGAGTCAGAGACATGTCAGAGACTAGAAGGGTGATAGCTGTTCTCCCGCAACCGCAGGCGCTCAACTAGGATTATTTATGTGCCATCGACAGTGGAACATGCTCAGACTTGAAGGACTTGTGCTGACCTTCCCTTGCTAGCCAATCATTTATACACTCCTTGTTTTGAGTGCTGCACCTTAAGGTTTCTCATGACTCACTTTCTCTCTGCAGTGAACAAATAAATGCTGAAGGACACTGTACACTTCCAAGTGTGTAACCTGTCCCTTCACATTCTCAGCAGCAGAAGGTCTTCAGGCAGCAGTGCTATTTATTGTGGTGTGGCCTCAGAGAAATAGGACTTAGAGACCTGAGAGGATGGTGATGTTCTGGTTGTTTTAGGCTGCTCTTGATGAATGTCAGCGCAATATTTTCACAGGTGCTATGAGGAAGGGATAAAGTTCCTTTGCTTTTTGGAGACAGGGAAGTTGGACATTTATAGTTCACCCTCCAAACAGGGAACCACAAATATTCAGATAGATTACCCTGACCATAGCCCAGGGCTTATTGAAGCAAAATAAAACCTGATTATATCTCATAGGGATGTATATATAATACCTACAATATAATAAACAATTTGTTATTGTATATTTGCAGTTCTGCCTTAGCTATACATTATACATTAGGTGGGTATATATGTATGTATACCCATCTATCCATATATACATGTGCATATATATGTGTGTGTGTGTTTATAAACATACCTCTTTTAAACCATTTTTGTTCATTGTATATGGCTGAGAGTTCTTAAGGTGACTCACTGAATGGGCACTGGCAGACATTTTTTGTATCTGAAGGGAACCGTGAATCGTTCCCTTCTTTCTGAGAAACTTTCTGGGTTGTTCAGACCAAAAGACACTCAGCTGCCAAGGATGCTGCTGGTCACTCTTATCCTCTCTGCAGTAACTGCTGCATTTGCTGAATGGGGGCTCTCATGCTGACATCCCCGCTTCCCTTGCACTGCTTTTGGGAGAAATAAGCAGTAAGTAGCTGCAAATGCTTTGAACATACAAAGAGTGTACAAGGGTGAATATTAATAATATGTTATGGAATATAGCAATAATGGAAAAGAATCAATATTGCCATTAGTAAGACATACAGCAGTTCACAAACAAGACAATAAGCTTGAGAAACTTGGTGGAAGCAGAGATGAGAGGACATAGGTACAAGAGCGTGCAAGGAAATTCCGTCTTGCCTTTGTCCTTTCCTTGTGTAGCTCTTTCCCAGGGAGCATTGCAGGGAAGCAGTGGGTGGGAAGGCTTCCTCCAAAGAGAGAGCCTATCTGCCTGGAGCAGGGTTAGTTTGGCTGTGAGGTCAGAGGTCAGAGACTTATGTTCAGCAGAGGTTGTGGGGCCGGCGCTTAATTCTAGGGGCTTGCAATAGGCCTGAAAGGGTGGGGAACACATCAAAATGTCATCGCAAAGGAGGGAGATGTGATCTGACATGCTAAGAGCACTGCTACCCTCATGGTCCCTGGGTGAGACACATCTAATGGCATGGAGCTTCACCACAGCAGTCACAGGGGATCAATGTGAGAAGGAGGGCACTACGAGTTGGTCCAGTGTGAGGGGGTAACTTAAACTGCAGGGCTGTGATGCAGAGAAGGATGTGGTTCTTTTAATTCCTTCCCCGTGTCCCATTGTTTCCTTTCCAGGCACACACAAAATCTTCCTCTGCCCCTCCCAGCTCAGCTTTTCTCCTCTCTTTGGCTTTTTGTCCTTTCTCTGTTGTAGAGCCAAGCTCATCAGTACCCACACCCAGTGCAGTGGGGACTTGCCCATATTGAGTTAAATTTGTCTTTTTTTGGCTATTTCTCCCTATCTGGGACCCATATGTTGAGTAAAACAATTGTAAATGGGGTTAGCTCATGACTTTGGCATGGGGCAGCAGGAGGCAGGGCCAGAAATGGGTTCCTCAGAAAAGGTTGTATTTCACAGCTGTGCCCATTAGTTGTGCTGGGTGGGCTCACTTTGATGAATTTACAGTGTGTGATCACAGCACAAAGCTGCACATTGGAGCCCAGGTTATGAGTCTCCTCCCTGTCAGACAGGAAGGTGCTAGAAAGGCCTGGGAGTCATGAGCACACAGTCAGATCTTGCCTGCCTGGGATATAAAGGACATGACCTGTCCTGCCATCAGCTTTTAGAGCCAAACTCTCCCTAGCTTCAGCGGACGCTTTATGTGTGTGTAAGGAACTGTGGCAAGGTCAGGGCTAGATTGCTTCACATCACCAAAATATGAATTCATAGGTTCATCCTAGAGCAAGGGTTGTGCAACAAAACTAAATGGAATAATATAAAAGCTGGGAACTGGAATGCACTGCAATATTACTGGAGGAAGTACACCAACAGCCTCACAGGACACACACAGATTAATGCAGTCAAATTAATCAGAGATTTCTTTTTGAATCACAGACATGAGCTGTCAGCTTTCCTTTGCATGCTAAAGATACCACCTGTGGCACTGTGAGGTGCATTGCAGAACTACATCTTTTAATGGAAGTTCCCAGGCGACCTGCCAGTGCTCTGCAAACAGATAAATTTATGGTCTTTCAGGTACAAACAGTCATGATTTGTGGTCTGGAGGAGGATGTGATTCTTTCCATTCGTTCTCCCTGTCCCCTTCTAAGCCTTCCAAAGCACACACGAGCATAGCCCAGCAATGTAATTGTCCCAAGTCTGGTAACCTGGGACACTCAAGGTTGCTTGAGTACCTTCAGCAAAAATAAGTAAAATCTCCACAAGCACAAGCTATTAATCATTCTGCAAAATACTGTGTTGGCTTCACTGGTATAACTGAAGACATCCAGCAACTGTACGCCTTATTCTTATTTCTGCTACTGAATCTGTGCTCTTTTGTCACTTACAATAATTTAAAACTGTGAACATGGAACAGTTTGTAAACTGGGAAAATTCCTCTCTTGAAATTGGAAATGTATTTTCCCATAGTGATCTTGCACCAAAATAAACAGTGTTCACCCTGGAAATGGACCTGATTCTAAGTTCTTGTGCTATGCTGAAAAAATACGTCTCTCCAGATGGGTGCAGACAGCCCTGAACTTGCTTTGCTGGCGCTCTGTGATGTTTGGATGTGCTCCACAGCTGTGTTCCACAACACCGCACCCCAGCTGGTCCCGTGCTCATGGGAACACCAGGCAACTGGAGAACAACATTTTCCAGAAACCTCCTTGGGTCTGACAGCAATGAGCATGACTGCTCTGTAGTCTGGGGGTACATGTGATGATATGACCATGCTCAGGTGTGCAAAGCCAGCTGCCATCCATGTTGCAATATTAGAAAAATTAAAAATTAAAGCCACATTATGTCCAAGGTGTGCTGGAATGGGTGTGACAAATTGACAAATGCAGTGATTTGTAAGGAAGCAGTGATTTAAAACTCTGCTCTTTTGATTGTTTTCTGTCAGCTTAGAGAGAATGATATTGGACCCCCAGTTCATGGCATTATTGCTCAAGGACTGTAAACAGGGTAAGTTTGGCTACTTTCTAGATTCTCTACCTGTAGTAATAATATAAACCCTCTGTGTACCAGGGAGGGAGAGAGGAAGATGTGGAAACTGCTGCATGCACAATAATATTTATGAAATCTTGTGCTTAGTTATTTCACTACCTGCTTGGTAATATGGCTTTGTTTGCTTCCTCCATTCAAGGGTCTTAAAATGCCTCATAGTAATTCATTGAAGAGTAGTAATATTTTTATAAGTTCAACTGATAGACAAACAAACTGATATTTACATAAACAAACATATATGGGGCTACAAAGACCTGTCTCCATTCTAAAATAATCTGCAACAGAAGCAGCAATTTTCAATGCTAAATATGGGCTAAGTGCTACTGTGAGTTCAGGTAACCGGTGCAAGGTCCTTCACTTCTCCAAGGATAGCAGGGAGGCAGCCAGTGTCCCATTGCTGCTCCAGCAATGCAGGCTGAAGCACTGAGAGGTGGTTTGGCTCTCTTAAGGTTAGGTGCCAGTTTTGAGAGACTACGAAAGCCTTGATCCACGGCTCCCAGTTTTTACTAAGGCCATAAAATCACATTTTCCTCCTTGAAGCCAGTATTGTCTCAGAAATAGTTTTGATTGCTCTCCTATAAAGCCTTTTTCTGCCTTTGGGATGTTAGTGTTGGCATATAGGTGTTTTCAACCTTCTCCTTCATTTAAGTTGCTCTGAAAAGGAAATTAAATAGGGAAGATTTTCTATGGTTTTAAAAATCCAGCACTTCAATACCCATCCTCTAAGAAATGCTTTGTGATTCAAAGTATTGTTGCCTGTCACTGCATTGGCAATTTGTCCTTTGCCAAAGTCTTTCCATATTTCTTACTAGGATATTAACACAGATATAATCATCAGTTAAAGCACCTAGTGAGATAAAACTTGCTTCTAAAACTGGATTGGCTGGAAGGGACATCAAGTTATTTATCTTGCATTTTTAGTGTGTTTTTTTTAAGCATTAATAATTATCCAGGTTATTGGTTTTGCTTCCGTTCCAGTAATAAGGACAAAGTCTGGAACTGTTTCACAGTGGTCTTGGAAGAACAAGAATGGGATGCCTTGTTCCCTGTGTAGGATTTATTCTAAATTCATTGTTATTTCCAGACAATGTCTTCATCTGGCTGTTTGCCCTGCGGTCTCCCCAGCTGTATGTTGTTAACCTAAAGATGATTTGAGGTAGTTACGAAGTGGCTCAAACTTTACCATCCTCAAGCTGAGTTAATGGAAGTATAAATGACACTTTTCTCAACTTTCTTGACAGAAGTGCTGCTTGCAGTTACCACAGCTGATTGTGTCCTTAAACCAAAGCATTTCCAGAGTCTGATGTCCTCCAAGGTCTCCAGAGCCACAGCTGTGATGGCCAAGGCTGTTGCTTGTTGGTACCAAGCTGATGAAAAGCTACCAGTCATTATTCCTCTGTACAGATGCACCAGAAGTCAGATGTGTCTCCATGGGCCCAACAAAAAATGAGAGTTTTGTGCAGGTGCGTGGCTTGGAAACAGCCACACATCAGAAGTCTGGGGCCCTCTTTCTAGCATGGCATGGGGTGCCCTCTAAATTCATGGGACACTTGCAGTCCCAGCCAAGATGAGGCTTTTGAGTGGCAGATGCATTTCAGAAATATGGGTTTCAAATTTTTAGTTACACCAAACTTATTACCTGTCATGGACAGTCCTAAAAGACAGGTAGACCCTTCACTGTCACTGCCCTCTCTGAGCACACAGAACAGTAACGTGGCAGGATCAAGCCTGGGTCATGTGTGACGCTGCCACTATCACAGTCTCCAAAGCTCTCTCAAGTGGTGGAGCAGGGCTCCCTTGCCCAATCTTGCACTGCGGAGCAGGGAGAACCCGCATGTCATTTCAAAGGACATTTTTATTTTTAAGCAACCTTCTGCGGCAGTGGCTGTTACTTGAAAAATAAGCTTTTTCTGTTATGGATTTTTTCCTTGGTAGGTAAGTTAAAGTAATTGTGGATGTAGGTGTACAGCTGATTTCTGCATATGAAAAGAACACATACGATCTGCTGCAAGCAGGAGGCTGCTCTGTCAGTGCTGCTACCCCGTGCAGCCAGGGCTGGATCACTTGCAGACTGGCACACGCCACCCTCAGCCTCACAGTGGCAGAGCTGTCTGGGCTGCCCTGTGCCAAGCTCAACTCGCTTCAGCCACTGCCAAATCCCTTGCAGGGCTGGTGTTTTCCTTGTATCATGGCAAGAACCTTTGGGAAGGTGGTCTTGCAGCTCCCAGCAAGCATCTCTGCCAGGCCAGGCATTACCTGGCCACTGCCCTTGGCTGCTGGGCCATTCCTGGCAGAGGTGACTCAGAGGCAGGGAACCCTGACACAACCCTGCCCTGAACCACTGCCTACAGACTCCTGCCTCTGCCCAGCTCACCCTTCCTGCTGCCTTTCCCCCAGGGTCCTAACTCCCAACTTTGTTGCTCTATAAACATAATAACAATAATTATTCTCTCATTGGACACATACCCATCTTCTTTGTTTGCAGGCTGAGATAAATATCATTCAAATCATGGAGTCTGATTCGTGAGTCAGGACGATGGCAGCCCTCCAAAACCTCCTGCCCATGGAGAGAGTGTTTGTGTGAGAAGGAGAGGGAGTTTCACTGTACGAAGAGTAAGAAACTGGAAGCCAAGTAAATTAAATACAAAGCAGATAATTATGTGTAATTCATTTACTGACTAATGATTGCACCTTGGTATGGAGGTTCATGAATTCATTTGACTCTGCAAGGTTCTCAAAAACAATCTCCCTGCTACAAGATAAAAGCTGGCTGACTTCTTAACAGATGAGGGTTTACATTAGTGTTATTGTAAGATTCTGCCTTTTTGGCTCATTTCGTATTTTATTTCATGGCCATTCACTTTTCCTGGGGTCATCTGGTGTCTCTTTCACAGTTTCAATTGCTCAATGCTGGTCAAGGCTGGGTGTCACTGCAGTCTGAAGACATCATTCTGCTTCTGAAAGCAATTAGACATGGTTCTTTTCTCCCATCTGTTGCAGCTAAACCTTGCCATGGACACTGTGACTTTGGCAGGGACGCAGCAGGTCACAGCCCCCTTTTCCCCACTGCTGGCACTCTTCATAGTGTCACCCCGTTGCCACTGTAGCCTGATGCCATCAGCACCTTCCAGCTGAACACCAGCAGGCAGTACCAACCTCCACCTACTAACACCTGGGGGGATTTCAGGCTGAAGACTCAAAGGCAAAGCCTTTAATGGGTTGAAAAAGCTTGTGTTAACCTAGTGAAACCCAGCAGCAGTGTCTCATGTTGATGTCATTCTCAAGGCCGCAGAACTATGTGACACCGCTCATGCCTGGCACTCCCAGACCCCAGTGCCCTGGGCAAGCAGGGCCTGGGCACTGCATCTGCAGTTCCAGGGTGGAGGTGTGAACCATACCAGGCAAAGCCCCATGCCTGAGGGCTCACTGAGTGCTGCCAAGCAGCAGAGGTGCTACCCAAGGTGACATTTGTACCAAGTGGCAGAAACAGAAGAGCTTTTGCAGTTGTGCTCCCCATGCAATTGCTAGACATAAGTTGAGCCCCTCTCCTACCCCTCCCCTCCAAGTAAAACTATACACTCTATTGCTCAGGACCTCTGTAATGGTGGTTTGTCAATCGACAGGTATTTGACTGGGCCATCATGTAACTGGGAACCATTATTTTATCAGTTAGTTTAAGCACAGGGTGCACAAGAGGTAAATGCACAGCATTTGTGCACGAGGTAGAGGGCTATGTCTGCAGGCACTGGAAGAATGTACTTCTCTATGAGATGCACTTAAAGACTGACTTTGGGAAGGGAACAAAACAAGAATGACATATTCTCAAGGGAATAATAAGGGAAAGGGTAAGTTACTTGGTAGTTTGAATAGAGACTATTTAATAAATCATGACGTGATCACACTGAAGGAGGAAAACCCGGTAAGGTGATTACACTTACATACACTTTCTATCATTACTTGCCATCGTGTTTGCTGAAGTGTCACACTGTGAAGCTGAGCCCATGGCTGCCAGTAAAACAGCTGTAGTGTCTGATGTAACTCCCTTTGCTGCAGGAACACACACTTGCAGGTGTCTCCTTGGAGCTGCCTCCAGCCTCAGTGCATGAGCTCACTCACAGTCAGCGACCCTCTGCATGCTGGGCCTTGCAGATGCTGGCCCTGGCTTTCCAGCCCTCCTGGGCAAGTGACAGAGGTGCTGCTTTCTACATCCATGGCAGCCAGATAATGAAAACAGCAGCAATGAAAAAAAAATAACCCTCTGCTCTGCTATTTTTGATTTGAGCAATTTGTAAGGAGAAAAGCCAAAACCAGCTCATCTCATTGACATGAGTGTTACCATTGACTAAAATGCAGTCACCATGCACTTTAATTTTGAGCCTGTGCAATCCTTTTCAGATGAAGATCTGGCAAGCCAGGACAGATTTCAGTCTGTGAGATACTTGCAGTGTGATAGTATTTTACCTGTAGGTGGATCTTCACTTTAGATTCTGAGATGCAGAGCCAATGAGCCTGATTCACTGATGTGTTACTCCAGTTTTTCAGTGGAATAACACCACTGAATCATCAGCAAAGTTGAAATAACAAATGATAAACTTGGAGCATTGTGTCAAAGTTTGCAGCAAGTGCATGGAAATGACTAGCTCCCTCTTGCAGAACCATTAACTTATATGGATTTTTTTCAGTTCGAAATGTATCAAAAATATGACAATGTGCCTCGGCCAAAGTTTTACATGTCAAAAAGAAATTAAAGTCTAATATAACAGCTAGGATGGGAATCCCTCAGTATCTCTATGTGGTAAGTAATTTTTTTCATTCAGAAAAAGAGGATTTTTGAGAAAAGTCCTTAACCAATTTCTAAGAAGATGCAAGTTTTGATGTGATTCATTTCTATGCACCAGCTGGGCACCATGTAAAGCTTAGAAATAGGACAAATTAAAAAGATAGTCCTGGGGTTTTTTTGATTTATGAAAACACTCATTGAGCAGTTGAAAACAACTGAGTAATTGTGAGGTTTTTGTAAGTAATGCTCTGGAAAAGCCAACTGAAGGTAGTAGGCAAGCTTGCAATTAGTATTTCTAATTATAAAGTATATACATAAAACAATGCAGCATCATAAATAAAGGCCAAATGTAAATGATGCAATAGGAACAGTAGAAGATCATATAAAGATGGACAAACAAGCCAGCAAGAGAAATACTTGTAAATTATCCATATTTTTCCCATAATAGCAACAACAACAACAACAACAAAAGATAAAGAATAGTGGTGCTTTGTTTTGTTTTATTTTATGCAACTTTTACAGTATCCCTGTCTCAGTGCCACTTGATGCTCCTGCTTCTGTTGTAGACCAGAGTCTGCCTTGGGTGACTTCCAGTCAGGGTGTCAGAACCAGTACTGACAGACCATCAGACGCACTGATGGTGTGGCTGGTGTGGCAGCCCATGGCTCTAACAGCAGGGTCAGATTAGCTCCGTCATTTGCCTTATCAATGACTCATGGCCATTGCCATCATGGAAAACAGCTTCCAAATGCCACAGTGTGAGGGCTTGTTGGGCCTGACCCCATGGGGCTCAGTGAGCCAGATTTGTGTCAAATTCAAGCTATGGAGATTGAACAGGGACTAACTGAAATGTTACAAGGGGGGCTGTGCTCAGTAGTCTGTGGTATGTTTAGATGCACCCTAAGCTCCGCCAACCTAAGAAATGCTTTATGTGGTACATGGGAAATGGGAAACTCCAGGGCTATGGAGCATCCCCACTGCAGCACTCCTCTGACTGACACGTGTGCAAGAGCACGGCAGGATTACGTGCTGCACTCCTCACAGAACTGCTCTCCAAATAAAGCCCTGGATGCAACTAGAGAAGGTGAAGAGACATAATACCTTAGGGAAATGTATTTATTTATTGTCCTTGGGTGCATATATGGCAATCACCCATGCAGTGTGATCCAGGATGTTGAAAACCATTTCATTATGTTCTATAAATAAAGGACTGATGTGGTTCAATTGTATCAATTATGCAATTCTTCTAAGTGGTGTAGTCAAGGGTAAATGCAGGCAAAGGGCACTCCCTTTGTATCTACTTCTACTCTGTGCACTTCTAGTATTTACCTGCTCCCTGTATACCACAGACAGATGAATCTACCCACTTCTATTTACCACTATACCACTGACTCCTCTTTGGCCAGGAGCTTTTCCTATGCACAGCTGACACAATGCAATAGAAAATGGAAGTCAAGACACTGCTGCATGTTAGTCTGTTGTGCAAGATATGTGGCTATACAGTAATTTTGAGCAAAGCATCAGGTTTAAACAATGTTTAAACTGACACCATTATTAATGCAATATTGTTAATTATGGCTAGGAGGGTATTTGAGGTTAGTTGGTGCTACCTTTGTCCATTTTATAATTATACCAAGAAAAGAATGACTAAATGGTGCCCAAGCTAATTGTATCCATTTGATTTTATCCCTCCTCTTCACCATTGTAAGTTACTTGCATTCTGAGCTGTAAGTTTTTTGAGCGGTTTGGGTGCATTTCAGCTAAATACAATGGAGCTCAGCACTGACTGGGCAGCTACTGGTAACGTTGCAATAGTAGCACTAACAACGGCAATAATAAATACAAGTGATAAGTACACAATAAATGTCACTTTTTCCCTGTCAGTGTTACAGTTACATGCAAGAGGTTTATCCTTACCTGTCCTGTGCCGCGTGTTCTAGGCTGCGCTTGAGCAGGCAGATGATAAAGCTCTGCGGCACAGCACGATGTCCTCCCGGCGTGACACCTCCCAAGAGCAGCTGGGGACCAGCAACAGCCGGGCGCAGCAGCACACCAGTGCCAGCCCTCCTGCCGACTGTGCTGCAGGTTTCGGTATTCAAGGGATGCATAGGACAGCTCAGCTGCCCCAGCTGATGGAGATGGGCATCCTAAAGTGTAGGCACCCTCCTGCTCTTCAGCTGCCCAAGCTCCCACAAAGCCAGCCCAGCATGTCCTGCCCCGTGCCTGCCATGACCCCCCAGCCTGGGCCAGTGGCTGTAGCACAGATGTGACATTGTGCCATATAAGCTGTCTCATTTGAATGTTACCTGTCAATGTCAGGAAAAAACAAAACTAACAAAGAAACAACCAAACAAAAACCAAACCAAACCATAAAACCACCAAAAACACCCACAAAACCCCCACAAAATCTAAAACAAAACAAAACCCAAAAAAACCACCAAAACCAAACCAAAGAAAAAAAAATCCCCCAGTGTCAATGGATTTAACCCAGAAAGGAATTTGGTAACTTTTGGTCGTTTGCCTATGACAAAAGGCTGTAGTCTGCCATTGATGGCACTTACGTAAAATAGAACTGCCTGCAAGGCCTGAATGCTGTAATTAACAGGCAGTTTTAGAAATTATTGGGTAATGCTATTTAATATAAATACTGCCAACTATTGTTGTAAAAACTTGGTTGGTTCCTTTGGTATTAATATAAAATGACTCAACATGGCTTCATTGGGAAGACATACCTTTGTCTGTTACATATCATTACCTACATTTTTACACTCGTTAAATATCACAGTACAAATTTTGGAATTTAAAGGTATTTCTCAAAACTAACTAGAGGGTCAACAGCCTACTGAGCAACTACAATGCTGGTGATACAACCTGGCCCTTTTCTTGTAACATGGCATTACGGCCCTAGGCCTGCTCCCATGGCAGCCAAGGCAGCTTTTGCCACTGATAGTGTTTAAGCAGAAGCAAGTTTAAAGGTTTCTGCATCAGGCAAATACACTCCTGTAATCCTGAGCACATTCCCCTTGCAGTGTGTACAGTATCACTCAGAGAATTAATACACCTTCTTGTTAATAAACTCTCTGGATCACACTGGAGAATACAGGTAACTCTGAGATAATGTGCTCTGCTCATGAGATGTAGCTGTTGTATCACCTAAGAACATTTTCACTTATTTCATTTCAGCTGCAATAGTGACCAAAAGGTTATTTCTCAAACCTTGTCACCCAGGAGGTACCAGCTGAAATGTTTCTGTTTGATTGCTAAAGAGTAGAAAGCAACAAATTAATATTGGCGAATTTTAGATGAGGCATGATGTGGATGTTGCATGCCTCAGCCTAATGCCCACCTTCACTGCAGGGAAAGGAGAAACCAGACGTGCAGACACACTAATTGCCTCCTGGTTTGAGAGTTCCCAGTCACCTGTTTGGAAATGAACTCCAGAACCTCCCTGCTTTCTATTTACTGCACTGAGACCCAGTAACCTCAGAGTGCTTCTAAAGAGTCGTTAATTGCACCCCTAGTACGGCATTTTATGATGCCTTTTAATGTATAGATTTAAAAGAAAAGGCAGTCCATACGGAGATTGACCTTCCTGATACATGAAGGGGAGACAAAGTTCTCTCTCTGTTCATCTGGAAGTAGCACAAAGGTGACACTGCTTATGTGTGGGACAGCTCGACAGCATGGGTGTGACCCACCAAACCAGGGTCACCTCACCGCAGCTGCAGCACTCTCAAGGGCAAGGATCAGGCAGTGTCAAACAAAAACAGAGCTCCCAAAGTCCAGCTTCAGGCGGCACCCATGGGGAGTTTGAACACACAGGCTGTGCATCCTTTCTGGGGCAAGAGCCAATGCCCTTACATTTTTCCTTAGGGCAGGCACGTCATAGCACATGGGCATTGACACTGGAAACGCTGGTGGTTGACACCGTCTGGACATGCCTGAAGTAAGCAAGACAGGGACACTGACAGCACCAAATGGATTTGGGTACCCCATCCCACTGGCTCTCAGAAGCATGTGCCACAACAAGCTCTTGGAGAACCCTGCGAAACCCAGACCATGATCTGATGCCAGTTACAGCCTGCCAAGCTGAAATGTTGGCTAACATTTTCTGTAACCTGTACTGCTCTCAGAGAAGCTGGTGTGCAGTGATCCTGCTCAGGAGGGCACAGTAACTCCCCAGTTCCCTTTTGCAGACCCATATACCTGCCCATGCATAGTCTCAGTGGGGAGCAGAGCCTCAGGACAGTAAGGCACCCCAAAACACTCACAGGTCGGGAGGCTGAGTAGTCCTAGTGCTGGGGTCAGAAACAAAACTGCTGCTGCAGCAAATGTTCCAGTGCATGGCATGGCTGTCACTAGCCTTATCCCTGCCTCGTACACAACCTTTCTGTTAGGTGACATGTCACATGCCTGTTTCAGATGACACTGATACTATAGTGCTTATAGAGGTTGTGGAGCTGGTATATTAATACATTGAGTGAATTGATTTCCCCTTCCACTGCTGTCTCTTCTCTTTTCCCTCCATTGATTTGCACATTAAAAGACAATGTATCCTCTTCTCCAGGCCCCATGTATCCTTGTATCAGGAGAATCCTTGTCCACTGGCTAGAAACAATGAAGATGTTAATGCATCTTCTCTTTTGAAGTGTTATTCCATCCTCCCACACATCTTTCTTCTTTGGTAACTACAGTCAACCATCCCCTACGACCTACACTCACTCTGATCCCAACTCACTGATGAACTTACATAAAACCAGATCTTGCTAAAGAGATTGCAGCTCCTGTTCCATAGTGTGTTTATAAGCTCGTTTGGATACTATATCTGATCCCTAAATGTGAGCCCACTTCCTGGGTAAGGACTCTGGGGCTTAGCATTCGCTCTGTGGAACAGGTCACTCATCACAGCTCTCACCACCAAAGCTCTGAACCTTAGAACCAAGGCAAGGGGAGGCTACCACTGGTCCTGATGAAGTGTTTGGGAACATCCTCCCTGTGGGGATGGGCTCCACAGAACCTGAGCCCACCCAGAAGGGCTTCCATGAGCCTTCTTTCAGACTCTGTTATGGTGGAGCACCCAGCTGAGTGGCTGAAGGTGCACTAGGACTCCTTGCCTTGCTCCTCCTGCCCTCCCTTCCCAGGCAGAGCCCTGCGCTCTGGGGCTGGGGCACTCTCTATGTGCTTGGCTTTGCTTCTGGTAACAATTTCCCACTTCATACCAACAACCGCCTGCGGTGATGGAAGACGCTGAGCAACCGCAGAGCTTGGTGTGGGACACTGGTGCCAAAGAGGTTTCAAAAGGTGTAGGGAGGAAAAGTTGCCTACTGCTGGTACTATAATGGCTCAGCACTGATGTAATAAATAAAAGGAAGTGTGTTGGATGTTTTATTTTGCTTGTGTCTAAACTGTTTGGTGAGAATCTGAATAAACCTCTTTTGTCAATTTTATTACCTTTTTGATATAAAAATAAATAACCTTAAACAAAGAAGGAGTGAAGACCTGCCAAGCCAGACTGGTTCAATAGGAATTGCGCTGACAAGGGAATAATTTTGTCCCAGAGAAAATGGGATGAAATTATAAGCTTTCAGGATGGCAAAGCACCTACAGTAAAGAGCTGTGTTTTACACAGAAGGCTCTAGAATTCAAAAGGGAACTCTTTGAAAAGGAAAGGAAAAACCAAAAATGCTGTTGCTGATTTTTTTGCTCCCAGAACTGCTTTCTAGCTTAATGGGAAGGCTGCATGCAAACAGCTGCTGAGAAATAGGAGTGTGACAGGGTAACAGCAATTAGGAACATTTTAATGATCATAACAAAAGTCACAAGGATATGATACCGAATATTAAGTAACTGAATATTAAACAGACGTCAAGAAATCATGCTTTTACTTTGCAATTAATCTTAGCAGTGAGTTCTAGGCTTACCACTCTGATGCCAACATGGGAACTTCCAGTAGGCAGCAACACATAATTACTGCTGGGTGGAGGTGAATCAACCACTTTCCGTCATGAAGCAAAGGAGAGACCCTCAGACCATCTGCCAAAGGTGGGTGGGTGGGTGAATAAGAGTGTTACTTTCTTGCTAGACTCCAATCAGGGCACCACACCTTTTGATAGTATCTCTGTAATAAGCAAACAACTTTAAATGATATTGTGTCACTCCAGGAGGGTGACCCAGCAAATCAGGTTTCATTAATGCAGAAGGGCTGCAGTGTACAGGTAGCTCACACTTACCTCGGGACCCTGGAATCCTCAGCCTGCCATGCAGAGGAATCTAAGCTGTGTCTCCTTCATTAGCAATGCACATGGCTCCACAGCAGCACTGTCACTACACTAACATCCTATTTGCTTTTCTGTGCATCACTCTTAAAAGTCTTCTAACTTGGTAGTAAGGAGATTGCAAGTATAAGTCCATCACAGAATTACCATCACATTAGCATGGATACAACAAATGATGACAGAATTACGTGTTTCTTCCAATTAGCAAGACATGCCCAATGCTGCCTGCCGGAGTGTTCCTATAGAGTCGTTACCAGCCACCACTGTGCTGCCTCTTTCCTCAAGTGCAATTCCATGGTCCAGTTTCAGTCACAAAGAATGTGTCTGCTCTGCTGAGTCTGGTTGTGAAGGCCCCAATGAATCCTGCAGGACCACCTGTGAGGCTGGCCCATTGCTTTACTGACCAGTGTTTCCAGGAGTTTCATTTTCCACAGGAAAGGGGCGATTCAGGGGATGTCACAGACACTGTCTTGGCTGGGAGCAGGTGCTGTGGCTGCAGCCAGGCCCCTATGGCAGGAATAAGTCTCAAGCCACCAGATGCAGGCCAGCTTGGCACAGCAGTATTTGTCCTGCTTGGGCTCCACAGTCAGATCTGGTGGCTTTTCAACCATTCACCATTCTCTTTCTTACCTTCTATAGCAGTACCTCTGACCTCAGTCTTGTATTCAGATACCAGTGAACCAAAGTTATAACTAGTGAAACTCAACTGTTGTCTCTGAATTCAAACCACTATAGGCCATTATGCAAATGGGGTTTTTGGCAAATGCCTGGCTGGCCCTTCCTGCTGACTGAACTACTCATGCTCTCTAGAAAGGACCATGCCTATCTCTAATACTCCATGAAGTTGACCTTACCCTTTCTTCCTGCTTATTTCTTCATTTTACTCCAACTAGTTGAATCCTTGCCAGGGCCAGGACCTGGCACCACCATACTCTACTGTCCAGTGGCCTGGTAGCCTCATTCCTCTGTTCTTCCCATTTCTTCCTTGTAGGGCTCCTGCTCTGAGGTAACACAAAGACCACAGCAACAACGGCAGGAAGATTGTCCTTGGTGGTGGAGCTGGGAAGAAAGGGAGTCCCAGTGGAGGAGAAATAGGAGTGTCCTGGTTAGGTTGCTTCTGAGTTTGGCCTGCTCAGCCACTCCCTAACAAAAATTTCCCCAACCAACAGCACAGGCTCATGCTGAAGGTCTCATGAATTCAACACATGTAATCAACCTGCTTGTTCTGAAAGGGATTAATGAAAGTAAAGATGAAGATGTCTTACATATGATATCCATACGTTTTTCCTGGGAATATTATGGAGCAAATCCACAAAGGAGCCATGTCCAGATACCAGAAGGTAGCTAGCAACAGCCAGTATGGATCTAATACAGACAAATTGTACTTGACTGGTGTGGTTGTCACCTGTACTGGAATGATGCGCCCAATGGACGAGGTGAGGGAAGCAGTGGATGCCCGTTATTTTGTTTTAGCATGGCGTTTGACATTGTCTCCCATATGGGCCAATCTAGGATGGCATTGCCTGAATGGATGCACCACAGCCTGGCTGAAAAAAGCTCATGGCTATCCCATAAGGCTTGAAGGATAATAATGTCAAGAACCAGACATTTAATTGGTATTAACAGATGACATTCTTCAAGTGACAACACTAGGGCCAGTTTTCATCAGCAATCTGGATGACAGAAAATAATGGTTCCTCAGCAAGTCTGTGCAGGAGACTGAATTGAGGTTCTATGTCATTATGCTGGAGGACAAGGCAGCCATTCAGGTATCTTCAGCAACCAGGAAGACAAGCCTGAAAGAAATCTGTTGAAATTCATCAAGGACAAATGTAAAGTCTGCACCTGACACAGAATAAACCTGTGTGACAGTCAGCATCATGCCTTTGCCTTGCATGCCTTTGCAGTGCTGATGGGCAATGGCACCCTGGCCTGCGTGAGCCAGGCTCTCTGCAGAGGTGAACAGCACAAGAGCAGAAGAAATTGCAATGGACATCATAGAAAAAATTTTTCAAAATAAGAGCAGTTAAACTTGAGCAGGTGCCCAGAGAGGTTTGTGAAATCCCCAACCTTGGAGATTTCAAAAATTTAATGGACAAAGCCCTGAGCACCCTAACCTAATGCTGAGGTTAGCCCTGCTTTGAGGAGGTTAGTGTAGAGCCCTCCAGATGTCCCTTTCAACCAATATTATTTTGTGTCTGTTTTGTTGGGCTTTTTTGTTAGTTTTTATAGCTGTTAACCAGGGAAATTTGTCTGGAGTTAATGATTTCCCAGAAAGAATGGAAGCTGTTACCACTATTGTGGTTACCTGCCAATTATTTATTTATAATATGAATGAATTCTGAGTATGCATCACAAGTTCAAACAGTCAAGAGGCTTCACTTCAGAGATTTTGTGTTTAAGGATCAAAGATACTAACTTTCTCTCTCAGATCTTAAAACTAAGCAGAAAACAGGTCCTGCTTCCATAGAGGAGTCAAATTTGCAAAAACCTCCTCAGTTCAGAGCTAGCAGAAGAAAGACTATTTTTTAGCTTTGTTTTGGATATATGCAACTCTCACACATTCTTGTGGTGGCAAGTCAACATGTTGAGAGGCTTTCTAATGAAAACATTGTTTTCGCCTGAAAGCAACACCTGAGATCTTGCCTCCAAACCAAACCTTTGCTTCAGGATTTTCCTCAGACCATGATTTGTTTTCTTAGATACCGCAGCTCATGTCTACTCCCAGATTGTCCCTTGCATAAGGGTGTGGAGCAGCCTGTGATCTCAAAGGTGTGCAGGGGACAACCTTCCAGGTTCTGACACACTCCACAGAGCAGGACACACAGGGAGCGTGTGTGAGCGCAGAGCAACTCTTCCCACACACACACACGCACACACACACTCTCTCCCACCCCCTCTGGCTGGTACCTGCATTCAGCTGCATCCCAGCCAGCATGCTGGGCTCTGCATTATTTGTGTGCAGCCATTTTTCCAGCAGCCCAAGCTGCCAAAAGTTCAGGAAAATAGCTGCTGGCATGACAAAACCACAACCAAAGTTGGTTGCTGAGTCTCAGCAGAACCATGCTGCGAACACTGAGGCACGGGAGACCATGCCTCCAAACAGCACTGCCTGCAACACCGGGTGCGTCACCCAGAAGGGGGCCAGGATATTGAGATATATAGGATATACAGACCTACTGGTCTCTGGAGAGACACAGGTCACTCCTGTGAGTCACAGACCCGAGTTCCTCCCAACCCCAAAGGCCCAGACCACTCAGCCCTTCTGTAAGCTTATTGTTGTCAGAACAACAGTGAATCTCAGAAAAGGCACCAGATTTGTGCATTAAAAATAATAAATGCAGATCTCTGCATTAGTTGGGTTTTGTGACACAAACACGAAACCTGGGCCAAAAAGGAAAAAATAAATAAATACAAGTAAAACCCCAAACCTATTTGAAAGTATGTTCAGAAACTAACAAGCAAAACCTCTTATCCAAACAAATCATATTTAGATCTTGGGTGACACCATGCTTATCAAAGTTTAGCCAAGGAGCTTGCTTGGAGATACTTCTCCAGCCTTAACATAACACTACCAGCCTGGACAAGTGCTACTAGAAAACACCTCATGAAAATGCTGTTGTGGTATTTATGTATACATAGTAATTTATTTCATTCCATCATACACACTGATCTGGCAACTATGATCAGCAAATTGGACTGCTTCTCCCATGGCACTCCCGGCCCAAAGCCACTCCCCCGTGTCCCCCACTCCTTTACCAGCACAACTGCTTCCCACTGTGTATCTGCATGTGTTCAGCCTGACAGAAGTGTCATCCTGAATAAGCTTCTCTCTGTCCACATTTATCCAGCCCTGTAGCACTCCAAACATGCAGGTGGGATATCAGAGATGCAACAGCCATGTCAAGAGGCAGACACATCTGTGGTGCTCTGCAGGTAAGTATGCTTGGGTGCAATCATCAGAGGCACTACAGAGCTTAGCCCTGCAACGGACAGGCAGCTGGAATCTATATTTGCTGGAGGGCCCAAGTGGTTTTGGAATGCACCAAGGATAATACCAGAGAAGCACATCTGCAGGTCACAGACACTAGTGCAACAGCCAACGTGATAAAACACCTTGTAAGAAATCACAGGGTGTGTCTTCCATGGAAAAAAAAAAAAGGAAAAAGAGAAAAAGACTGGCCAAAAAAAAAGAGGTTAGGTGAGGTAGCTGGGACTGCCAGGAGCAATGTGAAATCAGTTTACATTAGAGCAGGTTGCTCTTGATTTCACTACAGCAGTCGTCATGCTTGGTAAGAATAACAAGCTGTTCATATGGCAGCCACCATTGTGCAGCTCAGCACAATGCAGCCCAGTGTAAAAACATCTAAGCCAATGTAGTGGCTAGGATGGGACTTTTTTTTTTAAAGCATGTAAGATGGTTATGTAAATGAGTTTGCACTTCAGGAATCTGTGAGAACAATCACTTCCCTGTAAGAGGAATTTGTTACTGGAGCATCTGATGTTTTACCTGGAATCTGCACTTTGGATTGAAACACTGTCATATACATCCCTCTGCAGCTCCTAGGTCCTTCCCACTATCTGGCCCCTTCAGTCTCCAACTTACTTTAATACTTTCAAGCTCAGCAGCTGTCTAGATTTGCACCTTCATGCATGCCCAGAACTGCCCTAGTCCTGACAAGGCCAAGCAGCTCAGCCCAATTCACACCTATGTCTGATCAGGATCAAGAAACTAGGCGTTGCTTTGCCTAAATACCCTGAGGGCTTTGATCGGGGATTATATGTTACCTGGTGACTGTTTCATGTAAAATGCATAAACAGTCCTGGGAGCAGAGTCCAGAATCTCAAACTCCCGTACGAATGCTGGAACCAGTAGGTAGGACAGCCATGCTCACCTCACTCACTGGCGCAATGATCCAACAGCACGGTGCTGTACAGCAGCAGCTCCTCAGCAGAGCGCAGGCTCGGAATGTTCAGCTCCCAGCCTTGTGGCTTGGGGGCTCTGCTAGAGGTTGCAGCTGAGAACAAACAGCCTCAGGAGAACAGTGACCCTGTTTGTCACTTCCTGGCTGCTGGTAATCCGCATTTCAGATTAGACATTTGTGCAGTGACAGAAGGCTGCTTCCAGAGGTCTGGATCACTGCAGCAGTAGCATTTAAGTCTTAAAATTTCCCTATTAATCTCTCCAGTCACCACCCTAAATGTTTTGGTCCTTGTGTGGAAGTGCCAGGCTTGCCTCAGGCATGCTGCAGGGATTGCTGGCTTTAAAGTCAGGAGCTGGGCACTAGAAATAAGAAACACAGAGCTGAATACTGAGACATCAAAGTACAATGTAACTTAAAAAACTTGCAGTTGCATCTGCAAATGGGTATAACACATCCTCAGCCTAGGCACTCAGGTCTTGGTGTATGACATGAGGAGTGGCATGAATTAACATGTGCTAAGAGAAAAAACCATTGGGAAAATCTGTACTGCTGCTATTGCTACAGGGAAATAAAGTCCTCCCGTACCCAAATAGTACATCAGCTTCCTGCCTGATAATGCGCTCTCCCTAACAACTAGTGGTGCATTTGTCTCATTCAGGACCATTCTGGGGGGAGAGCAAACAGCTTTGTTTCATCTAAAATTGGGGGGAAATTGCATTTATATCTTTAAATAGCAAAATTATTTCTGCATCTGCTTGCATTGCTCATAGAAGAATTATTTTACCATAAAAATGCACAAATTATTGCATTTCTCTGAGGAAACATTCAACTGAACATGCTTCCATCTGGACCAAATTCATGACAGTGTGCAGCTTGGTCTGGTTGGTTTCCATTTTTACTACAAAAATTATATTTGTGATGGTAGAAATTGATAATTCTGCCCTGGACCAAATACACAAAAATGCTTTTAAAAATGCTGTATCTTACTTGCTTGTAAATGCAAAGCAGAGGTTGTTTCTAAGTTTCACTTATTCAAGAACTCTTCCATTGTGAATTTCCCTATTTGCTGCAGTGCTGAGGAAGTTCCTTTGGAAACCATTCACCACACCCAGTACACACACTGAAAATACTAGGAGAGAGCCACAGGCCAAGCTGTTTCTCATAAATGCTCTCAGGCTTCCATCTGAGATGACACAATAAAGAGCAAAGCTATTCACATTACTTTCATGCCACGATCTGGAGGCAAAACCTCTTTCTGATACCTCAGAAGAATGAAAAAAAGAAAGAGAAAACTGGGAATATGCTTCTGAATTGTGCACTTCAGCCAAAGCGAGCTCCACCATGACTTTATGACTAATGCCACAACTCATCTTTGGATTTCCACTGCCTTCGCCATCACAGGCAATATTAGGGACTCCCCAGCTAAAAGCAGGAGCAGCTGCCAATTGAGCTGTTCATCACTATAGCTACTACTGTAAGAAATTTGGCTCCTCCAGCACAAAGCAGAAGCAGAACACAGTCACTGGTGGGTCCAACCCCAAGACCATCATTAGCTACAGAGGACTATGGATACTGCAGGGGTAGAAAAGGAAAACAACTTTCTCTGAGGCTGATGACTGCCAGGGTGCATGAAGCTCCAACATACAAGCTGAGAAAGCATGTCACTGTGCTGTTCCCCAGCACTGAAGCTCACTTGGTCCAGCAATGGCAGTGCAGAGCTCTGATTCACAGCACTGCTTGCAGGGCCACCCTGTGCAAATCAGTAACGGCTTCAGGGGAAAATTAACAGATGGTCACGGGGAAAATTCCCAGGGTTTCTTCTTCTTCTCCTCTGTGATAATAGGCTACTTATGATTGTCTGAAAACACCTGCATTTTTCCCAGGCATCCTGGCTACCAGTTAGAACAAAGTGTATGTCTCTACAGTGGTGTTGGCAGCACTGGGCTCACTTTTCATTAAAAGCCTCACATTTGTGTGCAAGAGACTGTACAGTCCAGAAGCTCACTGCCATGACGCCACTGAGGGGTGACATGGTAGTGATGACTAATACTCAGGCTTAAGTTCAGGGAATACTTAACATTTTCTAGCTAATCCCACTGCTTCAGGGAGTACATCCTGGTACCCCAGTTTTTCCACTGTTGTAAGGGGAAGAAGTAAATCGTCACCTGGTTTTTAGAGAAACAGTGCAGTGAATCAATATTGTTAAAGACTCCTGCAACTTGCTAGGCAACTTAGAAACAACAGATGTTACCCAGAACAAAGCACAACATGAGGAAATAGCACACAATCCAGGGAAAAGAGCAGAAAACTCCACCACCCTGAGTGTATATACTCTGCAGCAAATGTGTACCTCATGAGTAAGGTGAATTTTCATGTGGCATCACAATTCTGCAAAGTCTGCCATCTAGTAACACTTACTGCTCTCCCTGCCATGACATGTGATGTACAGCATGGCCATGTACTCCTCCAGAGCAGCATGGAGGCACAGGACCTGGACTTTATGTTGCCATCCTTCTAGCCTTGCTTAAGCTACAAGGTATTTGCCAAAATCCCCAGCTCAGCAAGATTTCATAAAAGTGAGCATCAATTTCACTTAACTCCCTGTTTCTGACACCAGGTTTTCTGGGATGAGCATCCTGCACACACAGGTCAGTTCAAGGATCTGTGAGCTGGACTGCTTGCCAACCAGCTACCTGAAGCCCATCATGCAGGTACAGACACGTAGGGCAGCACCAACAACGCCTGCTTCCCCAGGACACTGTGTGTCCTCCACTCCCCTCCTTCCCATCCTAGTGTCAGTAACACAGAACACAGTAAGGCAAACATGAGGGCTCTGGGGCACCCAAAATATCCCTTTCCTGGCAGCAAAGAGCCACTGGTGCTGCCTCCTGATGCGTGTGAGCACTCAGTTGCATGAGTCCTCTTTTCCTCCCACTGGAAAGACCCTACAACAGCTCCCACATATGTTCTTCCCATACTCTACTGTTTCCTCACATCAGAATCCGCTGCTCAGCCTCACTGTCTTCTGCTTGGTGCAGAGGGGCAGCTCAGTACAAAGCCATTCCTTCCCTCTCCTGCTCATGTGGCCAAGCCTTGGATGGAGGCAGGCCCTGGTCCCTCTATGACTACAGAGCTCAAGAAGACTCTGTTAAAGATTTGGTTCTCGAAAGATGCTCTGACCTCACAGCCAAACACAACCTGCTCTGCAGAGATAACCTTTCCTCACCAACCTCTCTCCCTCCCCCAGGGTTAAAAGGCAGTTGGGACTGCTGCAGCAGGGGTTGTTGATTGTTAAAGGATCATTGCCTTTCCAAATTGCATTTCAGGAAGATGGGAATTGTAACCTGCAGTCTGCATGATTTCTGTTTCCAGAGGTGATCTTGTGTGTGTGTGTGTGTGCCTGTGTACATGCCACCATCCCTTGAGAAATAACCATGCCCGGGGCAGACCACCCTCAGACAGCGGCACTGTGGGGGGCACTCCAGCTGTGCCATGCTGGCTGCGCTTTGGCTATGGCTGCTCCAGTCCTGTGTCCATCACATTCCCTATTTTGAGGACTAGATATATGCCTCAGGCCAGGCCAGTTGAAGGACACGAGCACTAAGCGTTAGAGCCGAGAAGCTTTGGTTAGCTGGCGGGTGTCACAAGTACTGCTTTTATGGTAAGTGGCTCTAATGGCAAAACCTTTTCTAAGGAATCCTACCTGCAGCCAGTAAATGAACCTCAAAGGACAAACTCCATCCCTTTTCCAGAATACTGTTTGGTGTCTAAAGACAAGTATTTCCTAGAAAACGACTGTTTGGGGTTTTTTTGCAAAAGACAATGACAGAACAGGGGTCACAATGCATAAAGTGCACATATGGTCAGTCACTTGGAAGAAGGATGTGCTGTAGCACCCATGTTTGAATTTTAACTGTTGACTGTGAGCCAGCTACAGAGATCACGTAGGTGTTTTTTTAAATTACATTAGTAACTTAGTGGGGTGTCTGTAAGCAGGCCAGCTGCACCACAGCTCTTGACTGGCACAATTCCATAGCGAAGATGCACAGGTCTGAGCCTAAAGGAGAATTTCCCAGGAGATAAATAATGCCCTATCTGATATTTCAACCTGGATTGCCTACAGTGTCCTGAGACAAACACTGGAAGAAATATGGAAAAGATTTTGTTGGTGTTATTGTTGCTTGTCCCCTGGTTACAAATCCTCTCAATAGATGTGGAGATGTTGAAAATAATCTATGAGAATGTGGATTATTTTTTAACTGGTATTTTATTCCAGAACTGGAAGGAATGGTGATGGAAGAAAAGCTAAGCCAGGATGATTTGTTACAGTAAAGCTGTGCTGTACTTTAGATTACTTATTAACAAATAGCAAATGGGCCTCTGCCTTGACCTTTTTTCATTTGAGCAAATACACTCTTCCTGCCCCTTGTAAACAGAAGTTACTGGTAACTGAGTCACGTACCCCCTCACATCCCTGGAGTTAGTCTTTTGCATCTGTGGCAAGGATTTTAGTAAAATTGAATTTTGCCAGGCTCACCAAGGTTATTAGCAGTATTATTAGTCTTAATAATACAAGAGTAATAATACTTCTTGAGATCACCATAAACCTGAAAACATCTAAGTACCTCACAAATTAATTAACAAAACTCCATAGGAGGTCTGAGAAACCAGCAGAAATTGTCAGCTTTGCTTCAGAGCTGAAGAGCTGAAAACAGAGCCACAGCAAGCAGAAGAGGCAGTTTGCTTGATGAATTTCAATTAATGGCTGTTCCCTTGGTGTCATGAAATGCCAGGTGCACAGTGCCTCTGGCAACACTGCCATGTTAAAAGCAGCAGCCCACAGCACATATCTGGAGCAGCAGAAGTCAGTAGTACATTTGGGAACCGGAATCGAAAGGATAGGTTCTTCCACTGAGAGCTGGGATTTCAGTAGCTGCGGTGCTTTTAATGGGACTGTTGGATGTGCCCCAGGTATCTTGTGCCTTGGGATGCATGGCGAATGGTTCCTTGGGCACTTTGGAATATCCCACTTCTGCAGCTCTTCAGTGAAGCTGAACATCAAGAACATGCCTACAAATCTGCAAATGTCCCAACAAGCTATGGCTATCCACTCCTTTGTCAGCTTTTATGTTAAACCTTTTTGAATGAAGGAGGCAAACTCTGACAACCACAAGGAACTCCTCTGCAAAGCTGATGACTACTTTTCCTACCTAATTATTTCCCTGACTTGTCTCTACTGGTATTAAACCTCCAGTGGTGGCCAAAACATGACAATAGCACCAAGGAGTTTGTAGAATTCATCTTGATTTTAAATTAATTTATCCTGCAGATAGCACCCAAATCCATTTTGTAAAGGAAAACATCAGGTACTTGGTAAACAAGGTGAAAGTTTCATCTAGATTCTTAACCAGTGATGTCTAAAAGTTTTTGCAGCATGGAGTAATTACTTGTACTAATTGCAGACTCCTCTAAGGTACATTATGCCACAGCATTTGGATGATTGGATGTACAATTTGGAGGAGTGACTTTTTTGTTTTGTTGATTTGTTAAAAAACCTTACGATTTGTAGGCATAGAAAGGACACAGACAAAGTCGATCTTCACTTGAAGTCAGAAGGATAAAGTCCTAAGAACAACAGCCTCGTAAGTGAGAGATCCAGGTGCAGTTTCTTACTCTGACACAGACTGCTCCTGTGATCTTGAGCATGTCACATAACCTGTCTGTCCCCAACTGTAAAATTAGGATAATAGTAGTTAGTTCATGCCAAAACCTTAAACATGTCAAAACAGTAAGAAAAAGAAAGTTTGTCTACACTGAGTCTTCACCCATCAGTGTCTTGTAAGACAAAAAGCACTGTGACCAGACTGATTCAATTTTCTTCTCTGTGATACAATCACTGGTCTTTGACAGGTGGGCGATTTCTTACTCTGTGACTGTGCTTACGCCCTATGCTCCACGCCTTGTGAAGACATTCTCTGAGAACCTTTTCTCTTCTCTGGAAAGGTGGATGCTCTAACTTCACCATCATATTCATCTGATTTACTCCATTTAATTCCCCCAAGTTATTTAGAAAGCTCTCCACCTTCGCAATGAATTTGAAACATCTCATTTGTTGACAATAAATCCTTATGTTTCACATGTTCCTTTACATCTCCTGTGATACCCACTCCAGTTTCTCCTTACAAAAACGACACCAGTCCTATGGCTGATATTCTGTGAGGTCTTGATTTTGCAGGCATGGCAGAGTTCATTTTCCTCCACTTCCCTGTGTCTTGGCTACCCCCACCCCAGCAATTCCTCTACACAAACACACTGGTGCCACAGAAGTTTTGCCATGTGATGCCTACTGACTTTAATGTGAATCCCATAGCTGCCATCCCACACAGTGCTTTGAAGATCTGGGTTCAGTGTTTCATCCCAGATAGACAGTCTATAAAAGTATGGCAAACAATTCAGGCTCAGTCTCTGGCCTGGCCAGCTTTCACCACTGACGTGTTACTCTACAGCAGAAGTAGCTTCTGGGCTTACATTCAGGCAGGAATGGAAGTGATGATGCATCTCTCTGGGAGCCCTCCTAGCCAGCAGATCCCAGAACACACAGCCCAAGCAAAGCCGGGGGTCCTTTGCACACCCCGCTAGTCCTGCACTCTAGGCATAACATTTGGCAAACATCAAAGAGGGGCGGGAAGAATTCCGACGCCTCCCCCCTCCCGCCCCTCGCACCCCCGCCAAGCTTGGCAGGGGAGTTTCTGCAGGTAAGGCATGCTCTGTCCAGGTACACGTCCTTGGCTGCAGTCATTCACAGAACCATGGAATTACAGAGCTTTCTGAAGAGCTTTTGTGATTGCAATAGAAAAAAATAAAATAAGCAAAGGCAGGATGAACGGAAGGATTCTGGAGTCTGCTGACAGCCTGAAAGGACACCTTTGCATGGGAGAATTTCCTGTTCACAGCCTGGGGACAGCCATGTATAACTTCACTTGCTAAGGGCAGAGGCTCTCTGGGTTTGTGTAGACCCCACTTTCTCCTAGCTCTGTCTCATCCAGCTGTGAGCTCTGTGCTCTACAGACACGGTGGCCTTCACTGCTGGCCCTATTTCCCTCCCACAGCAGGGAAGGACAGACAATCCTACTTGCAGACAACAGGACCATAATGTGGGACTGCAATAAGGAAACGGGTTGCTGAGGTCCCAGACTCACAGGCACATGAGTCCAGTGCAGGTATCAAAGAGCAGGATCATGTTGCCATGGCCTTCTGCATCATTCTTCCTCACTTGCATGTATCCATCAGCTGCCAAGAGCAGCTGCCTGGTGGGGCAGGCCTGCTCCATACCACCCAAATATACAGGAGCTGTTCTGCACCTGCAGCAGGCAATGGTGCAACAGATCATGTCCTTGCCTAACCCTTCCTTCCTTCCTTCCTTCCTTCCTTCCTTCCTTCCTTCCTTCCTTCCTTCCCTCCCTCCCCCTCCTTCCCACCTACCTACACTGGGCTTGTTGGTAGCTGTCTCCTTCACTGAAGAGCATGCCTGGCATGACGTCAGGTGAATCGTGTCTCACCATCACCCTCTTCCCTGGCTCTCACACACTGCAGCAGAGGGTGTGGGATGACCATCCCTAGGCCTAGCTCAGTGCCCAGAACCTTAGCACTCTCCTTCTCTGTGGAGGTCTCCCTCAGCAGTACAAAAGAAACAGAAATATCTGGAAAGCTCTGTGACCAAGTGCTGTTTTCACATCTCTTTACACACATTACTCTCTGAATGGGCAGAGATCTGTGAAATTGCTGATTCATTAACATCTTTGCCATCTTGGCTGCTTCAAATAAGAGTTCACTCTGACCCAAGAATGATTTACTTCTCTTGGCTGTTCATCACAAACTGATAGTCTCCAGTCCCTCAGACTTCGAGGGATTTGTGTAAAAATACATTTTATTGAGTTTCTTGTGAAGCTGTTAACTTCGAGCAGTGAAACATTCAAGTCTCTGACAGAGAAGGGAATGATATCTAGAGTTAGTGTTGGGAGAAGACTACTCACCAACTTCATACCTAGCCAACTTCCTCAAACCTATCAGTATCAGCATATTTTCCAAGTTGCAGCTTGGGGACCATGGAAGAATGGATGAGAACCTCTGACACTCAAGGGCCCCCAGCTGCGCCTGTGCATGGATTGGAAATAAGTTTCCAAGCTGCCAAATACTGGACCTGTCCAGCCCATACAGGCTACAGCCACATTCTGTTGCATCACCAGAAAAGCTTCATTTCCTTCTTTCTCACCTCAGCTGTCATCAGCAGGTGTTTTTGCAGATGATTTCAACTTTAGTCCTATTGCCTTTCCCTCCTTTCTTTTCTCATTGTGCTCTAAGAATGTTACTGCCCATCTACTTTCCCATGAATGATCACAGCCTTGCTAAGCAGGGCAAAGCTGTGGTCAGTAAGATTTCCTGCCAGTGCATGTTATATGACACTATTGTGGCCAAGAAGCTGTCCCCTTCCTTCCCCATATCTACGTCTTCGTACTTGTGAAACCATCCCCTCAGAACAAGAAGAACTCACTCCAGACAAAGATGCCTGAATAGGGCTAGCAGGATTTGGCCCTGAAACTTTGTTATTAGAGCTGACACCAGAATCCAAAGAGGTGCTGCTCAGCTGCACCTCCCATTAACATCACCAGCATGAAAGGTGGTTTGCATACCTCGGTATTAGCCCAAGCGTTATCACAGGACAAATCAAAACCATCATAATAAAATTTTGCAATAACCTCAGTTTAATTAATAGCAAGGAGAAAAAAAGTCTTGCCAGGCCAGATGGCAAATTCTTGGTTTCTCACATGATGACTGTCAAATTACTGTTTCCACAAAAGAATGTCACAGAGTATATTTAATAAACCTTGGAAATGTTTATCAAAGTGGCAGTAAAGACTCTGACTGATCCGCCTGGATCTGTCCACATGAAAGAGCCAAATGTAGAGTTGGGTTTAAGAAGTTACCACCAGTAAAAGACTCAAGTGCATAAAGCTAGACTTTAACTGTACTCAGGCACTGAAGTCAAGAGCCACAGAGGTCCTACACTCATGTACCTGTACTCTGTGGTCTCTCCTTGACTCACATTCAAGTTTTCTGCTTCCACACCTGCCCAGAACAGCATCTCCAAGGAGATGCACTTTACACTATCCTCCATGGGCATCCAGAGATGAGGTGGCTCTTCTCTGAATGCCCTACGGAATGGGGTCTTGTAAACCAGCTCCAAGAACACCAAATGCAGCCTGAGGTTCCTCAAACCATGGAGCTCTAATCCCTTCACTCTCAAACAGAAGCTGCCCACCAACAGTGGGACAGGGAGAGCAACCATCCCGTTAGTGGAGGGCATGGTTTCACTCTGAAGACCTTCACCCAGAATAGCTGATCAGCTGGAAGTTAGACAGTCTCATGGGAAGTGAGAGACAAACACTCTCAGATTGAGGAAGGCATTGAACTCAGGTCTCCCACTTCCTCAGCGAATGCTCTAAAACAAAAGACAGTGACTTAGATATCAGCCAGAAGGAAGAAACACTACTCTCTTATCTCCAAGAGCACTGTCCTTGGAGAGATGCATGCCATCAGAGTGCTTACAGGACTCAAGCAGTAAGTCCTGAGTCAGGTTTCTGTGCTCTGATGGAATGGCAGGGATGGGAGGGTAGAAGATTTCAAACCACCTGTATTTTCAGTCTGCCCTCAGACATCAAACATGGTCTCTGTTTGGGAGGGAGATGTCTCAAATGTCTAGGTTAGGTCTGGACGTAGCCCTCACCTGAACAGGGACAACGAGAGGGAGAAAGGGCCATGCTATTGTATAGCATTGCTGCTCCATTTCTTGGGAGCATACACTGATCTGGACTATGATCCCTTCAGCCCATCCCAGCAGCCTGGCTTGCTGACCTCTCCCTGTCCACGGGCTAGGAAGCCTTGGCACAACAGTGCTGCTTTTGGCTCCAGGGTCTGGCTCTCAAGACTAGAGACAGTGGCACCTCCTCTTTGGATACTGAGCCTTCTGCACCCTGACTTGCAGTAAGTCAGCACCACTCTTACAACTCATGAGACTGGGGTGCCCGGGTGGCACTATTAGCACCAGGGGCTTGTCTTCCATCTATGCTCTTTGGATGAAAGGATGTGGTTCACTGGAGCTTTACAGGTTTTTGGCTAGTGAATGCACATGTTCTATGGGTATTTGTTTTGGTTCTTCTATGTTTTTGTCTTTTGGTGGGACAGTACACTTAGAAAATTTCTTTCCTCCCCCCTTACAGAAAAAAGGAGAAAAAATTACTTGACACTTTCATACTGCAGCAAAACAATCTTTACACTGTACTGAGTTCTGCCTCATCTGGATGAAAGCACAGTGTACTTCCATGGCCTTATGTGTTATCTTGCAATAATAATAATAACAAAAAGAAAACAAAATTTCCGAATAAAACAAAGCAATAAAAGTGCATCAGCTGCAAGTGCTGGTTGGTAATCCAATGAAAAAAGGCAACATGACACAATTTTTGCAAGCTGTTTCTCTTGGCAGATGGTATTTCCATTTCCAGTGTAAAGGCTGAAGTGACTGACACCACTCTTAACTTTAGTTAAACCCTGCTATAGCTGCTGAAGCCACTGCAGAGTTCTGCTTTCATGTTGCTGCTAGCACAGTGAGTTTCAGAATAATTTTGGATTGGCTTGGATACAAGTCTAGCAGGGTGCTACAAATAGAAATAGCAGAAGAAGGTAGTGGAGTAAAAATATGCAGTGTTAGATCACGGGTGGAGAAGTAGCACAGACAGGAAGCCAATGAAAGCGACAGGCACGCTGCTGCTCTCTGCCACTTGCTAGATTTTCAATCCACTCCATTTCCAAATTTCTGAAAACATTACCACTTGCATTAACCTTGCTTCCTGCCTACGTATCAGCATTGGCAGTCATTCTGGATAAAAAAGCAGCCATGACAGGAAGGGGAACATCTGCTTTAAAAGCTGCCCTTTCAAAGCCACCCTGTGCATTGCATCACAGTTCACATGGTCACCACACGATAACAAATAGGTACACTGGGGCAGAACCCTGCACTTGAACGTCTCTGACCTTTGGGGATACCTGTTTGCAGTCTGGGCTTGATCCATTTCTATGATGGCCCACATCTGACAATCTGCATGCCTGCAGCCAGACTTGGTTGATGCACCTAATGGCCTGGCTTGTTGTCCAAGGTGCAGACCACGGCCAATTCCTACTGCTTCATGTGGGATTTCTCAGTCACATTTAGGAATCTAAATCTGGGTTTAGGAACCTAACTTACGGCACTTGGAGTGGAAAACTTTAGCCAATAAGACTGCACAATCCTATTACCATGACAGCTCAGGAATGTGAGAACTCAGCAGTCTGCAATAAGGTGCCGCTTTAAATGTAGATTAAACTGAAAACAACCCTTATGGCCTAGAGTGCCTGGGACAAGTGTCTGCCAGCTGAAATGCCTTGAAGGTAACTATTGCTAGGGAATCAGGTGGTTTAAGGTGCCTACAGTTGCCTCAAGACACAGACGGATTTTTTTCCAGAGACTCTGTATTTTTTTTCTCAGTACCACACAAAATTTGGCAGCTCCAGCTCTAGGGAGATCCATGCAAAGTTCCTGCAAACCTCCTGCTTGCTCTGGTTCCCATGGCACATCCACTGAGTTTCACTTTGAATTTCAGCCTCGCAAATCTCCAAACTCATCCTAGAGAGATTAGCTATGTCAAGCCTGGGTTCCAGCTATGGAGCAGGACTGTTCCCCTTCCTCTGGACACTACTATATGAAACCAAGTTGCCCTACTGTGACACAGGAAAAATATGATCAGCATCCAGTGCAAGGTTTTGAGAGGATGTATTTTCTCATCTGTTTGCAGCCTGAGGGTGAAACAAAGTGTGAGTTTTTTTCCCTGGCTGGTGTCTTCCTGCTAGCCAGGGACAAAGTCATTTGTCCTTTTGGTTCTCTTAGATCTGCCCAGCAATGATCTCAGAGATTTGTTGACATGCCGGTGGGTACTTCTGACAGTGGATGGGGTGCCAGTGGTTGTGCGTTTTCTTTTCCGACAACTCTCAGAGGACAGTGATGCTTTTATGCTTAATATATGCTGTCATTTTGTATTATATCTTTTCTTTGGAAGTAACTTCATAAAGGACCAAAAGAAAACACAATCCCAAACCCCAAAATCCAAACACCATAGAAAACTGAGGAGTGCTGCAGATATCACACATGAATTACTGCTCCTTCAACTGACACAGAGCCAAAAGAAGCCATAGCCCCCGCCTGCTTTACAACATGATCTGCCACTGACTAGTGGTTACTGGTCACCAGCATGACTTCCCTGGATTTCTGCTCTTTTTCTTCTCCAGCCCCATGATGTGGCGAGGCCCCTGATAGAGGCTTTTGCTGCTGTATCAGCATTTCTGGCATGAAAAAAAACTGTGACAATAGAGCAAAATTTTGGATTCCGCAGCTATCTTGCTTGAAGACATAAATGACCAAGCACAACCCCAGCGCCTAACTGTCCTCCTCAATCCATCCTCCCATGCCTGATTCATGCAGCAGTCACAGGGTGACAGCAAGGGTTACAGTCTTGCACAAAGAACTGACAAATGACTTGCTCAAAGCAGACTGGACAGATTTGCATGTAATGGTTCAGTGTGCTGGAATAATATTACAAGCACACTCCATCCAATTTCATCTTCAGCTGAGTACAGTAACTCATTCAATATTGCAATACACTTGACAGATTAAGAAACCTTTTTTATTTTATTAGGCTTAATTCCCTGCAAATCTCTCTTATTTTCCCTGCAGGACTGTTTGGGAATGCCTTACAGTTACAGGACCACAAATAGACTAGTATATACCAAGTATGTGAACAATTATGCCCCATGATAAAAACAATGCCATAACTTTGGGGTGATTTTTCACTAATTCTATTTCTGTTGATACAGGTTGTCTGAAAACATAATTGACTAGGTTCTGGTGAATAAATAACACCAGATAAATTATAGATGGGGATATACCTCCTCTAAGTCCTGGGTCTTTCAAAGGCATGCCTACTCCCTACATTCTACACACAGTCTATACATTTTAAGATCCAGAAGGCACCTTTTTTTCACACCTAACTTTATAATTTTACACTAGGCTTCATAATCCTAAAATACCTCCATGGCACAAAGCCACATATACAATATGTGGGTGGAAAAGCTGTCAGCATAGTGGGAAAATATTCTGCTGAAACTCAAAACTTTGAAGAAACAGCTGAGTCACTCTTTCACAGTTAAGGCAGTCTGGGCTTGTTACTCTCTTCTATGCCCCCGGATGGTGTCTGGCACACTCCCCCCATCCTCTGACTGCCAGTGACTCCTGTACACCGCTGAACAAGAACTGCCTTGGAAATATTGGGCTTTCCTCGCACAAGTGAATCTTTCCATCCAAGCACATGGATTGAATGAACACTGATTCTCCTGGGGACTCCTTGAGCACGTGCAGCAATGCAGGTACACCTGCACTGGCTGACTCATACGCATCAGCTCTACCTTGCTATGTGAGGTGATCTTCAGCAACATTGCCACCTTACAATGCAATCACAGTTCTCAAGGCAAACCATGTTTTCCTGGCCTAAGAAAAAATCCTTTTTTATTAAAAATCATGAACATAGGCAAAATTTCAAAACCTAGCTCAAGTGCACTAAGCTAAAGGAATGAGACAAAAACCTTGAAAAAAAATTTATCATTCTCTTATTTTTTCTCTTTTCTCTTTTCTTTTCTTTTCTTTTCTTTTCTTNTCCCTCTCCCTCTCCCTCTCCCTCTCCTCTCCTCTCCTCTCCTCTCCATTCCTGATTCTACAGTCAGCATAATTGCTTTGGCAAAGAAGAAGGAGCTGCCTATGAGCCATTTATTACTACATAAAATTACTGAAATTACAAAGGTCTATAAGTAATAACTGCCAAAGGATTATAGGCTCTACTAATGCAGTCACCCACGAAATACACAAGGCTTATTTTAGAAGGAACTCTAGTACAGCCTATACATTTTGATCCCCAGATAATACAACTTGGCTTGAAGATATTTTGATCTTTCGACCTGCATTTTAATCAGACTGCAAGATTTTCCTGAAAATTTGGTTTTGTGTGTACAAATCAGAAAAGCTTACACAGATCTAAACAACAGCTCAATTTGTGTGTGTAACAATATGCCAGGTTTTCAGCCTGTAAGAACAATTTTCATATGAACTGCAACAATATATACTAATTAGCTGCACCATACACACACAGCCATGCCAATGCTGTCGTTGGGATTCAAAGTGGCTTGTGGGACAGGTTTGCCAAAATGGCAATATCAGAGGTAAATTTTGCATTTTAAGTCCTGTAACAAGAAGCCCACTTTTACTGATAAATCTTCCATAAAAGCCTATTTCCCAGTTTTGAGCTATCTGCTAATGTGATAGCTTCTAGCCAGTCTGATGCGTTTAATGTGTGGAGGAAATACCACCCATGTGTTTCCTCCTCCACTGGGAGGATATAATCCATATTGTACATCACACAGTAGTGCTCAGGATGTGAACATACTCCAAACTTGAATTACCTTACTCTGCTCTACCACCACACTGGAATTACGAGTGGGACACTTGCTGATGAAAGAAATGGAGGGAAGGATTCCCATATGTTTTCAAAGATTTTCTGCAACTTTTCTTGTTCTCACATTTCACAATATCCAGCAGCCCTCAAGCAAGAGCACTTTGCTTTTCACGGGAAATGACTCTGTCTGGGGCAAAAATACGCTTTTCTAAATAAACAGATTATGTTATATAGCATGAAAGCTAAAAAAATAGCACACCTACACCCTGCCTGCCATCACCAAGCACACAAACATGCCCAGGCTTTGGCTGGATAACATTTCAAGTGCTAGGCCCTCCAAGAACAGATGCCTGTTTTCTCTCTCTCAGGCCCTTTTTCTTCTTTTCCTGGATTTTTTTTTTCTTGAACATTTTCTCCCAGTCTGGTTAAACTCAACACTGATTTTGCCACTGGCAGAATTAAACTCTAAACAGCCTCACATCCTCACTGCAGCCCTTTTTCTGCCCTCTTCTCCAACCTTCCCTCAGTATCACATTTTCTTCCAAATGCATCCCTCCTTGTCTCCAGTGACCTTATTTACGTTTCTGCTTGCTGGTGGCTGCCCGCCACTGGCCTGTAATGACCTGTGCTGTAGCACCATGCTGGTGAAGGGAAACCTACTCTCTCATTCCCATATGTTTTACACACACAGCAGCACTGGAGACAGCATTGCCAGACTCATGTGAAGGGTCTTGCTGTGCTCGTTTGCTCAGCCCTGTTTCCTGTCAGTCCTGAGCGCAGTCCCTGCTGCAGTGTGAACGAGCAGAGGCAGGGCACCAGCAGAGCCTCTATCATTGTCAGCTGCAGCATTTGCAAAGGAAGAGCAACTACACCAATATGTAAAGTTTCTTTCTATTAACAGCATACCCAAAAAGAAAAGGCAGACACAACTCCATGTGCTTCCAGGAAGCTTCTCCAAGCCAACCAGCAATGCCCAGCAAAATCAAAGAAAAGATACCTGTATTCCATAATGGGCATCTTGCATATAAGTATGTAAGCCTCTAAAAACCATTGCTCAGTTATGAGCACAAAATACAAATACAAAAATACACACTCTTCAGCTGAGGCCCAAAATGTTTTCATTAACTTAAAATCTTCTTCTATTGGCTACTGAAAGGGAAAGAGCAAATATCCCTCTACTATATGAATACATGAAAACTCTTCTAGCTGGCTGCTCGTGAGCTCTTGCAGGGATAATTCGGGTCACTGACGTAACACTGAGGAATACATCCAGCTACTGAAAAAAGTAATGATGAACATCAGTCATGTCAAGAAACATCTGCCGCTGTTTAAAATTCTAAGGAAATCATCCATATACAAATTAGCTAATAAAAGTTAGTTATATTACTGATAGCTAAAAAATCAGATTTCCTAAAGCACTTGGTAATCCCATAATATATTATATGAGATAAAAACATGAATGACATTCTTCACATATTATATAATGACGTATCTATATTGCTATGGGTCTCATGAAATATCTACTTGGAATTTGCCTTAGCAAAGGCTGCCTTTAGACTGTTTTTATCAACTCAGAATTCTTGATGTGATATCTGTAAATGTTATTAATCACAGTGAAAACAGAAAGCACTATACCTAGAGCTTTATTTATTTACATTGCCTACATGTTCACTTAAAATCAGAACTTGATGCTGTCCTGTGGAAATCATAGACTGACTTTTTAAAATGAATGTTGCCAATAGAGTTGTTATACACATTCCTCACTTAGCAAACCACATACACAGTGTTATTCTTAAAACTGCAGTCTAGAGAATCAAATCCCAGTTTTATTCCAGTCAACAGCAACTCCCCTTGCCTCCAGAGTCAATTTGAATAAGCCAATTCTGTAACAAATAATAAGATAAGTCAAGAAATTTTTGGTATGAAAACTCTGGCAATCCCATTCTTTTGATATTTAACATGAGTTCCAGTAAACACAGGAGGGTTGCTGACTGGAATGAAGCAAACAGCACTGGCACATAGCCTTTCAAATTTTATATTAGTTTATGAGAAGTCTAAATGCTAATTTGCACAATTATGAATCAACAACATTCATTTCAGCCTGACTCTGTCATCAGTGTTTTAACTGAACTGACATATCAATAAAAATGTGAACATAACTTTTAAAAAGTTAGGGAAGATATATTCCCAGTCCACCAAACTGAACATGGTTCCACCACAGCGAATTAAATCCTAATGTATAAACAACAATATAACAAAGGAAAACTTACATGACAGAAATGATTATAAGCTTGTGTATAAGAGCTAGAATATATGACACTTAGTGACCACAGCAGATCTGGCATTCAGCCCTGATCTCAGAGTTGCTGGTTTGTGTGCACTTACTGTTATTCACATAGTCTCCCCTCCCTGAGGGACCTGAATACAAATCATATGGTGGATCTAATACATAATAGCAGCTCAAGATTCATTTGGTTCTTGAGGCAAGTCTACAGCCAGATGCATTAGGAGCTGTGGAGCAAATACCCAGAGCAAGAAAACTGAGACACAAAATTTCCACAGTATTCAAGAAAGTTCTGAAACATTTTGAGGCATTTATTCAGCCAAGACTTTCCCTAACTCCAAAACGATTTCGCCAGAGAAAAGTGGTTTGAATGTCTAAAATGGAGTTAAATCGTAAATGTGGTTCTTTATTTTAAATGTAAACAACTAAAACTCACAAAACCCCTCTCAGAAAAGGTTCTGTGCTAATTCCTCTCTACTCGTCTGTGAAGCTGCACTCAGAAAAGCATCCATTGCTGCCTTCTACTGAGCCTTCTCACATTTTGTAGAAGTCAAGTCATCAAACTAATAAAGAATAATGCCTACAACTAGGGGACGTCTTGAATCTCTCTGTTGACTAAGAACTGTTGTTAAAATATAAGTTGCCCTGCCACACAGAAAATACAGTCAGTGCAGGCAACCAGAGCCAGCTTCTACCACATGGGCCCAATCCTGTTCCCACTGAAGTCAATGGCAGAACTCCAGCTCGTCTAATGGGAACAGCAACAAGCCTTCTATCTACTTAATACAAATGAAGATACTCATCTCCTCTTTGACATATTTTGGGCTCAAAGCCATTGGCTGACACTTGTTTGGTTCTCTGCATGTATGTGACTCATGGGATAATATAATACCTGACTTCCATTCTGCCAGACCTGTCTTTCTCTGTGGTTGACTACTAATTTCAGAGGCAAGATGCAATACTGCAGTAAAATAGGACAGTGTTAAACTAAGAAAATTGTACTTACTGAGAATAAATGAATCAGATTCCCTTTGTGAGGATTCCCTTCCAATTAAAGAGGTATACTCACACAGTCCTGAGGACATCAGCCCATTGCTCCCGCACAGAGCAGGAAGTCTCTAGCAAAGTACTTGGCAGTAAAGGTAGTGCAAACATACTGCCTTTGCCCCACCAGGGGTAACCTGAGGAGCAACCTAATAATGGAAGGGACATTAAAAAATCTGTATTCCAAACAGCTGATTTTTATTTCAGGCTACATACACAAACTGGGTTACTCTGGATATACAGGTGTTCAATCAGCTGAGCATATACTGATTTTCCACCAAAGGTGTAAACTCTTTGAGATACGGGCCGATTTTCTCTCTTTGGATCCATAGACTAAGTTTGAGAAGTACTACCATAAAATAATAATAATAATATCATATTGACTGGAAGGAAATATCTGAACAGACTTTGTGGTTCTTCCAAATTTTCTTGTGATACGCTTATTATTACTAAGTCTTGGCTTTAAGATGCAGTTACCTTTGGTATGATACAGCAAACCACACTGTAACATTGATATTTGTGTGGTATTTGTATGCAATTTCAGGTGTAGAAACATGGATTTCTTTACAGGAGAAGAAAGACACACCCAAAACCAGAGATGTCAAAGTATAAAATATTATTTTTTACTTTATTATACCAAGAGAGGGCAGTGGGCCTGTTTCTCCACCCTTTACTCAGCCATTTGCCATTCTTTTCACCACTGAATTGGGTCAAAGCCAATTCAACCAATAAATCCAAACCAGTAAGCGCAAAACACCTGCCTTCTCCTACCAGCAAAGCATCTCTCACTGCCCCACTTCAGTGTCAAAATTTGTTCCTTTCCTCCAAACTCCTGAAGCGGGTGAATGAGGAAAGCTCCTCAGGGGCAATTCGCTTGTCACAGCAATAAAAAATAAAAGACTGAGAAATCGTGACATTCCTCCACCACCCCAACCTGCTGCAGGACTTTGCTATGGTCATGAGCAATCTCTCAACTCTGTACACAGTGCCAGCAGACAACGACTCCCTTCATCCTCAACATGTGATTACTTGCTCAGCCTTTCAGTCACTGCCCAACCACCCGCCTCACCCCCTCCATGTCCCCAACCCCATGTCTGGGACTGGCGAGGGGCAGGGGTGGAGAAGGAAGGACTGCACAGCCCCACTAGTGCGGCAGGACGGGCAGAGGCTTGGCAGCATTGCAGCAGTGCTGTGTATAAAAGGAACGAGCTCAGTGGGAAAACCAAAAAACCACCCAGCAATCATGAAGACATATGTTGCTGAGTACATACACCCACAGCACCCCCCCAGAGCTGGAGCTGATCAAGCCTTTGCCCATGCCAGGCTAGTCTCGGTGCAGGGTGCCTGTATGCAGGGAGATGAGTGGAAATGCCACAAGTGAGAAGTCCCTGCCCACGGTCCTGTCACACTTACCCATGCGTGCCCACAGCACAGCAGAGCAGGGCAGCTGCTGCCTGCCATCCTCTGCAGCAGCAGACTGGCAGCTGTGCTCACAGGAGTGTGCTGCTCCACACAACCCGCAGAGGTCCCTTCCAGCTCCAACTGTCCTGGGATATTTGGAGTGGACAGTGCATAAAAACCTTTCCACCATCCAGCTTGTGTAGTACGTGCCTAAATACTGCTGAAAGAAGCAATGCATGGGGTCACGTGTGAGACTGGAGCACTGCAGGACTGCAGGCTTTGACCCTGGTGCTAAGGCACACATTCCTGGACATGTTGCTCTCAGAACTTTTTTCATCTGGGCAATGACTCAGGGACTTTTCGAAGGCTCAGCTGTGTGCCAGGGTAAGGGTTTGGTTTGAAAGGAAGAGAAAATGCAGATCTGCAGCTGGGAAGGGCTGGGAGGGGGCTGCCAAAGCAAAAGGCAGTCTGCAAAAAGCATGTAGAGACTGCAGAAAGCTCAGTGCTGTGAGAACTGTTTTGTCTAAGCCATGACTGAGGGCTCAGCCTACAGTTACGGTTAGGATTAGAGAACGCTGCTCGCTTTGGCACTGTGTTTAAGGCAAGTGTCTCTAAACACTTTTCTGCTATCAATAATTTACCCTTCGTACTATTCCAGGGCATTCTGTGTTTATATAACTATTGAAACACCTATGTGGTAGATAGGTGATCTTAGTTTTGAATCACAGAATGGCTGATTCTTCTGCCACTGAAGACTAGTTTAATCTACAGTTCATTTAAATTAATGGAAAAAATCTGCTTTGTGAGGCCATAAATGATTTGCTGAAACCACACACACACACGGTGAGTCACAGTTCAGAACTTAAACAACCAGGACTGTATTCCCATGCTCTAACCACTAGATTACAGTCCCTCCCACATATACCCCGCAATAATCTTTGCTCAAATGATAACAGCATTTCCCCACTTTACACGTTGGACAGCATTACTCAGTAAGGCACATCCTACCCGACGGGTGTATAGCTCCGCAGGGCTGGGGGAGGAAGGAAGCACAAGTAAAAGTCATTATTTTTGCCCAACACCACTAGAACTTAACTCTCTCCTTGGAAAATTAATAGCTCTGGACCCCACAACTTACATGTAACTGAAAAGGGAAATCCTCGATCCCGATTTGCATTCATCTTTCACCCCCGAAGCAGCGAGTGCCTGCAGGCTCACCATCACAGTGGATTTCAGAAGAGCAGCCTTACCTTCCCTCTCTTTCATAGCCAGCATGAACCCTGCTGGGAGGAGGCAAAGCCCCTCGGAACTAACCCCATCCAGCCCAGGGCCAAGCAGGACTCGGGGGCTGCACCTGCACCAAGCTGAGGCGCTTCGGGAGTCCAGTCTCATCCCCATGGCCCGCGCATCGCCGGGTCACACACTTGTGGCTCCAATTCTCTCTCTCTCTCTGGGGTGTTTAATTTCTGCTGTGATGTGCCGTGCTGGACATACACAGCACGAGGGCAATGGACACACCATGGAGCAGTGAGCTGTGGGGAGCGCGGCTCTCCCGGCTGGATCCCCCTCCACGGGAAAGGTCGACACAGGCGCTGCCGAAGGGGCAGGGCCTGGGGCAGCTTTCCCTCACACGCCTGAGGCGCAGCCCCAGCCCAGTCGCGGGCCGCCCGCTCGGGCACCAAGTCTCGCCGGAGAGAAGGGCGGGCGGCGCCCCGGGACCCCGCTGACCCCGTCACAGGGCGCCCGGGCACTGCGCCACTCGCCGAGGGCTACTTCACCTCAGGGCCGGCCGCCACCACGGGGCAGCTCCGGCAAGGAACGGGGCGGCCCAGGCGGAGCCACCTTCCCACTCACGGCTGCCCCTTCCCGCCCCCATCGCCGCCGGGCCTGGCGCCGCCTCCCCCCCACGGCCCGCGGCCGGAGCGCGCCTGC